>CM040399.1:15037886-15290886 GCA_022702515.1 Ilyophis sp. 1 JC-2022 | reverse complement strand
AAAGAAGGTTTGGATTCTGAGAAAACGGGCTTAAATGAAGAAGATAGTGTGCTTGCTACAAAATTAGTAGAAGCCCCTTCGAATTCGGAATCACAAAGTCTACCTGAGCAGGAAGAACATGGAAATATAGCTGAGATGGATTGTGAAGAAAGCAAAGAATATAGCAGTGCGCAGGACGATGACGGAGAGTTTTCAGATTCTTTAATTTTATTGGAAAGTGTGGCCAGCCAAGAGGGCGATAATACGCTTTACTCCATTATAGAAATAAATATTTTTTTTGATGCCAGAAAAGGAAAGACTGTTAATGTACTTAACTTCTTTCCTGACGGAGATAAATTTGTGCATTCAGTTAAGCATATAATGAGTAGCGTTAGCATGGTCGATTTGACTAGCCAGAAAAGATTCAGATTGAAGAAGCATTGCACATCTGTTAGAAAATTGAGGTCGATTTCAAAAATTGTGAAATAAATGGCTTGTGGGTATTTTTCATTCACTTTTTTTCTTCTTTCATGGTGTCATGTATGTTTTTTTCTATTTCACTTTTACTTCATGGATACATTAAGTATAGGTTCACTTAATGTTAACGGCCTCAGAGATGGGGTAAAGAGAGGATTGGTAGCTGAAGCGGAGAAACAAAAAAGACTGAATGTCATTTATTTTACAAGAGACTCATAGTAATGTAGAAAATGAGACGGAGTGGAAACTATGGTGGGAAAGAGATTGTTTTCTGAGTCATGGGACAAACTTGAGTGCTGGGGTTGCCATTTTATTTTCACCTGCTCTTAATGTTAAATTATTGGCTAAGGAGGAAATTGTAAAAGGGCGGCTTTTATTTGTGAATGTAGAAATATTGGGGATTCCTTATGTTTTTATTAACATTTATGCCCCAAATGTGGGGACTGATAGGCAGTTTTTGTTTGAACAGTTACATCAAAAACTTTTGAAAATTGCAGATAGCGATAGTTTTTATTATAGCGGGTGATTGGAACAGAACATTAGATTTTACTATGGACAGAAATGGTGCGGAACCTCATTTTAAATCTGCAGAGTTTCTTAAGAAGCTCTTAAATCATTTTGATCTGTGTGATGCCTGGAGAGAACAATATCCAAATGTGAGACAGTACACATGGGTAAAGACTGCATTAAATACAGTGTGTGCAGCCAGGTTAGATAGGTTTTATATTCCCAAAAATGAAACATTAGGACTCTGGTGGGAGGTGGGCAAGGTGCAGATTAAAACTTTTTGTCAGCAGTACACAGATTATAGTACTGCTAGGAGCAGAAGGGCTGTGGGGGAGCTAGAAAAGGAAATTGCTCAAATGGAGGAGGAGGTGATAAGGAGCAATAATACTGGTATGTTGCAGGCTCTTTAATGAGAAAAAAAATCTGGCTACTATATTGAATGAGAAGGTTAAGGGGGCTCTGATTAGAGCCAGATTCTGCATATTAAATGACATGAATGCTCCTAGTAAGTTCTTTTTTAATTTGGAGAGAAAGGTGGTACAACGCAAAGAGTTGTGCTGTTTAAATCTTCCTGGTGGGAGAACGACTGCTGACCCTGGGGAAATCTGGGAGGAAGTGGTGTGTTTTTACAAATAACTTTTTAAAGCAGAAGATGTGGACATGCAGCAGGTTGCAGAACTTCATGAAGACCTACCAAAGATAACTGCAGAAGAAAAGGTGGAGTTGGACTCTGAGCTCAGTATGCAGGAGATTACTGAGGCTGTGGGACAGATGTCTTCAGGCCGTGCCCCTGGCATTGATGGATTACCTGCTGACTTTTATAAAAAGTTTTGGGGATGTATGGGGCAGGATTTTTATGGGGTGGTTATTGAGGGTATGTTTAAACGGGAACTTCCACAAAGCTGTCGCCGGGCAGTGCTCACAATGCTGCCGAAAAAAGACTTTTGACTTTTATGCACCGATTATAAGATACTGTCAAAATGTATAGCAAATAGAATGAAAAAATATGTTTCTATATATATAAGTAAATATATATATATATAAATAAAATAAAATAAATATGAGGAGGGGCTTCTCCTCCCTTACTGTTACTGCAGCCATGGGAGAGTGGAGCAGGAGGAGGGGCTTCTCCTCCCTTACTGTTACTGCAGCCATGGGAGAGTGGAGCAGGAGGAGGAGCTTCTCCTCCCTTACTGTTACTGCAGCCATGGGAGAGTGGCGCAGGAGGAGGGGCTTCTCCTCCCTTACTGTTACTGCAGCCATGGGAGAGTGGCGCAGGAGGAGGGGCTTCTCCTCCCTTACTGTTACTGCAGCCATGGGAGAGTGGAGCAGGAGGAGCGGCTGATACTGTCCTTCAGTACTCCTGAGCTGGGGGAGTTTGAAACAGTTGGGAAGAAAGCGCTATACAACACCTGTGTGAAGGTGATGAGGATTGTTAACGTGGGGTGTAGCTACGAACAGACATTTGGCGCACCTAGATCCAGGGGTGGGGGAGGGGTGTCCTTTTTGTTCTCAAGTGGAGACACTGGAACATATTCTTATCAAATGTGTTCAGTTAGGTCGGCTCTTTTAGTTATTAAAGCAGTGGTTTATTTCTTTTGTGGAGGTTTTCACCTTTAAAATCTGTATTTTGGCTCCGGAATATGTTTCTTGTCAGCGTCATGCATGTAATTTACCATTTGGAAAATGAGGAAAAATGGTATTCTGGGGAAGGGGTCAGTGGACCCCAAGAATATGATGTTGGGGTGCTGGCTGCTCGCCTCAGGATTTAACATGCCTTTTACAGACTGGTGTACAATTTAGTATGTTTTAGGGAGGTGTGGGGACTGGGGAATGTTTTGTGTTCAGTGGACCCCAACGGGATGGGACCTCAGTTCTTACGCTCTGATTTGGTGGTTGGGGGGGGACAGGGGTTGTTTGGGCTTGTTGGGTTTTTTATTTTTACATTTTTTGTCCCAATAAAAGAGGTTTTAAAATCTCTCTCTCTCTCTCTCTCTCTCTCTCTCTCTCTCTCTCTCTCTCTCTCTCTCTCTGCTTTATTCTATATATAAATGCAGGGGTGCCAATAATTGTGGCACATGTGGTTTTGTTAAAAAAAAAAAATAATAATTCTCATAATAAATTTACTTCAATTGAAGGTTGTATTTTTCTCATTTTTTCAGTGTGAGATTAAGCTAATTCACCAAACGGTGAATCTTTTATAACCCTTTTTACTCATCTTTACCAGGGGTGCTGATAATAGTGGAGGGCACCAGTGGCGGCCGGCCTATAGAGGGCGCTGGGGCGCCGCCCCCCCTCCCCCACATACAAATTTAAAAAAAAGTTTTAAAAAAATTATTATTTTTTATTATTATTTAATTTTTTTAGTAGCTTAAAATTATTATTTTTTATTATTATTTAATTTTTTAGTAGCTTAAACATGTTATATGTTGGCCTTGCGTTGTCTAAAGTTTAATACATTACATATGCATGTTCCGGGGACTGCGGGGCGCCGGTAACGTTATGGTGAATCAGAGCACTCATTCATTTTCAGGCGAGCCCCCTGATACTGCTGCCTGATTCGCCGCCAAAAAAGGAAGTCCCCGGGCGCAGGCCTGTGCGCCCCGGACTATCCTACCCTTTTCTGATTAGTCCTCATGGTTTATGATATTATTTGATTGGATTTAAGGCATGTTTATCACGCCCAGCCGGCATCTAGCAGGATATCACTGCGAGTGCGCAAGTACTACGGATAGGTTCAGTCGGCTGCTACTCATTCATTCAAGTAGACCTGTCCTAGACCAAGCGAGAGAGATAATTCGAAATGGCTTCTTCAAGTGGAACAGAAAGCAAAGAAAATTCGGTTATTTCTTTGCAAAAAGAACCTTTCTCAAGGCGTTCATTGGGAGAAACGGGTCGGGCTCGGTCACGGCGGCCGAACAACTAGCGAACATTTTACTTTTGAACTACAGTAAAACCTTGACATACGAGTGCACTAACTTACGAGTATTCCGAGCAATTTCTTGTTTCGCCTTACGAGCCTAGACCCGAGTTACGAGCCGAGCAAGCGGAGCATTGCGAATGCGAATGCAATTTCGGAAATTGCATTCGCATTTCCGAAAAATTCTGAAGGGAAGGAAGAAACAAACCACCATGGATAGGTTTTTATCGAAACGCCCTGCAGATCAGTCAGAAAAGCGTGACGAAAAAGCCAAAAATCTATGAAAAAGATGCAAACATCACTGATGAAGATTAAGTGTAAGTGAAGAATAATAATGTAGCAATTAAGTTTAGAACCAGTTTATTTCTTTATATTCTATTTTATTATCTTTGTATTATATTTTGTATTAATTATTTATAATTTATAAATACATTTCTCATTTTTATAACAACGTAACAAAGAAATTAGGGTGTTTTTTGGGGGGCTGGATCGGATTAATGGTATTTAAATTAATTTCAATGGGGAAAATTGATTTGATATACGAGTAAACCGAGTAACGAGCTCGGTCACGGAACGAATTAAACTTGTATGTCAAGGTATTACTGTACTAATTGGGATGGGTTAGCTTACTGCACATGGTGCTTCAAGTTGTTTTTGGTGAAAATATAGTGTGAAATAAATAAAAATGATACCGAATATTGTGTGTGTCTGTTATCTACCAATAAAACAATGCCTTTTGACGGTCATTTAGGTGCCCAGTGACCACTAAACAGAGAAGCTGTAACCATGGTAACAACAACTGCGTGACAGGGAAACACAATGTCAGCGCTTCAGTGCCTTAACTGCGTCGGGCTCGGGTCGGGTTCGGACATAAAAAGCAGAATTCCTGTCGGGTTCGGGTCGGGCTCGGTCGGGTTCGGACAGAAATATGCGGCCCGATCCGCACTCTAGTTCAGTGATGTCTTACTTGAAAAACTGTCCTCCACTGTTGCCAATCAAACTGTCTTATGCAACTGAGACACACGGTAGCTTGTTTTTTCTGTTTAAAGTCAAAGTCAGATGTATTTTTTTTTTTTTAGAAATGCTAGCGCCCCAACCTATATTTAGATCACCAGCCGCCACTGGAGGGCACTGTATATATACTATGTGTAAAAATTCAAACCCTTAAACAGCCATAATCACCAATTCAATTTAAAGTCACACAGTACACAGCAATACTAACCCCAGTCTCTGTAGTTTACAGTTTGGACTCATCAGTCCAGCACAGAGCAGCTTCACTCCTGAATCTCCCAGGTTACTGTAGCTGAGGTCCAGATCTCTCAGGGGTGAGTTTGATGACTGGAAAGCTGAGGCCACAATATCACAGGACTTCTCTGTGAGTTTGCAGCTGTTCAGTCAGCAAAAGAAGAGTTCATATATTATAGCATAATAATATTAGGTATCTATAAAACATGTAACATTTGAAATGTAACAATGATAGTGTCCAGTGATGAAGAGTGAAATTGAGGATTTTAAGGTTGTCGATGCTCTGAGGAAGATGCCTGTGCTACACTCTCCAACTGCAGCACTTTGGACCTGAGAATTAGACGTCCTGCTGGCTAACACACAACTAAAGGCAGATTCACTTTATAAACAGCACTGCAAGCTAACACACAGCTAAAGGCAGATTCACTTTATAAACAGCACTGCAAGCTAACACACAGCTAAAGGCAGATTCACTTTATAAACAGCATTGCAAGCTAACACACAGCTAGTGATGTGCAGTTCGCGAACGAATCGGTATTTTTGAACGACTCTTTATGCTGAGTCGTCTGAGTCGACTCGCCAGTTCGAGGGAATCGTGCTTACCCACGGCTCTGGCTCTAAGCTCTGGCTCTGGCTCATAGCTCTGGCTCTGACTCTGCCAGTGCCTGCTTTCTACTCCAGCCGGGAGACACTCCCCCGAGACACTCATGCGCGGCGCGCAGTTTCTGATTGCTAAGTTATAACCTACATAAGAATACATTTTAATTTGATCTAACAATATTGCACACACTTTTGTGAAGTTAATACTCGCCCCAGCTCATTCCAAAGTTATTATGACTACTAATGGTTGAAAGAAAGATACGTAGCTACAGTAGCTATACTACCAATATCCCACGGCTCCAGACAGAGCCGGAACCAGAGCCGTGACACAAACCGAAGTCATTTTCGAGTTTTAACCACATAACTGTTCTTATAGAGTTCTGTGGTTTTAACAAAGGGCAAAATGCAGTACACCATTAAGCTATTAATCGGGTTTACTACTCAGCGTGATTCAACCGGAAACCCTATTGACAAAGGAATTATGTTAGCCTATATCTAATTATATTCCGAGACGCCGACTGTTTATTATGAAATTATTAAACTTGGCTGTTTGCGAGAATTGCAACCGAATTCCAGTCAACTATGAAACAATTAGGCTTAATTTGCCATTGTGTTCAGCAAGATTAGTTTGTCAAATTTGGCTGGCTATCTCTCTTATAGTCTTCCATCCACCTCATTTTCAGTAGACGTAGGCTACTGGATTCTAGGATCTGATAAAAAAATAAGATCAATATTAGCATAGATGAAATAGCTCTATACAAATATAACCATTCAATGTCTATTATTACTTGTAAGATCTAATGTGACAATCTATGATCGAAAAAAACGGAGATGGGAAAGTCGTAAATAAACGTAACCTGCGATTGCAAACTAGCTTGAGAGAGTAGGCTACTGTAAATTGAGAATATTAGCAATGAGTATCATTCAGATGGTTTGGGTCTGAATAAAATATCAATGCTAGTTTACGAACTTATTTTGCCTACTTTGTTACCAGCTAGGGTCTGCTGTCTGAAACAGCTTCTAATTACAGCTCGCGCCGCTGAAAGAAAAAGATGCGGCTCAAACGGCTCTACTGTATTAACCGGAAGTACCAAAATTGCAAATCCGACTCTGACTCTTCAAACTGAATGGTACGAATAGAGCCGACTCAGAAAAAAGAGCCGAACTGCCTTCTTCTTTTGTTGTTTTATGGCGGTTTGTAAAGAATTAAATTGTGCATTACCGCCACCAACCGGATTGGAGTGTAGATCAGGATTCATTCAATTCAATTTATTTTAGGTCTGTATCTATAAAAAATAAATATTTTACCTGTGGATGGTGCTGTTTGCATGCTCAGGGACGAGGATCTATTTATTTGTATGTAATTGGGGCAGCAATGCTATGTATTTTTAGGATGGGTAATGGTCATTATATGCAATGTAATATACTGTGAAGAAGGGGTGGGAGTGGGGGGGTCGTTTTTAATTGTAGGTGTGAGTGTGAGTGTGTGTGTGTGTGTGTGTGTGTGTGTGTGTGTGTGTGGTGTAACTTTGCTGGTGAGTAATTTTTAGGGGATATTGGTGATTAAAGGCTGTAAAAAGTCTGGAAAAGCGTACCACAGAACAGCTATGTGCAGCGTACTACTCATCTCCGAGCCTAAAATGTGGGGGTCTTTAAAGACGTTTTTCCGGTGAATGTGTTTTGAGACGTCAGATTACGGCCAGACTACAAGTAATTCTGATCTCAAAGTGTGCCAGGCCACAGACTACAAGTAATTCTGATCTCAAAGTGTGCTAGGCCACAGACTACAAGTAATTCTGATCTCAAAGTGTGCCAGGCCACAAACTACAAGTAATTTTGATCTCAGTGTGCTAGGCCACAAACTACAAGTAATTCTGATCTCAAAGTGTGCCAGGCCACAAACTACAAGTAATTCTGATCTCAAAGTGTGCTCGGCCACCTCGCCAAGTGGTTTGGCAGATCCGATCCCAATGCGGACAAAATCAGTTTTGTGCACGTCCAGACCTGTCACTCAATGCAGCCCAGTGATATCGGATACCAGAAGTCGCATAGAAATCACATGGAAGTGAGTAGTGTAACCGTAGCCTTTGGTCATCCTCTAATCATTAATTAATTATGCATGGACCAGGAAGAAAAGGGGGATCCCCGGTCCCCCACCGGCCTCTTCCAAACACATGGCTGGGATTCAAGCAACATTTCTTTTCAACTTTCAATTCAATTATTGTTTTTTCTTCACAAACAGTTTGGCAAGTAAAGCAATAACTAGAACTGAGTTTGTGAAGAAAAAGTGCAACATGCGCATTTACTCGTCCAAGTCCAAGTTAAGGACAAATGTTGAGTGAATACAAGCCATAAAGTGTTGGCCTCGTAAGCATAAATGAGCCTTTACTCTTGTGTGATTTGTCCCGTTTCTCAGTCGTTGGTCTTTGCTTTGATCACAGTCTGGGATTTCTGGTTATGGTTTTTGCTGCCTAGTTTTACCGTGGGAGAGACAAGATGTGGTTTTTTATTGTCTTTCATTCATTTCTTTCAAGATTATGTCTTAATTAAATTCCATGTCTGTCTAGTAAATTGTGTTTGTTAATGTAGTTGCATCTGTGTCATTAAATGTCCACGAAACTACCAAACCTGGTGTAGGCAAGAGATATCCAGTTTCTGTGCGAGGCTAAACTAGCAATTCCACTTATCCCAGGACTTGCGCCTTGCATGGTCACAAAAATAGAGCCCCTTATATTAATATTGTAACTTAATATAGCCTCTCTTTATTTTAATCTGTTTGAGTTTGATGTTTTGACAAACTTTGACCCATCAGATTAATCTGCCTATCAACAAATTAGCTATTTATGTGACAATTGGTATTTTTGAAAATAATTAGTAAATTAAATAAAATAAAATATATAAAAAGTGAGGAGTGTTTGCATTTGATGCTGCTCATGTTCTGGATTCAGAACATTAAATGAGGGCACTAAGCTGTTATATCTTTATTCAGAGATAATAATAATACATTTTTTTAAACCAAATTTTCGCTTGCTCGACAATTTTATTGCACTTTACTCTCATTAGAAATAGAAAGTGTGAATATATGCTGCCACAATCTACTTTATTAATGACATAATACTCACATGGCCTTCTTGCAGTTCCTGACTACTGGTACCAGTCTCTGATGACCTGCTGCTGATGTGTTGTAGGTGTTCAAGTCAAACTCATCCAGGATCTCCTCTGACATCAGTAACACAAAGGCCAGAGCTGAACATTGGTGTGGTTCCAGCTCTTCATCAGAAAGTTTTCCTGATCTCAGGGAATTCTTGATTTCCTCCACGAGAGAGTTGTCATTCAGTTCATTCAGACAGTGGAACAGATTAATGGTCCTCTCTGCTGAAGATTCCTCTCTGATCTTCTCCTTAATGTACTGGACTGTTTTCTTAATGCTCTTTGATCTGCTTTCTGTCTGTGTCTGTGGGTCTGGTACAGGCGATCTGCTTCCTGTCTGTGGCTGTGGGTCTGGTACAGGCGATCTGCTTCCTGTCTGTGGCTGTGGTACAGGCGATCTGCTTCCTGTCTGTGACTGTGGGTCTGGTACAGGCGATCTGCTTCCTGTCTGTGGCTGTGGGTCTGGTACAGGCGATCTGCTTCCTGACTGTGACTGTGGGTCTGGTACAGGCGATCTGCTTCCTGTCTGTGGCTGTGGTACAGGCGATCTGCTTCCTGTCTGTGTCTGTGGGTCTGGTACAGGCGATCTGCTTCCTTTACATTTAAATAGTCTTTTTATGAAAGTTCCAATAGAGTTTGTTTTGCGTGTTCCTTTATCAGATCTGCTTCCTGACTGTGGCTGTGGGTCTGGTACAGGCGATCTGCTTCCTGACTGTGACTGTGGTACAGGCGATCTGCTTCCTGTCTGTGGGTCTGGTACAGGTGATCTGATTCCTGTCTGTGGCTGTGGGTCTGGTACAGGTGATCTGCTTCCTGTCTGTGGCTGTGGGTCTGGTACAGGCGATCTGCTTCCTGTCTGTGGGTCTGGTACAGGTGATCTGATTCCTGTCTGTGGCTGTGGGTCTGGTACAGGTGATCTGCTTCCTGTCTGTGGCTGTGGGTCTGATACAGGTGATCTGCTTCCTGTGTTTTTCATTAGCCCTTCTAAGAGAGTCTTAATGGAGTCCAGAGAGAGGCCGAGAAGGAATCGGAGGAAAAGGTCCAGGTGTCCATTCTTACTCTGTAAGGCCTGATCCACTGCACTCCTTTGTAACTCAGACAGTTGCACTCTGCCACTGTGAGGTTCTGATTCTTCTGCTGTGAGTTCATTTATGTTCTTACTTACACATGAATGAAATACAAACAAGGCAGCCAGATACTCCTGAATGCTCAGATGCACAAAGCAGTAGACCATCTCCTCATCCAACTCACACTTCTCCTTTTTAAAGATGTCTGTGAACACCCCAGAGTACACTGAAGCTTTACTGACATCAATGCCACTCTCTCTCAGGTCCTCTTCATAGAATATCAGATTGCCCTTTTCCAGCTGTAGAAAAGCCAGCTTCCCCAGTTTCAAGATGATTTCTGTATCTGACGCTGTCATTTTCTTTAGGTTCCTCTCATTGATGCCTTGATACTTCCGATTCTTCAGATTAGTCTGAATGAGCAGGAAGCGTGTGTACAATTCTGTCAGAGTTTTGGGCAGATCTCCACTCTTCACTTTACCCAACATTGTCTCCAGAACAGTAGCAGAAAGCCAGCAGAAGACTGGTATGTGACACATGATGTATAGACTCCTGGATGACTTTATGTGTGAGATAATTCTGCTGGCCAGTTTCTGATCTCTGATTCTCTTTCTAAAGTACTCCTCCTTCTGTGGTTCATTGAACCCTCGTACCTCTGTCACCTGGTCAACACACTCAGGAGGGATCTGATTGGCTGCTGCTGGTCGGGAGGTGATCCAGAGGAGAGCAGAGGGAAGCAGTTCCCCCTGAATGAGGTTAGTCAGCAGCACATCCACTGATGATGACTCTGTTATATCACAGCAGTTCTTATTGTTTTGAAAATCTAGAGGAAGTCGACACTCATCCAGACCGTCAAAGATAAACACAACTTTGACTTCATCACCTTCAATACTTTTGATCTCTTTCAGTTGTGGAAAGAAGCGCTGGAGAAGTTGCATCAGACTGACTTTGTCCTCCTCTTTATTCAGAACTCGGAAAGGAAGAGTGAAGATGAAATCAATGTCATCATTGGCTTCTCCTTCGGCCCAGTCCAGAATGAACTTCTGCACAGAGACGGTTTTCCCAATGCCAGCGATACCCTTTGTAAGCACAGTTCTGGGTTTCTCTTGTCCAGGTAAAGGCTTGAAGATGTCATTGCAGGGAATTGCAGTCTCCTGTGTGGTTTGTCTCTTGTATGCTCTCTCAATCTGTCTGACCTCGTGTTCATTATTGACCCACCCACTTCCCCCCTCTGTGATGTAGAGCTCTGTATAGATCTCATTCAGGAGGGTTCGATGGCCCTGCCTTGCAAGACCTTCACGTATGAATTTAAACTTCTCCTGCAGATGGGTTTTCAGTGTCTGCTGGGCTCTTTTTATGGATTCATCTGAAGAGAGAAAAACCAGTGTTAAACCTTTCATGGTTGTGTTGCATCTGAGCACAACAATAAGAAGCTTATACTTGGATTATATGACTCATTGTGAAGTGGTTTTGTACAAAAAAGTCTGTGGTAAGATATCCTTCATTGTATGATCTATAGCTGACAGTGTGTCAGATGCATTAAGGCCATCCAATACAATTTAGCTGGCCTCCACTTTTATCACAGTTCATGTACACTAAGTGCAGGTGTGTCAGGTTAGCAGAGATGTAAATCCAGGGGACATAAAGTAAAAGTCCTGCCATGTGTTTCTTCCACCCATAGACTCAGCCAGCTGATTTAACTAATTAGTTCTACATCTTCGCTGAAGAATTATGTTAATTAGCAAATCCAGGTGATTGGAGCTATGACTTTTACTTGATGTCCCCTGGATTTCCACCTCTGCAGGTTAATAAATATGGACATATGAACAGGCCCTATGTCCCCTGGATGTCCACCTCTGAAGGTTAATAAATATGGACATATGAACAGGCGCTATGTTGCACATGAGTATTAAATATGGCGCTTGCTGTCAAGCTTAATTTATTACTTCATTGTAAATGTCTTCTATTATTATATTAAAAGCTGAATTGATTTTATATCTTGGCTCATGCAACTCTGGAAAATTAACATTTGCCTGCGACAATACATTTATTGTGTATTTAAAACTGTAACGTAATTTTTTCACGTTGAAAATATCAAAATATTAAAAACTTTCAATTTTAGCACATGCAATCTTCTTTACACCTCGTTAGTTGATCGCCACGGATGATTTCTTTGCGGGTGGTAACAGTTTTACACATTTTTTTGTACACGCAAACCTTTAGTAAATCAACCCCTCAATGTGCTCCTAGTGCTGCACCCCCAAGCAAACCAATTAACCCTTCAATGTGCTCCTAGTGCTGAACCCCCAAGCAAACCAATGAACCCCTCAATGTGCTCCTAGTGCTGAACCCCCAAGCAAACCAATGAACCCCTCAATGTGCTCCTAGTGCTGAACCCCCAAGCAAACCAATGAACCCCTCAATGTGCTCCTAGTGCTGAACCCCCAAGCAAACCAATGAACCCCTCAATGTGCTCCTAGTGCTGCACCCCCAAGCAAACCAATGAACCCCTCAATGTGCTCCGAGTGCTGAACCTCCAAGCAAACTAATGAACCCATCAATGTGTTCCTAGTGCTACACCCCCAAGATAACCAATTAATCCCTCAATGTGTTCCAAGTGCTGCACCCCCAAGCAAACTAATGAACCCCTCAATGTGTTCCTAGTGCTACACCCCCAAGCAAACCAATGAACCCCTCAATGTGCTCCTAGTGCTGAACCTCCAAGCAAACCAATGAACCCCTCAATGTGTTCCAAGTGCTGCACCCCCAAGCAAACTAATGAACCCCTCAATGTGTTCCTAGTGCTACACCCCCAAGATAACCAATGAATCCCTCAATGTGTTCCAAGTGCTGCACCCCCAAGCAAACCAATGAACCCCTCAATGTGCTCCTAGTGCTGCACCCCCAAGCATGGCGCTTTGTTTGGGTGTGTAGTTTTGTTTAGAATAAAACTGTTTTGAATTTGGAGTGTGTAAACAAAACTGTCACGAAAGATGTCGCCAAATCCACTAAAAAATTTTAAATGACATATTACCGCTGTAATATCAATTTGTTTGAATTAAATTGTTATTTGAAAAAAACACTTCCCATGGATCTTACATTACACTTTGCAAAATGCTAGCCTACATGTATTAGGTTATAGATGTAAGACTCAATTCTGGCTCTTGGGTTGTGCTCACCGAAACATTTAAATTAAATAAAAATAAAAACATTTAAATGTTTTACTGTATGTAAAAGATGCTGTACATTAGAGAATGAATAAAGGGTTTTGTATAATGTTTTCTAGGAAAGATCTGGGATATTTTCTAAATAGGCTCTCAGTCCAAAATCCAAAAACGTATGTGCCTTATATAATATCATTAAAAAAATATATATTCCACTGTTGATATGGAATAGTGTGGATTATGGAGGGACAGAATTATGTGAAGTGCATTGATCACAAAGAATGACAACTCCTTCCTTACCTTTGTTATCAGTAGGTGCCGGCTCTCTGTGGGGCTCTCCTATTGGAAGTGAAAGCAGATCTTTGTCAAATATTTATGTGAAATAATTTAACCCATTTATTAGATACCAGTACAATTCCTGCAGATTACTAACCATTTTACTATATTCAGAACAAATTATATTCTGGTATTGTACGTTTTGGTTAGTCGTGTATTTCACTGAATATTTTCAGAGATCTGCAAGATTTTTGTTTTGTCTCAGAATCTAAAGACCGTATGCATTTGACCCAGGTCAGAATCTAGAGACCGTATGCATTTGACCCAGGTCAGAATCTAAAGACCGTATGCATTTGATCCAGGTCAGAATCTAAAGACCGATATAATGGACCTCAACAGAATAAAGTTTCTGGTGGTCAAAGCGGCTACAATATACACCAAAGTACACCAACTGCATATCTACGCACAAAGTCTGAACCAAAGCACGCCAGTTTTCTAGGGCGCACTGTGTTGACATAAGCCTCAGACTGTTCAGGCTTTGTGTGGATATACCCAGGTGGCGTACTTCGGGAGAAAGTCATTTAAAAAAATAAAAAAAAACGTGCACAACAAGGTCTGTGAATAGCCAGAACTGAGCTGTATTCTGGAGAGGAACCCTGAATAAACCCTGAACTTCATAACTGTTAGCCAAACTATACCTAGCTAGTTAGCTGTATGCTCCTTGTGAGGGAACCATAGAGTTCAGTGGAGATTGGGGGCGAAAATGGGAATAGGCCTCCTCACGTGATGCTACTGTGATGTAACTAAGATCATCACGTGACCATGTTCCAAATCTCATCGGTTTGTTCTTAACACTAGCATGACAGGAGCATTTTGAACTTTAATATCTCCTAGCAGGAGAGTTGCACGGTGGCCTCCTTTCATGATTTTTCCTAAATATGTCATATATACCTGGTCATGTTTTAAAATTTCCAAAATTACTTTCTGGAAAAGAAAGAGGGGTAAAAGCGGTCACATGACAACTAAAGCACGCCCCCCGCCCCCTACCACTCTCCCAGTCACCATTCACACCTAAGGATCACTGAAAGTTTTTAGCTCACAACTGCTCTATTGAGAGGACAACTATCACATTAGCAAGTTATTAGTAGAACACTTCTTTATCCCTTTCTTTGATGACTGAGTAAAAAAAAAAGCTAACTCAATTTTAAAAATGAACAATTCACTCCACCTGCTGCGTATTTAGCTTCAAAAACATTTTGCACAATCGTTCGCATTGAAACATTTTTGCGCAATTAATTCCTTGGCTATGTGTAGACGATTTCAAGGAACGAGATAGAATATGCTATGCACCTAGCTATTCCACAAATTGCATAGGCCAACAGAAAAATGTTTAAATTGATAGCGCAAATAAAATAGTCTTTGATGCCCCAGGCGCTTTAAATTAAAATCTAATAAAAAAAGGGGTACAATTTCACTCTGTAAAATAATATATACTGTATATGTGTTTTGTTGGACTTATGACTGCCTATATTGTTTGTAGCCTATTGTGGCAGGGCTCCGTCTGGCGGAGGGAATCGGAACAATCTGGGGCCACGCCTACTGGTTAAGTAGGCACACACCTGGGGATTAACTAATCAGCCCAGGGCTGAAACGTGTGCTTCCTTTCCACAGGAGGGGTTTGAGACCGGGAAATCCCCGCAACAGAGAGAGCGAGTGAGTAAGAAACACGGGACACGAGAAGTCCGCTTCTGAAAAGCGTTGGTTTGTGTTGGTTTATTTTGTCTTTCTTGTTTCCATTCTATGTCTTTCTATTTTTGTCAAGATCCCATGAGGGTGAAAGATGAAGATTTCTGTTTTGTACTTTTATTTTGAAACCACTCGCTCTCTTTAATAAAGTCCGGTGAAAGCCGGAACTGCTGCATCTTCCTGTGTCCTGCTTTTCTGTCCCTCCCAGGGTTTTATTATCACAGTGTGTGACACGGAACTCCACAAAGTTGTCTGGACCTAGAAATCTTAAATATAATCTAAATGTATTTGCCATGTGAACAGAAACCAACACAATAATATATATATGTATATACACAGTCAAGCTGGAAAGTCTGCACACCCCTTTCACCTTCTCCACGTTTTATTACGTTACAGACATATTCTACAATAGATTGAGTTCATTTTTTGTCTCAACATTCTACACAAAATAGCCCATAATGACGAAGTGAAAACAGGTTTTTTGACATTTGTGCTAATTTATTAAATATCTATATGTAAAATATCATATGTACACAAGTGTGCACACCCTTTGATATGACACCCAAAAGTGAGCTGAGGTGCATTTTGTTTCCACTGATTCTGCTTGAGATGTTTCTACAACTTAATTGGAGTCCACCTGTGATAAATTCAATTGATTGGACATGATTGGGGATTGCCAACACCTGCCTATATAAGGTCCCACAGTTGACAGTGCATGTCAGAGCAAACTCGAGTCTTATTAAGTTTTATACTTGTACTTTTACTCAATTACATTTCAGAAAAAAAAAGTACTTTTTACTCTTTACATTTAAAATGTAGACAAAATACAAATCTCGCCGGTCCAGCGATTGTAATTAGTATATTCGTTTCTCTGGCCGAACTAACGTTAACATTATTAATCCTGCGGCAACACTTTATTTAAAACAGCTAATCAAATCCCAATCAATGGAAAATTAACCCGCCCAAAACCATGCTGATTGGTCTTGGTGCAAGACTAGAAAGCGGGGATCTTTGATTAGACACCTACTATCAGAAGAACTATTTGACAAGAACCTTAGGATGTGCAATGTCGAACCCACGTATAAAAAAGAAACTCAACTAAACCCTTAATTTTTTTCAAGGCTGTAGTTTGGCCAACTTTACAACTGGATGCTGTGATGTGAAGTATAATTTCTGGGTACTTTTTACACCCCTGGAAACAGGATTGTGTCAAGGCATAGATCTGGAGAAGGGTACAGAAAAATCTCTGCAGCTTTACAGGTCCCGAAGAGCACAGTGGCCACCATCATTCGTAAATGGAAGAAGTTTGGAACCACCAAGAATCTTCCTAGACCTGGCCGCCCGGCCAAACTGAGCAATCGGGGAAAACGGGCCTTGGAAAGAGCTGAAAATGGCTGTGTACCGACGCTCCCCATCCAACCTGACGGAGCTTGCAAAGATATGCCAAGAGGAATGGGCAAAAATGTCCAGAAACAAGTGTGCCAAGCTCGTAGCTTCTTTTCCAAGACGCCTTGAAGCTGTAATCGCTGCCAAAGGTGCAGCAACCAAGTATTAGGCTAAGGGTGTATACCGATATGTAACCCCTAAATAACCTATTTTTGTCAGTAAAATAAAATTGCATATTTTCTAAAAACCCGTTTTCACTTTGTCATTATTGGCTATTGTGTGTAGATGTGAGACAAAAAATTAACTCAATCTATTGTAGTATATGTCTGTAACGTAATAAAACGTGGAGAAGGTGAAAGGGGTGTGCAGACTTTCCGGCTTGACTGTTAATATATAATTCAGCCTCGAAGAGAAGACAGTGCCAAGAGGGTAAACATGTTGGAAACAAGTGCCAGAGCATGACATGTGGAAAATGTCGTAGGCACAACCCGGTTGTTTGTACTGACCGTCACTGACGCTTTCAAGTAAATTAAGAACTTTTAATTTTTTGTTTTTAATTGTTAAATTTGGGGATACACGCAGGCTACGTGTGCCAAACTTGCTGGCAGTTCGCAGAGCGGCAAGAATCATGAGTTTTTTTTTTTTTTTGAGGCTATAAGCTACTGTCCTATTCACACGTCTAATTGCTCATTTGCTGAACAATAGGAACCTGCATGGTGGAGGGTGAATGGAGAGCTCCAACTGAACTTTAGTTATAATATTTTCACTTGCTTTCCTACACTTTTTAGAGTAATTAAAACTTTTAGAGACAGGAGAGACAGGATTCATGGGTAATTTATCTTGAATAAAAATTCTAAATTAAAAACTATTTTACTGTATACTTATTGCAGACATACATCAATACAATAATAAATGAACACAATATCAGAAACACCCCTGAAAAATGGCTTTAACTTTGAAGCACAGTTCAGAAATTGTATGAAAGCATTCCTGAAACTGTTTTGAAGGCAAAGGGTGGGCCTACTTGTTATTAGTTACTAGATATTCTGTTTTTGTAGGCGTTTCCGATATTTTGTCCACCCCCTGTATATCCTAAGTTAAATGAACATGGATGACATGATAGACTGTGCTCGAAATGTACTGACTATTGTTCTATTTTGTTCCTCCGACCATTAGGGTCAACAAACGGGATCTTCTGGGGCCAGATGCATCGAGACTCTTATATCAGCATATGTCATGGACATGACCTCCACGTAGTGACGTAATTCCACCCTATAAAGGGGGGAGCATCAGTGTGAAAATCCTCTTAGTTTTTCTCGCCGATGCATAGTGAGACGTAAGACTGTTTGTATCTTGTGCGAATCCCACTAGCGCACTAGTGACTTTAGTCGGGACTACGATTCTTATCGTCCTCCAAAGGCGGTGATAAGCACTTGCATGCGACATGTAGCTTTGCTATTCTAAGACGGATATCATTTCTCTGATATATTTCTAACGCTAAACTTCAGTTGTTTACGTGTAGCATATATATATATACTGCTGCGGTTAGGCACACAGTGCTACCGCGTTTATTTTGTTCACTCCAGCGAAACAGATTCACGCGGTGAACAGGTTTGTATGCAGTAAAGTACAGGTTTGTATCTTTCTGTAATTCCATTGATCGAACCTGGGCGTGGGTGTACCCCAGTGAGATCTGGTATCGTACAATCAGCGAGCTATGGCTCCGGTGATTGATTCCAAGTCTGTATTGGCTGCGACTGCACCCCAGTAAGACTTTCCCAATCGGTTAGCGCGGTGCTACATCGATTGGTTTATAAGGCAGAGTAGCGTGATTCGCTACACTATCTGCCCCGGCTTCCCCTTCTCAAGACCACCCGCCACGTTTTATCATCCTTGGGTGCTTTTTATTCTGCTAAGGCATGAGCACCTTGTGCACTGAATGTGGGGGAGCTATGAATTTGGTTTTGTACAATCTACGAGTTACGGCTCTGGTGATTGATTATAAGTCTGTACTGGCTGCGACAGCACCCCAGTAAAACTTTCCCAATCGGTGAGCGCACAGCTACATGGATGGGTCTATGTGGCAGAGTAGCATGTGCGCTACACTACCTGCCCTGACTTCCCCGACTCAAGACCACCGCCACGTTGTGTCCTCGGGTGCTCTTTATCTTGCTAAGGCATGAGCACCTAGTGCATGGATATAGCTGATGGGGACACCCGGTGCTGCCTGCGCCTCGGAGGTTGCCCCCAAACATAAGGGTATTTCCACTGCCAAGGGCCCTCCACGGAAAAAAGGGCAAGGCTGGCAGGGGCAGAAACCTGTCCGCAGAAGTCACACAGCTATGTGCTGCAGTGCAACAGCTGACTGAGAGGCTGGAAGACCGTGCGAAAGCAGAAATGGCTCCCCAGCGCGGTCCCCCACAGGGGCCCTCAGCAGAGGAGGATTCATACAGGGATCCGAATTTGGAAGAGTTTGATGCACTCTCTACAGCAGCATCAAACACCCAGTTTGCTCAGAGTCGGTCTGACACAGTAGACCGATCTGACAGAGGGTCGGTGGGAAGCTCGGGTTCCACTAACGCTGCGTTCTCACAGCGAGCAACTAGTCGCTGAGTTGGTCAATTCTACTAGGCTGGGGGCGGGGCAAGAGCTTCCCGTTGTGTCATCCAAGTCAGTTCGTGCAGCTACAATTTTTTGATAAAGAGAAACAATGGCAGTAGCCTACGTATAACAGACATATTTGCGATGTGTTCTCGCTAGCTAGCGATAGGCTAGCATATATCTATCTTCGTCGCGAGCTAGCGATCTTTATCTATCTATCTAGATACATAGATTTATGTATAAAACTCAACATGTAGTTTGGGCTCAATGTGATATTGGTAGAACAGCCACATATATCCTTTAAGGTTATGTTATACATTGAACAGGACATGGTAGGCTTGGACCATTATTATTAGCTGCTCCTCCATTGCTGCAATTTGAGTGAAATCGGGCGGAACAATTATTCACGAAATGGTTTCGTGTCGGTTGGGGAAATATGAAGCGTGGAACTCTGATTAGCTGTTACGGCCGATGGTTGCTCAAAAGTTAAATTGCGGGCAACATTTATCGGCCGATTTTGGTCGCTCAGTTGCCAAGTTGCTCAGTTCGCTGACCGTTGCTCAGCTTCATAGAGAATGAATGGACTTCCGGCGACTGGGCGACCGAAGTTGCTCGATGTGAGAACGCAGCGTAACAGTTCAGTGGGTTACTCGGCCTCTCTACAAACTATTCTCCATGCAGCCCTGGCATGCATGGGTTGCGATATTCCTCAGGCCTGCACTACAGAGACATCTAGATTTCACAAACGCCCGCCCCCCCCCCAGGGGGCGCAGTGTGCCATGCCAGCATCGAACGATTTCCTGGGTGAGCTAAATAAATGCTGGCCACGTCCTGGTATACAATGGGTGGCCAAAAACTGTAGGACGTTTGCATCCACGTGGGATGCTGCGGTCCATGGGCTGAACCGAATGCCCTCTGTGGAACTTGCCATTGCGGCATTGGTGGTATCCCAGAGGAGGCGGTTCAGGCAGACGCCCGCTGCCCTCGGCCACAATGCAAAGCAACAGACAATCTGCTCTGTAAGGCTTATATTGCAGCTGCCAGGACGGCACAAATTAGTAATACACTGACATGGCTAATGATCGTGCAGTCGCAGACTATGCTTGATGCAGAGGTCGACACCTCAATCAGTGACGCGTGTATCTAAAACAATACACTTTCCGGATGCTCCAGACATTAGACGTTATACATGCTGTACGACCAGGGGATTAGTTCATGGCTGTGGATTTAAAGGACGCGTACTTCCACATTCCTATCTGGGTGGAACATTGTCGTTTCCTACAATTTTCATTCCGAGGTCGGGCATACAATTTCAATGTCCTCCCGTTCGGTCTGTCTCTGGCCCCACGTGTATTTACTCGCTGTATGAGTGCATTCCTATCACCGCTCCAGCTGAGGGGGCTGAGAATTATGCCTAGACGATTGGCTGATATGTGCCGAATCGTACGGCATGGCGCTCACACACACTGCCAAGACATTGGAACACATTGCCAAGCTGGGCATCAACGTCAACTATGGCAAGAACCAGCTAGTACCGATACAGTCCATCGAATACATCGGGCTACTGCTCGATTCAAAGAGCATGAAGGCATCATTGATGCCCCATCGAAAAAGCTACTGTGCTCGACCGGGTGTCAGTTCAGAGTGAACCAGGTCCTCAAAATTAGGGTTTTTCAGAAGCTTATGGGCCTAATCATGGCCGCCTCAGCAGTCGTGCCTCTCGGACTCTTGACAGCCAGGCCACTTCAACAATGGTTGAACGCCATGTCGCTGCACCTCAAATGGGGGTAGTCTGCCCATGGCGACGAGTCAGCCACCTAACGAAAGCGGTCCGAATAGGGGTTATACCATCACGACGCATAGTGGTAACGACAGCTTCACTGACTGGTTGGGTGGCTATCTGCCAGCACCGCCCAGCTCAGGGACCTACTACATCAATCGGACAATATCAACGTGCTCGAACTCCAAGCGGTGTTTCTAGCACTAAGACACTTCTTGCCCATACTGCGGGGCAAGCATGTGATTGTGAGGTCAGAAAACACCTCAACAGTGTACCACATAAATCATCAAGGCTAAAGTCCCGCTAATCGTTAGAAGTGACCCAGCGTCTGCCAACATGGGCACTTCCCAGATTTACCTTTGTGCGTGCCGTACACCTACCAGGTATGTTCTATCGCCAGAAGATTCGTCCCGGCGAATGGTGTCTCCACCCCGAGGTGGTGAAGGAGATATGGCGATGCTTCAGTCATGCTCAAAGAAACCTGTTCGCCTCTCAAGAGTCTACTCATTGCCCCCAGTGGTTCTCGGTGAACGAGCATTCGAGCCCCCTGAGGATGGACGCATTAGCACATGAATGTGCTGCTGTACGCTTTTCTGCCAGAGTCGCTGATCAATGCGACCCTGCACAAGGTCAGCATAGGCAACCACAAACTCTTGCTGGTAGCCCCCAGATGGCCGATGAAACCCTGGTTTCCCACGATCCTCTGCCTTGTTTACGATCCGCCCTGTGAGATCCTATTTCGAGAGGATCTGTTATCGCAACAGAGCAGCACTGTTTGGCATTCTTGACCAAACAGGATGAAGCTCTGCGTATAGCCACTGAGGAGCCCGACCCTTCGATAATTGGGTGCGGTTCCCCCATCCTGCGAATGCCACTTAACTCCATAGCCCCCTCTACGAAGATAGCCTATGGGTATATGTGGCAACTGTTCAGCACATGGTGCTTACAGGATGGCGCGGACCCCGTACACTGTCCGATTCTTGCATTGATGTCAAGGTGAGTTGCAGCGGATATCTGCAGAACTAGTGAGTTCTCAGTGAAACCACCTGGATGGATAGATAGCACTTGGGGTTTGTAGAAACATATCAAAAATAAATTTTTGGGTGAACTGCCCATTTAACAGCATCACCGTTACTCCAGACTCTTTGTCTGAGGGACCAGACAAAGAGCGATTCAAAGACTTCCATGACACGGCCTCATCAGTACCAGATAACCTCGCCCGGAATAGGGAAACCGGGGCACCCTCCTGGAGCCAGACCTGGGGGGGGAGCCCGTCAGCGAGCATCTGGTGGCCGGGCCTTACCCCATGGGGCCCGGCCGGGCACAGCCCGAAAAGGGAACATGGGGCCGCCACCATGTGGGCTCACCACCCGCAGGGATCGGCATGGGAGTCGGGTGCTTTGCCAGACGGGCGGTGGGCGAAGGTGGGGATCCGGGCGTGCTGATCCCCAGCATCGCAGACTGGTTCTGGGGACGTGGAATGTCACCTCGCTGGCGGGGAAGGAGCCGGATATGGTGCGGGAGGTGGAGCGGTACCAACTAGATATAGTTGGGCTCACCTCCACGCACAGCACTGGCTCCGGAACCAAACTCCTGGAGAGGGGCTGGACCCTATTCTTCTGCGGAGTTGCCCAGGGTGAGAGGCGCCGGGTGGGTGTAGGGATACTCACAAGGGTGAATGAGAGGGTCGCCTCTCTGCGACTACGTGTCGCCGAGGGGAAAGCTCTGACTGCTGTTTGTGCTTATGCACCAAACGGCAGTTCGGAGTATCCGGCCTTCTTGCAGTCACTGGGGGGCATACTGGAAAGTGTCCCGCCCGGGGACTCCATAGTTCTGCTGGGTGACTTCAACGCTCACGTGGGCAACGATGGAAAAACCTGGAAGGGGTGATTGGGAGGAACGGCCTGCCCGATCTTTACCCGAGTGGTGTTTTGTTATTGGACTTCTGTGCTGGTCACGGATTGTCCATAACGAACACCATGTTCGAGCATAGGGTGGCCCATGTGGTCGTATCATCAGATCTGCGGCCGTATGTCTTGGACACTCGGGTGAAGAGAGGAGCAGAGCTGTCAACCGATCACCACCTGGTGGTGAGTTGGATCAGGTGGCCGGACAGACTGCCGGACATATCCGGTAAACCTAAACGTGTAGTGAAGGTGAACTGGGAACGTCTGGCGGAGGCCCCCGTCCGCAGGGTCTTCAACTCCCACCTCCGGAGGAATTTCTTGTGTATCCCGGGAGAGGCTGGGGACATGGAGTCCGAGTGGGCCATGTTCAAAGCCTCCATTGCCGAGGCGGCGGGCAGGAGCTGTGGCCAGAAGACTATCATGCCTGTCGTGGCGGCAACCCCAGAACCCGCTGGTGGACACCAGCGGTGAGGGAAGCTGTCAAGCTGAAGAAGGAGGCCTTTCGGGCTTAGTTGGCCCGGGGGTCTCCTGAAGCAGCAGACAGGTACCGGAGGGCCAGAAGGGCTGCGGCTTCAGCAGTCACTGAGGCAAAAACCCAGGTATGGGAGGAGTTCGGGGAGGCCATGGAGAAGGACTTTCGGTCGGCCTCGAGGAAGTTCTGGCAAACTATCCGACACCTCAGAAAGGGAAAGCAGGGCTTGACCCAGGCTGTGTTCAGCAGGGGAGGAGAACTGCTGACCCGGACTGGGGATGTTGTCGGGCGGTGGAAAGAGCACTTCGAGGAGCTTCTGAACCCGACCAACGCATCCTCTGTGGAAGAGGCAGAGCCTGAAGACTCCGGGGGGTCCGCACCCATATGCCTGGCGGAAGTCGCTGAGGTAGTCAAAAAGCTACGCAGTGGCAAGTCGCCGGGGGTGGATGAGATTCGCCCTGAGATGCTGAAGGCTCTGGACATTGTTGGGCTGTCTTGGCTGACACGCCTCTTCAGTGTCGCGTGGAATTCGGGGACAGTGCCTGCAGAGTGGCAGACCGGGGTGGTGGTCCCATCTTCAAGAAGAGGGTGGGTGTGCTCCAATTATCGGGGTATCGCCTCCCCGGGAAAGTTTACTCGAGGGTGCTGGAAAGGAGGCTCCGACCGTTGGTCGAACCTCAGATTCAGGAGGAGCAATGTGGCTTTCGCCCTGGCCGTGGAACAGCTCTTTACCCTAGCAGGGTTGCTCGGGGGGGCATAGGAGTTTGCCCATCCAGTCTACATGTGCTTTGTGGACTTGGAGAAGGCCTTCGATCGTGTCCCCCGGGGGATCCTGTGGGGGGTATTGCGGGAGTACGGGGTACCGGGGCCGTTGTTGCGAGCCATCCGATCCCTGTACGACCAAAGTGAGAGCTGTGTCCGCATCCTCGGCACTAAGTCAGGCGCGTTCCCGGTGGGTGTTGGACTCCGCCAAGGCTGCCCCTTGTCACCGGTCCTGTTTGTGGTATTCATGGACGGGATCTCAAGGCGCAGCTGAGGTGAGGAGAGTGTCCGGTTTGGTGACCTCAGTATTGCGTCTCTGCTTTTCGTGGATGATGTGGTTCTGCTGGCTTCATCGGACCGTGACCTCCAGCACACACTGGGGCGGTTTGCAGCCGAGTGCAAAGCGGCCGGGATGAGAGTCAGCACCTCCAAGTCTGAGGCCATGGTTCTCTGCCGGAAAACGGTGGAATTCTCCCTCCAGGTTGGGAATGAGTCTTTGCCCCAAGCGAAGGAGTTCAAGTATCTCGGGGCCTTGTTCACAAGTGAGGGTAAAATGGAGCGGGAGATCGACAGGCGGATCGGTGCAGGGTCCGCAGTAATGCGGGCGTTGTGCCGGACCGTCGTGGTGAAGAGGGAGCTGAGCCGGAAGGCGAAGCTCTCGGTCTACCAGTCGATCTACGTTCCTACCCTCACCTATGGTCACGAACTTTGGGTCGTGACCGAAAGAACGAGATTGCGGATACAAGCAGCCGAAATGAGCTTCCTCCGTAGGGTGGCCGGGCTCAGCCTTAGAGATAGGGTGAGGAGCTTGGACATCCAGAGGGAGCTCGGAGTAGAGCCACTGCTCCTTCGCATCGAAAGGAGCCAGCTGAGGTGGTTCGGGCATCTGATTAGGATGCCCCCCGGGCGCCTCCCTTTGGCCTGGGAACGCCTCGGGATCCCCCAGGAGGAGCTGGAAAGCGTCGCTGGGGAGAAGGACGTCTGGAACCCCCTGCTTAGCCTACTGCCTCCGCGACCCGACTCCGGATAAGCGGTAGATGATGATGATGATGACCGTTACTCCCAGTTGTCAGGCTCCCAGTTCACTCCCATTCATTTTCAGAAACTCGCTGAAATGACTAGTCTTAAAGCACAAACTACTAGTAGTTTACGACTACTACTATGATAATAGATTGAAAAAAAGAGTACTAACGCCAAAAGTTATTGGTTTTTTGGATATCTGATGTATTTGCAAGGTTATATTGTCTTACAAAAGAAAAAGAATATCTGGCAAAAAGTTTTCTTATTTTTACAATGTGATTTATCCTTGCGCACGATAACAAAATAAATGAAACCATGGCTACTTATCAGCTCATAAAAACAGATATCTTTGATTAAGAAAATTATTAGTATTAGTATTATCCTCCGTAGTTCGTTTGTGCTTTAAAACTATTCATTTTGGTGAGGTCCCGAAAATGAATGGGAGCCTGACAACCAAGAGGACCAGCGATGCTGTTAACGGTCAACTGGGACAGCGGATGTTGCTAGTATTCCCACTATGATGAGTAGCACAATCACCCCTCCATTTGGTGTTACAATGGTTCTCGGCTTTCTTGTACTTTCTTTATAATTTTCCCGCGTTTTTTCTCGTAATATACTCTATTCTTCTCATTCTTTTCTGCTGCTTTTCTTAACTGCGCTTCTTTTTTATGTGAAACATTCTGATTTTTTTCTTTTGTTGTTGTTGAATTCATTATCGAAATGACAGCTCTGAGGAAGCGCATGTGGACGTGATTTACATCACGCAATTACGAAGCTTAACGAAATCTACTTAGTCCACCCCAGTTATGTGTACTCAGATTACATGAACGCCAAGCGAAGAAGAAGGGAGCAAATATCTTGAAAACGGCGAAGAATTATGGCTTGTTTTGAGCGGTTCTCGTTACGCTTTGTGAGCACGGTAATAATAGCAGAAAGTGTTTCAGTTTTAGTAAAAGTACCCTATCGTGCGTTTTACTGCATTTAATCGGCTACAAATACACACAAGAGTAGACCAACACAAGCCCAACAGAATGTTGTCATTTTTAGAGGTCAGAATGCAGTTTTTGATAACAAAACATTCATGTTCAATGGTGAGTCCGTACATAATTTTGTTGTGTTAAGAGGGAATAAAAAGTGTTTCAGTCATCTTTAAAACGCTCTCGCTTCGTGAATATTCAATTTTATGATGTTAGATTAACGTGAAAGGTAAATCATAACAAGCCCATCGTACTGGTCGATGTGTTAGAATCAAGGAAAACAAAATAGCGCTACTATGATATCTATAAAGAGAATCTTCAAACCTATAATACAGAAATAAGAAGCGCCAGACAATCCTTTTTCTCCAAGATTATAAATAATAATATAAATAACGCACGCACCCTTTTTAACACTGTTGATAAGCTAACTAATCCACCAGCATCTATGGCTCAGGAACTCCTATCTACCAGTAAATGCAATGAATTTGCATCCTTTTTTAGCACTAAAATAGAAGGCATTAGACAAGGTATTAGCTCCTCAATATCAGGCACGAAAAATATGCCACCTGTCCTTCCGGACAAGGATAATATAACAACTATGATGCAATTTAATGCCACCGACTACAAGACTCTCGATGAAATCATGTTACATCTTAAAGCATCCACTTGTGCCCTCGATATTCTACCTACGAGTCTTTTTTAAAAAGTTTTTAGCTGCTTGGCGCCTGAATTATTACAAATTATCAATAATTCCCTTTCATCAGGAATTTTCCCTGAAACTTTTAAAGATTATACAACATTATACGCATTATACAACAATGATTTAGAGAACGTAGAGAAAAACAATAACACAATGAATTGCAACTTTTCTAAGTTAAAAAAGCTTGTTAAATAAGCTGCCGCTTGTGTCCTCACCCGTCTCGATAAACTTGGATTCCATATTTCAGCAAGTGGAGACAAGGCTACACGATGACTTACTGAAATCCCTGAATGTGTTACGTTTATGTCATGTTTATGCCACGTTTCATGTTTAGTGTTTGTCACAGTTTATTTTCTGTTCATGTCATGCTTGTGTTCTGTTTATGTTACGATGCAGTTCATTGTTTGCATACACATTTCGGTGTTTTTCCGCAGCCTTGCATTCATGCTGTTTCTCTTGCTGTCGCTCACGCTTCCCTAATTGTTTAATTCTCCCATGTCTATTTACTAATCTACTAACATTAGATCAGGATTGGGTAATACTAACTCTCTAACCATGTGTTCTTGTTTACCTTACGTTTCTTGTACATGTCATTTACTAATTTACTAATGTCAGGTCTAGGATAGGATAACTACTAACGATTTACTAATTGCCTTGTTACGTGTCTCATTTTCTCAAGCTGTTGTTCATTTCCTGCTGCTCTCAAGCTAAGTGTCTGCACCTGTCTACACCTGCATATAAGATCAGTGTTCATGTCATGTCTTTGCGAAATTGTTGCCTTTAGTTTACTACTGTCACTTTTGAGCGGTTTCCATTGTTTGTCTACCGGTATTGATCTAGCCTGTTTACTGACCATCGTTACTGCCTGCCTATCATTTCTACTGCCTGTTTTTGACCACGAGTTTTGCCTGCTGTCTGTTTTGTACCTCTGCCCCGCGGATAGGACTTCGGTCTGACTCCTGCTACGTCCCACGACCAACGAACTTTGCTTTACCCCTGTTTTGTACTTCTGCTCCGCTGACAGCTACTCTGGTTACTGAACTTGTGCATGGATACCGATTTCGAGACTGCCTTCTCCCTCGATACTGTATTTTTGGTTTGGCTGGATTTATTGGTTTTTGGACTTTGCTTGTGTGACTACAATTTTGGATTTCCCCATAATAAAGCCCTTGCGGGCATTTATTATTACGTCCGTGTTCTGAGTCGTGCATTACGGGTCCAACCCGCACACACCCGTCTCAGAATGGGGCAGCTGTGGTCTGGAGGGGAACCCTGAATGGGGCAGCTGTATTCTGAAGGGGAACCCTGAATGGGGCAGCTGTATTCTGGAGGGGAATCCTGAATGGGGCAGCATGGTCTGGAGCGGAACCCTGAATGGGGCAGCATGGTCTGGAGGGGAACCCTGAATGGGGCAGCATGGTCTGGAGTGGAACCCTAAATGGGGCAGCTGTAGTCTGGAGAGGAACCCTGAATGGGGCAGCTGTATTCTGGAGGGGAACCCTGAATGGGGCAGCATGGTCTGGAGTGGAACCCTAAATGTGGCAACTGTATTCTGGAGGGGAACCCTGAATGGGGCAGCTGTATTCTGGAGGGGAACCCTGAATGGGGCAGCTGTGGTCTGGAGGGTTTAATCAGACTTGAGCTCCACTGTATTTTGTGAAGTGAGATATTGTGTTGTGTGGAATGTAGGGCTCAGAGTCCAGTGAACAGGCACGTGCTTATCCCAGTTTTAGAAGATGAATGGGAAATACCTCCACAGGACAGATACTGTATATCTGTAGACTTGCTTCCAGAAAGGACCCGTAACTTTTCAAATAAAGTATTCTTATAACAATTCGTTTTACACTGTATAAATAAACAGAAACACTTATGCATCTTACTATTTTTAGGATTGCTCTCCCATCTCTGAACGAGGTCATTTTTGTCCATTTTCTTTAAGATCGCCAGTGTGAGCTTCACCATCTTGTCACCATAGAAACTCTTCATCAATATGACAACACCGGTCACCTTTTGGTCCTCCAGTTGACCCCATGGAATGGGTTTACATTCTTCCAGCACATCGTTGTTCAAAAAAAATTTTTACTTTTCAAATTCTTCTTTTGTCAGTTCCTCCAGAATCTCCAAGATCTGGTCCGCCATCAGAGACACCTGTAGGCCAGAAGTGCAGGGCAGAAGGTAGTCTGTAAATCAGGAGCAAATCTTTCTGGATATTTACACTTGCAGGAATGCATGTTAAATGGAGTCTTGATCTCATGGTCTTAAACGCATAAACGTGGTCTTTGTCTGGATGTTGGTCTTATGCAAGTTCTCTCTCTCCAATAATCACTCCGCTACTTAGTCTGTGCCATAATTGTGCCAGTGATAATTTGTTGATTGCAAATTTAAACTTACGGCCCAACCCGGGGCTGTATATATCCCAATTCTTACTCCAATCTGGAATGTGCAACTGTCTGCAACCGCAGTCATGTTCCAACCACCTGACCAATTCAGGAGAGCTGGGACACCCACGGTTCTCCACTGAAACACTTGCTGGCCTACAGCCCTACAGCTGCTTGTTTTCACGTCGCAGACCGCAGCTAAGCTTGCACAGAGCAGCATATTTTAAGAACATTTTTAAATGGACTCAGCGAGACGTTGGAATGACATGAATATTTATACAGTAATTGTTTACCATAAAACAAAATGTAATTAGCTGCCAACATTAATTTACTTTTAATAGCAGGGAACAAAAACATGAAGAAGGAAAAGTAATTGTCCAACAGTAGCCGAGGAGCGAAACTACATCAACCCATTCCACCATTCATCCATTCCACATGCCAGTGCAGCTAACGCAGGCCCCATTCCACCATTCATCCATTCCACATGCCAGAGCAGCTAACGCAGGCCCCATTCCACCATTCATCCATTCCACATGCCAGAGCAGCTAACGCAGGCCCCATTCCACCATTCATCCATTCCACATGCCAGTGCAGCTAACACAGGCCCCATTCCACCATTCATCCATTCTACATGCCAGAGCAGCTAACGCAGGCCCCATTCCACCATTCATCCATTCCACATGCCAGAGCAGCTAACGCAGGCCCCATTCCACCATTCATCCATTCCACATGCCAGTGCAGCTAACGCAGGCCCCATTCCACCATTCATCCATTCTACATGCCAGAGCAGCTAACGCAGGCCCCATTCCACCATTCATCCATTCCACATGCCAGAGCAGCTAACGCAGGCCCCATTCCACCATTCATCCATTCCACATGCCAGAGCAGCTAACGCAGGCCCCATTCCACCATTCATCCATTCCACATGCCAGAGCAGCTAACGCAGGCCCCATTCCACCATTCATCCATTCCACATGCCAGAGCAGCTAACGCAGGCCCCATTCCACCATTCATCCATTCCACATGCCAGAACAGCTAACGCAGGCCCCATTCCACCATTCATCCATTCCACATGCCAGAGCAGCTAACGCAGGCCCCATTCCACCATTCATCCATTCCACATGCCAGAGCAGCTAACGCAGGCCCCATTCCACCATTCATCCATTCCACATGCCAGAGCAGCTAACGCAGGCCCCATTCCACCATTCATCCATTCCACATGCCAGAACAGCTAACGCAGGCCCCATTCCACCATTCATCCATTCCACATGCCAGAGCAGCTAACGCAGGCCCCATTCCACCATTCATCCATTCCACATGCCAGAGCAGCTAACGCAGGCCCCATTCCACCATTCATCCATTCCACATGCCAGAGCAGCTAACGCAGGCCCCATTCCACCATTCATCCATTCCACATGCCAGAACAGCTAACGCAGGCCCCATTCCACCATTCATCCATTCCACATGCCAGAGCAGCTAACGCAGGCCCCATTCCACCATTCATCCATTCCACATGCCAGTGCAGCTAACGCAGGCCCCATTCCACCATTCCACATGCCAGCCCAGCTAACGCAGGCCCCATTCCACATGCCAGTGCAGCTAACGCAGGCCCCATTCCACCATTCCACATGCCAGTGCAGCTAACGCAGGCCCCATTCCACCATTCCACATGCCAGAGCAGCTAAGAGCACGCCCCATTCCATCATTCCACATGCCAGAACAGCTAACACAGGCCCCATTCCACCATTCATTACTTCCACATGCCAGTGTTACGCAGGCTACGGTAACCTAGATAGCTTGGAGATGTTACAGATAGATTGTGGGAGCCAAGACACATTGTATTGGCTTTATAGAGTCTGTTTATTGGTTTATGTCATTAGGGTATTATTAACCCCTTACAGTTATTACCTATTGTAATACGTTTGTTTGTAATTGTTTTGGATAATATTTTTTGTTTTATAATAATAATGAATCATTTCAAGATGGTTTATGATTCATATTTGTTGGATAGGCCTTTTCTATATATTCACTTATCTTGTAAATGAGTACTGCCACTAAGATAAATAGGTCTAATTCTTCGTGGTTCGTGTGATTCACGCACTTTTTGCTTTATCCTGCAATTATCAGTATTTCTAGCTTGGAGCCACACGGTTCTCACCATCGTTTTTTGAAGGACACAACTTTTCGTTTATAACTCCTGTAAAGAAGATGCTTATCTGCTGTTGGATCCGTTTTTGGAATAAAAAGAGTTCTGTGGAAATGTTCTATGCAATCTCACCGCAAACGAGGAGCGTAGGAGCCACAGCTCAAGCAAGTTATACGGTCAGCCCCCACATAGACGTAAGACTATTAAATAATTGAATTTAAATTCAGGACTGAGCATGAGACGCCCCAAAGATTTTTTTCCACTATTAGCCAAAAGCTACTAATTTCTACTCTGGACAGCACTCACAGCGGCTGCTTCGTTCCTCTCTCCCTCTCGCGTGCTACCTCGCACTCATGCTGTTGCCAAGCCCCCGTTTGAGCTTATAATGAGGCGGCTACCAAACACAAAAATCACACGCTGTCCAAATAGTTACCCACGCCATGTAGGCTACTCATTTTATCGTTTTAGCCGTCAGTGTGTAGCTACAGGTTCGGTTGTTGAAACCTACCTTTAGAATCATTTTGCTTGCGTCATAAATAACGTAGCCTACAGTTCCATTAGTGGTAGGCTACTCGCGAATTCCGTGGGAATTTCAGTCTTCACAAAGTTAATTTGACAGTTGAACATTTGTGTTTATTTTATGATTATTATATTATTTTATCTCGATTATGACTGCCGATCGTGGTTCAATTTTGAAGGAGGAGACGCATTTACACCATTTAAATGCGGAAAATGATCATGTTGTTTATTTTATCAATATGGATACCAAGGAACGCAAAACATGAAATCGGTTATCAAGGAAACGTGCATCGAGGAGAATTATAAAACCACAGAATGCCTGCAAGTAATGTGTAGCTACTACCCAGCAAACAAATGACGTCCTGAGGACGTTACGTAATGTTCTCTTTTAGTCAAAGTCTGATGTTATATTGAAAACATCCTGACAACATGATCTGGATGTTCAAATGTTATAAACTGGTCTCCTGAAGGTCATATCATAATGTTTAAAGGAAGACCTTCATGTGACCTTTTGTAACATTATCTTTTGGTCCTACCATGGTGATGGAGTAACGTTACAAACATGACTATCACAGTACTTTGAAAAACGTTCTCTTTTGGTCCTACCTTCATCACGGAATAATGTTACAATATGACCTTGGGAGAACATTGGAAAACATTTTATTTGGCCCTTTAGTCATGGAATAATGTAGGACACCTTCACACTGCCCCAAGGTTGTGGTTCCCAAACTTGGTCCTGGAGAAGCCCTGTGTATCCTGGTTTTCGTTCCAACTACAATTTGAATAAGATATTAAGTTTTCTTCATTAGTGCAGTGGGATTATTTGCTAAAATACTTTATGCATGAAGCCAATTCATGGAGACGCCATGTTAGACTATGGGGCTTTTTGGAACAAGAGCATGCACACTGGGTACCTAAACATGCAGACTCAATTGGAATAAAAATAATCTTATAACTTCTTCTGCGGGGTTCAGAAAAAAAAACAGTCCCTGGAGAGTAATTAGTTTGGTGTGAAGACATGTAGAATTTAAAAGAACTGTCAAAAATAGTACAATTTGGCCTGGGTAATTTCGTAGTTTTTAAATGGACTACAATGGGAAATTAGCTTTTTGGCACCAGAGGCTGCAATGCCTCCGGTGACCACTGGAGTTTGCGAGCTTCAAGGATAATCTCCTGAACCCCCGTTCTAAAGAGGGTAGGTGGAGCAAGAGATCCAGCTTCGGAGCTGAAACGTCTGGAGATGCTCGCCACTTTAAGCATACGTGATGTAACTTTAGTTGCTAAGGTAACAGAAAACACTACTGTGCATGCCTGATCACTTCCCCTCGTGCACACAAAAAATACAATGGGGAAAGGCACCGGTTGCGTATCTTGACTTATCTACAATCTTTGCCTGTTCCTAAGATGTAATTTCTCGGCCACTTCCGGGTCCATCACTCGAACATGACTAATAACAAAGAGGGTAGGCGGATATTGAAAACATTATTTTTGGTTTTATGCATTACAATAATACCCTTGAAGATGTATTATTTTTAATGAACCTTATTTTACTTTTGGCAAAATATCATATTCATAAACAGAAATTTTCTAAAGGTAAATAAAATTTATATGAAAACAATATCATTTTCAAAAAAAAGAAAGCAATTAAAACTGTTCATCTGTGTTGTCATGTTCTGTATAAGAGCTTTGCATCTGTTTTTAGGATTTTCTCCCCCCTAGTGGTCGTTTTGGAGTAATTAATTATCCTCTTGTTTAATTCCTGCTATTGTTTTCATTGGTTATTTTTGTCATGTGACACAGCTAGACCAGGAAATGCTTCAGTTGTTGCTGCACATGCAGTCGTCTTGCAGCTCCAGACATTTTATCCTTTCCTTCCTCCGTTTGTGCCTTGGAAAGCATCGCTTGTAAGTTGTATTTAGATTTACAGATAATTATAATAGTTTACATGTCATGTAGTGTATTCGGTTCTGTTACATTTAATATTTAGTTATCTACATGTGAATACTGCCAGTTCCGTTTCTATTGGTGTTTTTAGACTGGTGAATTGTATGCATATTGTTTACAAGTTATGTACAGTACAGCTATTTACATATCATTTGAATGTTTGTGTACACATCTACTGATTGGTACTATCTTTTGTATAATTTCAGTTTTACAAAATCCTTCATGAGAATGACGACAACAGTAAAAGTCTTTTCAACTTTACTCCAGCCTCCGACTTTCTCTTGAAGCTTGTTAGCTATCTGTCGATTTGTGTACAGACACACACACTGGGGACAGAATAGTAAAAAAGCATCTTCACGGCGGGCACTACAGCATCAGGAAAAAGAAAGTACTGTGCAAGCACACCTCCCCCACGCACGAAAAATCCTCCATACTCACCTCTTCTCGTACATCTTTGGAGGACCGTGATTCATGATGTCACATACTAGTGGAGCTGGATTGGAACGATTGTTCACCACTGACGGTGACGTAAAAGTACAGGACCCTGTAAGTGAAGCAAGATCACATCTTTCTAGCTCATCCACCTCATCTAGATCCTCTTCAGTTTTAAGGGCTGCAGCCCGGGCTCGGGCTAAAGTCGAAGCTGCGCGTGCACGCACCACCTTCGTTCAGCGAGAAGCTGATTTAAAGATAGAAGAGGCACGCATAGCAGCTGAGTTATCAGCTTTGGAGCACGAGAAAGAGGTAGCAGTAGCCATAGCAGAGGCTGAAGTTCTCGAGGCAGCAGCAGAGATCGAAGGTAGAGACGGCAGTAGGAGTCACCGTGATACAGTTCATGTCGCCATTCAGTGCACCCGCGACTATGTCGAACATCACTCCCAGCTACACCTTAGTGATGCAGAGCCCCCAGTACTTAAACCATATACTCCATCTCTATTGCCGCTCATCAAACCCGATGTCAAACCAGATATACGGGAGCATGCCTCTGGTTTTGACAGCAGAGCTTCTGACTTCGTACCCAAGAACGATGTTCAAGCAGCACAGCAACCTGAGAGGGCAACGCCAGTGGTTCGTCAACGCACTATGACGGACAATGACAACCACGTGGCACAGCGACCTGAAAGGCCAACGCCAGCAGTTCCTCACCACCCCCTTGCTCACCTCCCCTCTGTTCAGCCGCACTCTTCCTCTTTCAACAGAGCCTCATTACAGCCGCATACTGATGACAGGACTGGTATGAGTGACATCGCAAGATACTTGGTACGTCGAGAGCTTGTGAATTCTGCCCTCATCAAGTTCAACGATCGCCCAGAGAATTATTGGGCTTGGAAGTCCTCGTTCCTCAACGCCACTGGAGGACTAAACTTAACTGCCAGCGAGGAGCTTGACCTCTTATCGAAGTGGTTAGGAAATCAGTCTTCAGAGCACGTCCAAAGGATTCGTTCTGTGCATGTCGCCAGCCCTTCCACAGGTTTAAGTATGGCCTGGGATCACCTAGAGGAGTGCTACGGTTCACCTGAAGTGATTGAGAGAGCTCTCTTTGAGAGGATTGAGAACTTTCCCAAAATCAGTCACAAGGACCCCTTAAAGCTCAGGGAGCTAGGAGACCTGCTAAGGGAGTTAGAGTCTGCCAAATCTGAGGGCTACTTGCCTGGGCTCTCGTATCTGGACACCGCTAGGGGTGTCAACCCTATTGTTGAGAAATTGCCACTTAGTCTGCAAGAGAGGTGGTTAGATCAAGGCTCTCGGTACAAGGAGCAGCACGGTGTCTCTTTTCCTCCGTTTGCATTCTTCACAAACTTTATATGTAATGAAGCACGCAGAAGAAACGACCCTAGCTTCACTCTCTCAACAGTCCCTGCAGCTCCACCAAACAGTTCCTACAGGTTCTCTACGGGTCCATCGAAGCCTGAACGAATGGAAAGGAGATCGGGATATGCTAAGAGTCACGTCTCTGCTCACAAGACTGAAGTCGCATCACATCGATCAACTTCTCAGTTAGACAGTTTAAGCGGCAAGCTGGATAACACTGACAGACAATGCCCTATCCACAATAAACCCCACCCCCTAAAAAAGTGTAGAGGTTTTCGGAGCATGCCACTTGAAGAGCGCAGGACTTTTCTTAAAGAGAGTGGTATCTGCTTCAGGTGTTGCTCTTCTACTACTCACCTGGCGAAGAACTGTAAGGTAGCCTTGAAGTGCAGGGAATGTGAGAGTGACGGTCATATTGCAGCGCTTCACCCTGGACCTCCTCCATGGAACATGGGAGACCGCTCATCAGAGCATGGCGGGGAGGGTGAAGGAGAGGCACCAGCAGTCACCTCCAGGTGCACAGAAGTCTGTGAAAGTAAGGAGCCTAGATCCTGTTCTAAGATCTGCCTGGTGATGGTCTATCCCATGACATGCCCAGACAAAGCCACAAAGGTCTATGTTATCCTGGACGACCAGAGCAATAGGTCACTGGCCAGGTCCGAATTCTTCAACCTCTTCCAAATTAGAGGGTCGGACTCGCCATACACTCTCCGCACATGTGCAGGGGTCACTGAAACATCGGGGAGAAGAGCCACAGGGTTCATGGCAGAGTCATTGGATGGAACGACAAGTGTGATGCTTCCCACACTCATCGAGTGCAATCACATGCCAGATGACCGGTCTGAGATTCCAACTCCAGCGGCTGCTCAGCATCACACTCACCTGAAGTCCATCGCTCACAGAATACCGCACCTAGATCCAGAGGCTCAGATACTCCTACTTCTGGGACGCGACATCCTTCAGGTTCGAGCAACGCAATGGTCCTCACAGTACGCCCTATGCCCAAAGACTAGACCTTAGCTGAGTTGTCATAGGTGATGTATGCTTGGGCTCAGCCCACAAACCGGTGGCTGTGACTACCTTCCGGACCAACGTGCTTGAAAATGGACGTCCGTCTCTCCTCACTCCGTGCCCCAATCATCTTCAAGTCAAGGAGAAGTTTAGCACCAAAGCACAGCGCTGCACCTCTCTTCGCGGCCTTGCAGGCGAAACCCCAGTCCTCTATGACTGCAGCCTCGGCAGCACAATCTTTGAGAGAACCAAGGATGACGACAAAGTGGGTCTCTCCATCGAAGACAGGCTTTTCCTGGGGCTCATGGACAAAGAGATGTTTATGGATGACACCAACAGCTGGGTGGCATCCCTTCCATTTCGATCCCCTCGGCGACAGCTCCCAAACAATCGAGAACAGGCTCTAAGTCACCTTACCTCTCTCCGCCGCACCCTCGAAAGAAAGTCTGAGATGAAAACTCACTTTGTGAACTTCATGCAAAAAGTCTTTGATCGCGACCAGGCCGAGTTAGCTCCACCGCTGCTAGAGGGAGAAGAACGATGGTATTTACCCATTTTTGGTGTATACCATCCTCAAAAGCTAAGTCAGATCAGAGTCGTCTTTGACTCCAGCGCCCAGCATCACGGCGTCTCCCTGAACGATGTGCTACTTACTGGCCCGGATCTGAACAACAGCTTACTCGGAGTCTTGCTACGTTTCCGAAGAGAGACTGTGGCTGTGATAGCGGACATCGAGCAGATGTTTCACAGCTTCACTGTCAGAGAAGACCACAGAGACTTCCTTCGGTTCCTTTGGTTCAAGGACAACGAACCCAGCAAGGAGATTATTGAGTACAGGATGAAAGTCCATGTATTCGGTAACAGCCCGTCACCAGCAGTAGCCATCTATGGTCTTCGTCGCGCAGCACAACATGGGGCAAGCGAATATGGCATGGATGCCAAACACTTTGTAGAACGTGACTTCTACGTCGTTGATAGCCTCAAGTCACTCCCATCAGCCGCTGAAGCTATCGACCTGCTGAAAAGGCCACGGGAGATGCTTGCCATCTCCAACTTACGACTCCACAAGATAGCGTCAAATCACTCTGACGTCTTGGAGGCCTTCCTGCCAGAAGACCATGCGAAGGGTTTGCAGAACTTGGACTTCGACGACAACTCAGCCCTCATCCAACGCAGCCTAGGGCTCAGCTGGGATCTAAAACATGACATCTTTACCTTCAGAGTGGCAGCTACAGAGAAGCCCTTCACCCGTAGAGGTGTTCTAGCCACGGTGAACAGTCTGTTCGACCCTCTCGGGCTTGTCGCGCCTATCATAATTCAAGGGAAGTTCTTGCTGCGAGAATTCACCAGCAGTGAGGCCCTTGAGTCCTCTTCCAGATGAGAAGGAAGCTGAATGGAGGTTGTGGAAAGACTCCTGACAAGACCTGAGTGAATTCAAGATACCAAGAGCTTACACTCCTACCACTCTTACTACCTCTCAAAGGAAAGAACTTCACATCTTCTCAGATGCTTCGGTGAAGGCTATCGCGGCTGTAGCTTACCTGAAGGTGATCAACAGTGATGGAGCGTGTCACGTAGGATTCATCCTGGGAAAGGCGAAACTAGCGCCCCAGACTGGGTGCGGCTGTATTGGCAGTGGAAATGGCGGAGTTGGTAGAGAGCGAGTTGGACATCAGTGTGGACACATTGCAGTTCTACACAGACAGTAAGGTTGTTTTGGGATACAACCAAACCAGACGGTTTTATGTGTATGTTTGCAACAGGGTACAGCGTATCAGAAAGTTCACTGAACCTGAGCAGTGGCACTACGTCTGCACCACTCAGAATCCGGCGGATCATGCTACTCAATCTGTACCTGCAGCCAAGCTAGTTAGCGCGACATGGCTCACAGGGCCCCCGTTCCTGTCCCTACCTGAAGGAGTGGCTACTCCAGAAGAGGAGTCATATGAACTCATCGACCCAGATTCTGACACTGAGGTGCGTTCTCATGTCACTACGCTCACTGTTCCTCCATCTCATCTGGGATCTCATCGCTTTGAGCGGTTCTCTTCTTGGAAGTCTCTGGTGCGAGCCATAACATCTTTGACGCACATCATTCAGTCCCAAAGAAGTGCAGCTAAAGCCAAGCGCGAGGTCTGTAGCGGCTGGCATCAATGCAAAAAGCCTCACACAGCAGAAGAATTGTCAAAGGCAGAAACTCTCATCATCAGGTGTGTGCAAAGAGAGACCTACAGCAAAGAGTTCACCTGCTTAACTGCTGGTAAGGACATCTCAAAAGACAGTCCTTTGAGAAAGCTGAACCCCTGTGTGAGTGAAGAGGGCCTTCTGAGAATAGGAGGTAGACTCAACCACGCGGCACTCGACATAAGAGAAAAGTTCCCTCTAGTCATCCCAGGCCGCAGCCACATTGCAACGCTGCTCGTGAGGCATTATCATGAAAAGGTCAAGCACCAAGGTCGTGTCTTCACAGAAGGGTCTGTGCATACAGCAGGGTTCTGGATCGTTGGGGCTAAGAAATGCATCAACAGTATCCTCCACAAATGTGTTGTATGTAACAAACTTTGTGGGAGAACTGCTGAACAGAAGATGGCAGACTTACCCTCCGATCGTCTGAGCACAGAGCCACCTTTCACCTACGTGGGACTTGATGTGTTTGGCCCTTGGGCTGTCACCACAAGACGTACTTGCGGGGGTCAGGCTAACAGCAAAAGGTGGGCTGTACTTTTCACCTGCATGAGCACACGTGCCGTGCACATAGAACTCATCGAGGCAATGGATACATTAAGTTTCATAAATGCCTTGCGGCGATTCTTTGCTCTAAGAGGACCTGCTAAGCAAATCCGTTCCGACTGTGGAACCAACTTTACAGGTGCCTGCAAGGAGTTGCATATACTCCTCACTGATCCTAAAGAGCCCAATGTCAGTAAGTACTTGGGTGAAGAACATTGCACTTGGGTCTTCAATCCTCCTCATTTCTCCCACATGGGAGGAGTTTGGGAGCGAATGATTGGCATCTCCAGACGCATACTCAACTCCATGCTCAAGCAAACCAGCCAGTCACACCTCACTCATGAGGTGTTATCTACCTTAATGGCAGAGGTCATGGCAATCATTAATGCCAGGCCAATCGCACCTATCTCTTCAGACCCAGAGTCACCCTTTCTCGTGACCCCTGCTTCACTCCTGACACAAAAGGTGTGTACTTACCTTCCTCCTCCTGGAACCTTCGACAGCAAAGACCTCCACCGCCAGCAGTGGAGACAGGTGCAGCATCTGGCAAACACCTTTTGGAACAGATGGAGACGTGAGTACCTTCCGACACTTCAAAGCCGTAGAAAATGGCAGGATGTACGACCTAATATCAAGGAAGGTGACCTAGTCCTGCTTAAGGATAACCAGGTGAAGCGGAACGAGTGGCCCATGGCTTTGGTCACAAAGACATTCCCTGACCAAGATGGAAAAGTCAGGAAGATTGAACTAAAGATCACAAGATCTGGCTCAGCAAAGACCTTCTTGAGGCCTGTCTCGGAGACAATCCTTCTCAAGAGCGCTGAGGACACAGACTGAATTTAGTTCCCCCGTTGTTCAGACATGTTCTCGTTATTCAGAGTGGTATTTAATCAATACCAGACGGGGAGTGTCATGTTCTGTAAGAGCTTTGCATCTGTTTTTAGGATTCTCTCCCCCCTAGTGGTCGTTTTGGAGTAATTCATTATCCTCTTGTTTAATTCTTGCTATTGTTTTCATTGGTTATTTTAGTCATGTGACACAGCTAGACCAGGAAATGCTTCAGTTGTTGCTGCACATGCAGTCGGCTTGCAGCTCCAGACATTTTATCCTTTCCTTCCTCTGTTTGTGCCTTGGAAAGCATCGCTTGTAAGTTGTATTTACATTTACAGATAATTATAATAGTTTACATGTCATGTAGTGTATTCGGTTATGTTACATTTAATATTTAGTTATCTACATGTGAATACTGCCAGTACCGTTTCTATTGGTGTTTTTAGGCTGGTGAATTTTATGCATGTTTACAGAATGTTTACAAGTTATGTACAGTACAGCTATTTACATATCATTTGAATGTTTGTGTACGCATCCAGTGATTGGTACTATCTTTTGTATCATTTCAGTTTTACAAAATCCTTCATGAGAATGACGACAACAGTAAAAGTCTTTTCAACTTTACTCCAGCCTCCGACTTTCTCTTGAAGCTTGTTAGCTATCTGTCAATTTGTGTACAGAGACACACACTGGGGACAGAATATGTGTGCTACTTATAACATCTTTTTTTTTTTTATTCTTATTTTGTTTAGTTTAATATATGTACCCCTGATTGTATTCTGTGTTTTGTCTATGTATGTATCTCTTGTTGAATAAAGTTATTAAAAAAATAAAAATAAAAAATAAAAAAGGGTAGGCTAGTCGGATATCTAAAATCTTTGCCGGGACAACAGTGGAACCCTACAAAATAACGCCTGGAGAACGTTCATTTTTAACGTCCTGATAACATTGTATTCTATTTAGAGGACGTCATTTTATGGTCTTATGACTGTATTATGAACGTCCCGAAAATGTCGTAGGACCCCTACAAAATAACACCTGAAGAACATAAATTTTCAACATAATAATGTTGTGGTGAATTTTGTGTTATGTCCCGTGCCTCTGTGTCATAATTAATTTCCTGGTTTCTCTGTTTCTATGCGTTTTCTGTGTTTGTATTCCGCTTTCACGTTTATTCCTTACCTGTTCTGAGTTCCTGTCTCCTGTCCTGTTTTGTCCCGTCCTGCTCCTGTTCTCCTGCCTGCTTTACCTGTCTCCATCCAGCCCTGCTCCAGTCCTCCTGCCCGCCTGCCCATCTCTGTCCAAGCCCCGCTCCAGCCCTGCACCCTTCTGTTCTCCAGCCCCCAACCCTGCTCCAGTCCTCCAGTCCTCCTGCCCGCCTGCCCATCTCTGTCCAAGCCCCGCTCCAGCCCTTCACCCTCCTGTTCTCCAGCCCCCTCTGATTGATCTCCAGGTTCAGAACTGGGACTTCGCCCTGCGTTCTCCGCATTGCCCTGGTTGCTTGGACTTTGACCCCTGCCTGGATTTGACTATTTTTCTGCTTGCCCTGTATTGCCCTGTTTGCTGGACTTTGCCCTGTTTCCGTGGACTCTGATTAAAGCATAATTGTTACTACATCTTGGTGTCTGCGTGTGGTTCCGATCGGTTCTCCTAACATTAGAGGACGTCCACAGGACATAATTTTATAGTTATGACTGTATTAAGAATGTCCTGAAAACATTGTTTTGACATTAAGAAAAACGTCCCCAGGACATCAAAGGACCCTACAAAATAACGTTAATTTCCAACATCCTAATAACTTTGTGGTCCAGTTTGAGTACGTCCTCAGGACATCCTTTTGTTAGCTGGGTACAGGTCAAGGTAGCGAAAACTAAAATGTTTCAGAAACTCAAACCCCAGTGTGTTCAAGGCCCAAGAGAGAATGGGCCTCATTCATGAAGCGTTCCTAAATATACGCGTACATTTATGTCTGAAGGGAGTTGTTACAAAAAGTTTACAAACCATGTGGAAAAGGTATTTTTTCATATTCACGTACGATGCGCGTCCACGTTATTTTGTGATTAGCATAAATCCACGCCCATGAATTGCCTTATATGGAGGCTGTCACTTCCATTTAAAGATCCATATCTAGTCAGAATGGCCCAGAAAAAGCAAAAGAAATAATTATTCTGACACTGAAATCGCTTATTAGCAGATGTTCAATCAAAGAAAAAAATACTTTAATATTGTCAATAATGGCGTCATGAACTGGTAAAGTAAAGACCTACCAGAATACGTACCATCAATACGAGCGCGTTGCATTATCGCAGCCTGGAAATAAATTAAACGTTATTCATTTTGTAATTCTGTTGGGGTTCTGTGTATGTGAGTGTGGTTTGAAATCGGTAACCGATAACATTGGACAGGTTGGCAATTACATAAAAACCCTGCTTTACCTCCACCTGGCTTTGCATCTTGTAGGGGAACTGGATGTACGCTGGCATTAGCTGGATTAAGCTGTTGACCACAATTGCCACCCTGGCTACAGACATGTACGCCACTTTAAAGCAAATTTAATTGGTTAAATGTTTGTTTTAATTAGCATAGCCTATGTAAGGTCATGTAGAATTTCAATTTTGAGCAATTTAGAAAAAAATAGTAGGCTACTGGGAGCGTTCATTGGCCTACGTTATGGGTCTAATTAAACAGCTTCATAGCCTACAATTGATTAAGGGGCGTAATATAAAAGGTTTGCTTCTTACAATCATAATTTATTACGTTTTGCAATGTGTATTTCAAAGGCCACATTTAGTCTCGTGAATTTAACAGAAAATAAAAATAAATTCATTATCACTCAGAAGCTATATTTACTAGCATTCTGAATTTACGAATGCGGTACGCGTGCTCTTGAGCAGGTGTAAATTTTGTTCGGAGCAGGCCAGCAAGGGCACAGTGTGAACAAAGGAAACAATTGATACTTTACTTACCTCCTCAGAAGGTAAAATTTAGCTTTGTTTTAACATAAAAATACAGGAAATATCCACATCTTGCATGCAACACAGAGAGTAGCTCTCCACATCCCTGTCAGATACGCAGTTTTCATATGCTTTATACTATATAATTATTTTTAATAAAGTAGCCTACGTATTTATATATTTTAAAAATTAGCTAGCTACTTGCTAAGCTAGACTGAAAAACGAACTAGATTCGGTCAGCTGCGTAGGCCACCCTCGCTCCAAAACTTCAGGGCGTGGCCACTGAACTATCGGTGGGCGTAGCTGTACAGGTTTATATTTCGTCACTGAGGGAGAAATACGTCAGCGATGACACTTCTGGCCAATCACAGATTGAACGTGCAGTACCTAACGTTTTACCACTAGAGACACTTTTGAGCCAGATTCTTAAAGTTTATGCTTTTTTGTGCTGACTGCAGTAATTTGTCAAGATTTGGACCAGGATCAATGAGTAATACTTAGAAAAACCCAAATGTATGTTATCTAAAATAAGTGGTTTTAGTGCTTTGTTACCCTTTAAAGTTCAAGCCTTTCTGAATCGGACGAGCACATTGCTTCCATCTGCCAAGCACTAGGCTATGGTCTTCCTCTCAGCCGGAAATAAATAAAATGTTATTAATTTCTTCAGTAATCGTCTCTCACAACAGTGTTCTCTAAACAATCGCCAACTGAGCTTCCCCTCAGAATGAAGCTGTGGGTCCCACTCAAACTGAGCTTCCCCTCAGAATGAAGCTGTGGGTCCCACTCCAACTGAGCTTCCCCTCAGAATGAAGCTGTGGGTCCCACTCCAACTGAGCTTCCCCTCAGAATGAAGCTGTGGGTCCCACTCCAACTGAGCTTCCCCTCAGAATGAAGCTGTGGGTCCCACTCCAACTGTGCTTCCCCTCAGAATTAAGCTGTGGGTCCCACTCCAACTGAGCTTCCCCTCAGAATGAAGCTGTGGGTCCCACTCAAACTGAGCTTCCCCTCAGAATGAAGCTGTGGGTCCCACTCCAACTGAGCTTCCCCTCAGAATGAAGCTGTGGGTCCCACTCCAACTGTGCTTCCCCTCAGAATTAAGCTGTGGGTCCCACTCCAACTGTGCTTCCCCTCAGAATGAAGCTGTGGGTCCCACTCCAACTGAGCTTCCCCTCAGAATGAAGCTGTGGGTCCCACTCCAAATGAGCTTCCCCTCAGAATGAAGCTGTGGGTCCCACCAGGCCACCGATAAATCATAATGTACAAACATATGCAGAAAATACAAAAATTATTATTATAATTTATTTTTAAAAGATCTGCCTTTCCCACATGGTTTGATGAATCCGGCATAGGTTCTTCATACAAACTCGTTTCGTACATAAATTTCCACACATATTTATGATCGTTTGATGAATGAGGCCTGATGACTCTTAGTTTATCACCACAAAGTGTGAAATGATAATGCGGCTGAGCACACAAAATAACGCCCCTTATTTGGGATCTTAGTAAATCGACCCCTCAGTCTTGTGAATTTAACAGAATACAAGAATAAATTAATGTTTTAATTGATATTCATCAATAAACTGCATTTAGCTGCATTTTGAATTTAAGAACGTGGTACGCATGGTCCTGAGCAGGTGTAAAGTTTGATTGCACGTAGGCTTTACACCGGATGGAAAAACAACTTTTCCGACAGAATCACGGACTGACTGGCTGATTTAATATGGACGGTGTTTAATAAAGATAGCCTGTCAATTCAATTAAGAAATAGATCAGCTAAAAATAAATCCACGGATGCTGAAACGTCACTATGTATTCGCCCACGTTACTTTTATTTATCTTTACCTTTATACTAAGTCACACCTCAGTTATCATTTTCCTTATATTGAGTTAAAATCAGACCAATAAGTAGGCTACTGAATTTACGTCTGATGTCAGTGAAGTCTGCTCGATACTGTTTGACAAGAAGTTAGTTTTGTTTTTCCCTGTTTCAGGAACAGTTGTAAAAATGTAGCCTACTCTTTTAATCAAACTGCAGGGCCTGTAACTTCCGTCATATCTGACGAGGTAAAAACGGTGATGAAATAAAATAGTAATTTTTAAAAAGAATAGGCGACAAAAAAAATACACTGAAATAAAACGTAAACTTTTTTTAAAGTTATTTTTTAAATGACTATATGGTACCAAATGGGAAATTCAAAAATAGCCGAGGCTATTAGGCTACACCCAAACCGCCAGTTTTCTGTTTTACTGAATTGAGCGTTAGTACGATTATACTTTCAGATTCCCATTCCTCCCCACACCTTCACTTTTATCTTCTCTTCTTCCCACTGCACAACAGGCTACTTACTCCGTTCTTTTATTCAGGTTTATTCCTTATTTTACTCTCTCTTCTTTCGCCTCCGTCTCTAAAATGGCGTTTGAGTTTGAAACAGGCTACTTTGTTCCTCTTTTGCAGGACTACCGCTTTTAGCTTTTTATTTTATTTTTTTACCGCTGCATTATTTATTGTATTTAATTAGTTATTCAGAATAGACACACAGTTCATCCATCTATATATTTGCCAGATGTAAACGTGGCCTATATAGGCTATAGCTACTAGGCCTCAACAACTCGAGAATTATATTTATGTTGGGACTTCAATTAATTCAAAAATAATCCCTTAAAGCTAATAAAGGTTATTGATTGATTGATTGAACTGTTATCAGCCTTTTGGCGAATCGGCTCATGGTGTGCAGTAGGAATGACGCGACAAGGTCAATAATTATTAAAGTAGCATTTAGCTACGTGATCACATGAAACATTCAAATGTAAACAGTAAAAAAAGGTGTTTTAAGTACTTTTATTTTTTTCTAAATATCTGTACAAATGCAGAATAACATTAATGAATACCAACACCTTTTACATAATATAGGCCTAATTACATTGGAATGTTGCTGCCGACACGATTCCATGACCCAATTTTATAATTAAACGAAATTTAATTGAACAAGCAGGCTAATTTGGCGAGAGGGAAGCCAAGTTCTGCTAGCTTATGCTCACCTGTTGTAGGTGTTCTAAAGAAATGAAACCATGTATATTTTGTAAAATATCAGCACTGGTGTAATGAAAAAAAAAATCCTGCTTTCCGTTATTGGAACTTTCCACGAATTGGGTGCTGTTTGTATCTGCAAGATTTTGTTAAGGGTGTCAGGCACAAAACACCTACCAAAATGTTTTTTGAAAAAACCTTAACTTTTGAATTTAAGTGCCTTTTATATTAAAATGTAGGCTAAACAAATGGCATTCAAATTAGGGATGGGATGCTCGACACGCATGTGTCGAGTTTTCAAATCACTAATGTTTCGAAGTAGTGCTCCGAGGCTTGTTTCAAATCACGTGATCATGGAAAGCGAAGCTTCGGTCGTCACGGTGACGCCTGTCATTGTGGGCGGTATCTCGAACCAATACATGCTCAACCAATAGCCTACCTGTTGAGATGTGTCAGCAATACGGATCTGGGATCAGAGGCTCTTTTCACTCACATATGAACCTCGGGTGTCGGTGAAAAGACATGGGATTTCTGCGTGTCTGTGCAAAACCTCTGATTCCAGATCAGCTCATTCCTTTCCCACCCACAAACTTGCAAAATATAAAAATGGTTCAAACGCCCCCAAGTATGGAAGACCAAATGTGACTAAATTAAATTAAATTGATCATGTAATAAATATATAAGCAATTAAATAAATACATACATTAATAAATAAGCAATGAAATAAGTAAATTAGCAATTACATAAATCAATATCTATTCGTTTTTTAAATTTTCTTTTATTTATTTAATCGTATTTATTTCAAAACGAATCGGCCTGTCAAACACGAAAGGGACAGAAACGGTCGGCTCAGTCCATAGACATAAAAACCTAGAAACCGCTCAGATTTCTACGCGGCCACCATATTGGTAGTAGCCCATATTGACCGACGCAGACTTCACCTGATAAAATATACCATAACTTGCTTAATTCTCGACTAATTTTCGTTAACTTTGACTGGTTATAAACGTGAGAAATATCTGCGTAACACAGGTTATCTTATTTCCAAATTGCCTATTTGTAAAAAGCCCTTTTAACTATTATAGCCTACGGGAGTTGTCAAAATGTTGGGGGTTTTTTTAAGTTATAAAAAGTGGTAATAATGAACGCAAACCCTGTAGTTTTCCTGATTCCAAGTCGTAGGGTTTCGAAGAGGGAGAGACTTGAGAGTGCGTTTGAGATTTTGCAGAGATTTGTTAATAAAGGAAGGTTCACGTATGACCCCATAAAAAGCACGGTGCATGATTTTCGACCGGCACCTGTCCTGTTAAAATGCTTCGTCACTTGCGGCCAATGCATCCCGATATTGCAGCATTACCATGGAATCCTGCTGTGACTCAAGCTGGACCATCTAAGCTAGGTGGCCGATAGCCTATAGAGCACCAAAAATGTAGGCCTACTTCAATATTTAAAAACGTAAGATAAACAAGTTATTGAAGTTCCCCACATGCATGAGCATTATGTTATTTATTAATTTAGTTAAATCACAGTAGCAATCCACTTATGCCAGGAAGCCCTGAAAACATATTAAGAAAATAACTCCCATAGAATGACTACTAATAAGAATAACAATAACGTGAATAAAAATATGGCTACCTATCTGTGTGCTATTTAATAGGCTATAAACTTCCTTTCCACGATGCTGTGAGCTGGGAGAAAGCTGATACGCATTAAATATGAACCAGTAATTGGCGAATTGTTATGTTCTGAGTATCTAAACTCCTCAAAAAAAGTTTGGAAACGTTATTTCGGTAGATTATTCCTCCCCTTTAATAATACCAATTGGTATTGTATTTTATATCGTTGGAAAGCCTGATTAGTCACCTTTACAACGAGGTACAACTTGTAAGGATCATGCATTCGTGGAATGAGCAACACAGCTAACCGTGTGGGTAGCGGCCCAAAAAAATGTGCCAAAATCCCCTGCAATATTATTCTGTTGGTATTCACTCTCGTTTTGAGCTTCAAGTGCTGGCAGGTGTATGCCAGTGGGATGGAATGGGATGCCATCCCACAGCAGTGTGTGACCAGGCTGGTGACCAGCATGAGGAGGAGGTGCCAAGCTGTTGTGGCTGCGTATGGATCTTCCACACGCTACTGAGGTCCCTGACAGTGTAAAATGAATAAAGTGTAAAAATGGCCAATATGTGTTGTTTTTTCCTTATTACTGTGGGAGAGTGCAATCATCCAGTCCACCAAGCAACTCAAAACGAGAGTGAATACCAACAGAAGAATATTGCAGGGGATTTTGGCACATTTTTTTTGGGCCGCTACCCACACGGTTAGCTGTGTTGCTCATTCCACGAATGCACGATCCTTACAAGTTGTACCTCGTTGTAAAGGTGACTAATCAGGCTTTCCAACGATATAAAATACAATACCAATTGGTATTATTAAAGGGGAGGAATAATCGACCGAAATAACGTTTCCAAACTTTTTTTGAGGAGTTTATCTGTCTGTTTTGTAGTTTTATTTCATTATTATTCATGTTATTTATTATTTTCCATATTATCTATTACGTTCCCGGTTCATCATTGCATTCCCCTCTGTTCGTGGGTTGTCCGAGTCTCATCTGTGTGTTTGTTTACCCAGTCGCTGTATTTCCGAAGTCTTGTTTTCTGCTACTTCCTGCTTTCGTTCCCGTGTATATTGTATATATTACTAACTCGCGCTAAAAATCACTCGGGTGCTTTATTAGTGACGTGCACTTTACTAAACTCATTAACATAAATGTACAGTCAAGCCGGAAAGTCTGCACACCCCTTTCACCTTCTCCACGTTTTATTACGTTACAGACTTATACTACAATAGATTGAGTTCATTTTTTTGCCTCAAACATCTACACACAATAGCCAATAATGACGAAGTGAAAACAGGTTTTTAGAAAATATGCAATTTTATTTTACTGACAAAAATAGGTTATTTAGGGGTTACATATCTGTACACACCCTTAGCCTAATACTTGGTTGCTGCACCTTTGGCAGCGATTACAGCTTCAAGGCGTCTTGGGAAAGAAGCTACGAGCTTGGCACACTTGTTTCTGGACATTTTTGCCCATTCCTCTTGGCATATCCTTGCAAGCTCCGTCAGGTTGGATGGGGAGCGTCGGTACACAGCCATTTTCAGCTCTTTCCACAGATGTTCAATTGGATTCAGGTCTGGGCTCTGGCTGGGCCACTCAAGGACATGCACAGACTTTCTCCAAAGCCACTCCTTTGTTTTCTTGGCTGTGTGTCAAGAAAACAACCTTCGCCCCAGTCTGAGGTCCAGAGCACTCTGGAGCAGGTTTTCTTCAAGGATCTCGGTGTACTTAGCTGCATTCATCTTTCCCTCTATCAGGACTAGACGCCCCGTTCCCGCTGCTGAAAAACATCCCCACATCATGATACTGCCGCCGCCATGCTTCACTGTAGGGATGGTATTAGCCAGGTGATGAGCGGTGCCTGGTTTCCTCCAGACGTGACGCTTGGTATTCAGGCCAAAAAGTTCAATTTTGGTTTCATCAGACCAGAGAATCTTGATTCTCATGGTTTGAGAGTCCTCTAGGTGCAAAACTCCAAGCGGGCTGTGATGTGTTTTTTTACAAAGGAGGGGCTTCCGTCTGGCCACTCTACCATAAAGGCCTGATTGGTGGAGTGCTGCCTGGATGGTTGATCTTCTGAAAGGTTCTCCCCAAGGATACGCTGGAGCTCTGTCAGAGTGACCCTCGGGTTCCTGCTCACCTACCTGGCCAAGGCCCGTCTTCCCTGATTGCTCAGTTTGGCCGGACAGCTAGGTCTAGGAAGATTCTTGGTGGTTCCAAACTTCTTCCATTTACGAATGATGGTGGCCACTGTGCTCTTTGGGACCTGTAAAGCTGCAGAGATTTTTTCGTATCCTTCTCCAGATATATGCCTTGACACAATCCTGTTTCTGAGGTCTGCAGATAATTCCCTTGACCCCATGGCTTGGAGTTTGAATTTATCAAAGGTGGACTCTTTTAACAATTAAGTTGTAGAAACATCTCAAGCAGTATCAGTGGAAACAAAATACACCTCAGCTCACTTTTTGGTGTCATATCAAAGGGTGTGCACACTTGTGTACATATAATATTTTACATTTAGATTTTTAATAAATTAGCACAAATGTCTAAAAACCTGTTTTCACTGTCATTATGGGCTATTTTGTGTAGAATTTTGAGACAAAAAATGAACTCAATCTATTGTAGAATATGTCTGTAACATAATAAAACGTGGAGAAGGTGAAAGGGGTGTGCATACTTTCCGGCTTGACTGTATATTAACAAACTAATTGTCTGTCTTGTAGTTAGATACTAACATTTAACCAGCTTCCTCGCTTTATCTTTTCTACTTGCATTACTAAGCTGTTCCTGAGCTACCTGTTAACTTGTTTCAGCTGTTTATCCTCAGAGACCACGCCTCCCCTTATTACTGTGCACACTCTGCTCCTATTCGAGCCCGTTGTCTGTCATGCATGTTTTCTGAGTCCCTTTCATGTATTCGTTCTTTTCTCGTTATTGAATTATAGTTTTCCTAATGTTTTAACCTCACGTTGTTTGTTACCCCTCCCCTCCCTCTGTGTATTTCAGACCCACATTTCCTCTGCCAGTATGTTGATCAGTTTACCAGTGCCGGCGCCTTTCTAAGCCTGAGTTTATCCTGAGATTCCTGAGACACCCTTTGTTTGACTTCAATTTAGCATAGCTCATTTGTATCTTAGCTTTTTGATTTCTGGTTTTAGACTTTTCTTTGTGTTTTTACCGACATTGATTTAGCCTAGCAATTTTGTACCTTTGCTTTTCTGATTTCTGGATTTTGACTTTTGCTTGTTCATTGGTTTGTGATTTTTGGGTACCACTCTGCTTACCTGCCTTTGACCACTGGACTGATTAATAAACTACGTACTTTGTCTTATCCTGGTCTGCTATTGGGTTTTCTGTGTCCAGACGTTTCACAAATATTGTTTTTCAAATAATTGGAATTTATTGTTCCAATATAGGCTACTCTCCTTATCAGACATGCAATAGGACATACAAGGGCATTGGTCGATATGATGGCGTTATGTTCATGAAACACACATTTTCATTTCACTTTAATAATGATAATTATCGTCATCTCATCATGAGAATATGTTTAATTTGTACAACACTTTTAATGAATAGACTAAGTTGGAGAGGGTTTTGATAATACATGGCAAAAGCATTAATAATCTAAATCTGAATTTCACAAGAGTCAAGAATGTTTCATTAATTTAAATTTCTCACCGTTGTGAAGAGTAATTTAGACCAGGAGATGTCACTAGAGAGGCAGGTGTCAAATGCTTCATGACACCCACACTTCAACCAACGCAATCGCTTCAACTGTGTCAATGTTTCAGAAAGCTTTGCTCTGCCGATCACTAATTCAAATATCTACTGCATATCTGGCAGCAGAGTGATGGTTTAAGGCTTGTTTACGTCAGACCCTTGATGACTTGGAGTCATTTAGCCAACCATGTGTTCCATACTGTTCCAGTGTAATTTACAGCTAAATCTAGTCCCACCCCACAATTCCCATAGAGATCCATTCAAATGCAGAGATGTTAGAGTATCGCTTGTAAGAGTACCAGAAAATAAGATATCAAGAGTCTTTTGATGTTGGTCACAGACATCAGGAAGTCATGGCATGCAAAGGATATGCGACCAAATATAAAAAATTATTACATAACTACATTATGTTAAACCGTCCCGTATTTTTTGATGCCCGAAAATGGGGGGGACTATGTACAAAAGGTTCTATAATTTCGAAACGGTTCATCCGATATGGATGAAAATGCCCTCAAATTAAAGCTGACAGTCTGCACTTCAACCTCATTGTCATTGTACCCTTTCAAACTCAAAGTGGTACAGTACGGAACAAAAATGACAAAAAATGTGTCACTGTCCAATTAATTTTGGTGCTCACTGTACATACATAGTGTTTAGTTTCGTTTAGTTTATTAGGATCCCCATTAGCTGCAGCATAGTTGCAGCTATTCTTTCTGGGGTCCGACACATATACAAAACAGGTAATAATACATAATATTACAACAATAAAAATATAAATAAACATAAAAAATAACAACACCAAAAAAAAATAAAAAAATAAAAGTGCTTCTGCTTTTACATTTCATGTATGATGATAAATCAAAAGTACATCAGCTTTTCCATTTCACACACATCAACAAATCACATTTCAGACTTCAAAACTTAACCCAACTGGTTCAGGCATTTTGTCCTATCTATTTAAAAGATACTGTTTTAAGAGTAATTTAAATTGCATTTTACTGTTTTTTTGTGTGATGTGTTTAGGAAATGAGTTCCATTCATACATGGCTCTGTACATGACTGTTCTTTTGATAGCATTTGTTTTTGCTTTGGGCAGTGTAAAGTTACCGTCAGCAGCATGTCTGGTAGTGTAGTTATGTTTATTTGTACTGAAGGATAAGTTCTGATATAGTATATAGGGAGCTTTTGTAGTAGTGATATTTCTGATGAATATAAGTAAAGAATAGAGCAGTCTGTCCTTCACCAGTAACCACTTAAGATTTTTATGCATTTTAACCACATTTGTCTCCAAATTACAGCGGAGAACTATGCGTGCCGCTCTATTTTGTATAATTTGTAACTTATTAATCATGTCTGCTGTAGCATTTGACCAAACTGCTGGGCAGTAATCAAGATTTGACAATATTAAGGCTTGAATTACCTGCTTAGTTGCTTTTTGTGTTAGAAAGGTAGCACATCTTCTTATAACAGAAATGCCATTTCCCATTTTAGCAATTATCATATTTATATGTTTTTTCCATGTTAGTTTACTATCTATAACGATCCCCAGCAGCTTGGTTTCCTGCCCTTGACTTATATCCACGTCATTTATTCTAAGGCTTAGCTCTGGATTTTTACTGATACTGTAGTTTGAACCAAATATCATGCTGTTAGTCTTAACTACATTCAGAACCAATTTGTTTCCATTTACCCATTCAACCACCGATCTTAACTCTTCATTTAAAACTGTGTTTAACTCATAAGCTGTGAATGCGGATGTGTATACAGTTAAATCATCAGCATACATTGCAACATTAGCCTTTTTCAGAACAAGTGGTAAATCATTTGTAAAAATGGTATACAATAAAGGCCCAAGACAACTCCCCTGGGGCACTCCACACGTCACAGCTCCGACATCAGAATAACTACCATTAAAAAAGACTGTCTGTGTTCTGTTGGTTAGATAGTTTTCAAACCAAGACAGTGCAGACATACCAAAGCCATAATATTCAAATTTTTCCAATAATAATTTATGGTCAATGATGTCAAATGCTGCCGAGAAATCTAGCAGAATAGTGCCCACTATTTTCCTCTTCTCAATTTCCCTTAGCCAGTCATCAGTCATCTGAGTCAGAGCTGTGGCCGTGGAGTGCCCCTTCCTGTATGCATGCTGGAAATCTGTAACTAAATTATTAGTGTTGCCAATAAAAACCAAAGCATCGTATTGCACAACCCCACTGCAAGATAAAATTGCACAACCCTTTTTGCACCATCCCCACTATATCAGTCCTAACTATGCACACAGTGCTGTCACTTATAACATACGCATCGTATGACACAACCCTTATTACACCATCCCCACTGTAACAGTCCTAACTATGCACACAGTGCTGTCACTTATAACATAAGCATCGTATGACACAACCCTTATTGCACCATCCCCACTATATCAGTCTTAACTATGCACACAGTGCTGTCACTTATAACATAAGCATCGTATGACACAACCCTTATTGCACCATCCCCACTATAACAGTCCAAACTATGCACACAGTGCTGTCACTTATAACATAAGCATCGTATGACACAACCCTTATTACACCATCCCCACTATAACAGTCCTAACTATGCACATCGTGCTGTCATTTATAACATAAGCATCGTATGACACAACCCTTATTGCACCATCCCCACTGTAACAGTCCTAACTATGCACACAGTGCTGTCACTTATAACATAAGCATCGTATGACACAACCCTTATTGCACCATCCCCACTATATCAGTCTTAACTATGCACACAGTGCTGTCACTTATAACATAAGCATCGTATGACACAACCCTTATTGCACCATCCCCACTATAACAGTCCAAACTATGCACACAGTGCTGTCACTTATAACATAAGCATCGTATGACACAACCCTTATTACACCATCCCCACTATAACAGTCCTAACTATGCACATCGTGCTGTCATTTATAACATAAGCATCGTATGACACAACCCTTATTGCACCATCCCCACTATAACAGTCCTAACTATGCACACAGTGCTGTCACTTATAACATAAGCATCGTATGACACAACCCTTATTGCACCATCCCCACTATATCAGTCCAAACTATGCACACAGTGCTGTCATTTATAACATAAGCATCGCATGACACAACCCTTATTGCACCATCCCCACTATAACAGTCCTAACTATGCACACAGTGCTGTCACTTATAACATAAGCATCGTATGACACAACCCTTATTGCACCATCCCCACTATAACAGTCCAAACTATGCACACAGTGCTGTCATTTATAACATAAGCATGGCATGACACAACCCTTATTGCACCATCCCCACTATAACAGTCCTAACTATGCACACAGTGCTGTCACTTATAACATAAGCATCGTATGACACAACCCTTATTGCACCATCCCCACTATATCAGTCCAAACTATGCACACAGTGCTGTCATTTATAACATAAGCATCGCATGACACAACCCTTATTGCACCATCCCCACTATAACAGTCCTAACTATGCACACAGTGCTGTCACTTATAACATAAGCATCGTATGACACAACCCTTATTGCACCATCCCCACTATAACAGTCCTAACTATGCACACAGTGCTGTCACTTATAACATAAGCATCGTATGACACAACCCTTATTGCACCATCCCCACTATATCAGTCCAAACTATGCACACAGTGCTGTCATTTATAACATAAGCATCGCATGACACAACCCTTATTGCACCATCCCCACTATAACAGTCCTAACTATGCACACAGTGCTGTCACTTATAACATAAGCATCGTATGACACAACCCTTATTGCACCATCCCCACTATAACAGTCCAAACTATGCACACAGTGCTGTCATTTATAACATAAGCATGGCATGACACAACCCTTATTGCACCATCCCCACTATAACAGTCCAAACTATGCACACAGTGCTGTCATTTATAACATAAGCATCGCATGACACAACCCTTATTGCACCATCCCCACTATAACAGTCCTAACTATGCACACAGTGCTGTCACTTATAACATAAGCATCGTATGACACAACCCTTATTGCACCATCCCCACTATAACAGTCCAAACTATGCACACAGTGCTGTCATTTATAACATAAGCATCGCATGACACAACCCTTATTGCACCATCCCCACTATAACAGTCCTAACTATGCACACAGTGCTGTCACTTATAACATAAGCATCGTATGACACAACCCTTATTGCGCCATCCCCACTATATCAGTCCTAACTATGCACACAGTGCTGTCACTTATAACATAAGCATCGTATGACACAACCTTTATTGCACCATCCCCACTATAACAGTCCAAACTATGCACACAGTGCTGTCATTTATAACATAAGCATCGCATGACACAACCCTTATTGTACCATCCCCACTATATCAGTCCTAACTATGCACACAGTGCTGTCACTTATAACATAAGCATCACATGACACAACCCTTATTGCACCATCCCCACTATAACAGTCCTAACTATGCACACAGTGCTGTCATTTATAACATAAGCATCGTATGACACAACCCTTATTGCAACTCCTGCCAGAGCCGAGTATGGCCGGTGCCTTGAGGGAGTGGCAATTGGTGGCTGGGGTGGGGGGAGGGACTCGGAGAGACACCTTTCACACCACAATCCAACTGGGAACCCAGACTGGAAGAAATCCCTAAAGAGATCGCACAAATTATTAAAGAGGACAACACACTGATTAAGGCACTGAACCCGCAAACCCACAAAGACCAAAACAACCTCAGCAGAGGTGAGAGCCAAGCGCTACTACAGCTGGCTAACAACAAACAGATAATTATTAAACCAGCAGATAAGGGAAGTGCCATAGTTATTATGAATAGAACACAATACACACAGGATGTCATGTTCTGAGTTTGTCATGTCATTCTGTCATGTTTAGTATTGTCAGTTTCGGTAACATACATTTTTCAATGTTTTCCGCAGCCTTGCGTTCTGTGCTGAATCTCTCGCTCCCTCTCACGGAGTTTTACTTTCGTTTCTGTACACTTCGTTTGTATTACCCTGCACTACTAACATTTATATAGGACTTATTATTACTAACTGGCTAAACACGGGGTGGTTAACTAATCTACTAATGTCAGGGTTTAATAGAATTATTACTAACACAAACTAACAATTTAATTCTCATCACGTTTCCACAGCTGTTTAGTGTTTCCTTACGTATCCAGTCATTGTCTTGTTAACTAATTCACTAACGACAGGGCTAGGATAGGATAATTACTAACGAATTACTAATTGCCTTGTTAAATGTCTTAGCTCTCTCGCGGTTTTCCATTTCCTGCTGCTCTCAAACTAATTGTCTGCACCTGTCTACACCTGCATATATACCTGCTGTCTTTGTTCCTCGTTGCGAGTTCGTCATTCTTCTTTCAGTATACGCGTGAGTCTGTTGCCTGTTGTTCCCCCCCGAGTGAGTTTCGAGACAAGTTATCTGTGCCTTTTTATTCTTGTTTGTTTTGTTTCCGAGTCTGTGTTCTGTCGTTTGTTTTGTTTTTTCTACCTGATTGCCATCCTGGTTTTGACCTCAGTCCGTGTTCTCGCGACCCTGATTCCGGATTCTGATTTTGTACTTCTGCTTTGACTTCTCGTGTATGACCCCTGCCTGTCTTGACTTCCCCCTGGACTGTGATTTTGGTTAATTAAACATCGTTTTGGTCACTCCTGCCTGCTATTGGGTTCCTGTTTCACCGATCATAACAGTACGAACTCGCAGTTGGGACCCAGCAGGCCTTCCACTCAATGGAGATCGACCCATTCGGCGCGGATTCCTATGAGGAATACCTCATGGGAATCTGGGGGCAAAATCCGGAGTTTGCCCGCCGTCATGCCGACCACTACCCATCACTCCGGACTCCTCCTCCCAGCTCCCACTCCGTTAGGCTCGGAGTGGTCTCTCTCCATCCGGATAGCTCCGAGCCTAGCCACAACCCCACACCTTCTAATTTTGAAGGTACCCGTCTTGCCCTTTGCCCGAGGGGCTATGGTCCCGGGAGGAAGCGATGGGGTCCTGGCTCCCGGCTCCGTCGACGGGCTCGGCCACCCGTTGACGGAGGATCCATCACCCTTCCGTCCCTGCCCAAGCCTCCTGTCCCGTCCCGTCCAAGCCCTCCTGTCCCGTCCAAGCCCTCCTGTCCCGTCCCGTCCAAGCCCTCCTGTCCCGTCCCGTCCAAGCCCTCCTGTCCCGTCCCGTCCAAGCCCTCCTGTCCCGTCCCGTCCAAGCCCTCCTGTCCCGTCCCGTCCAAGCCCTCCTGTCCCGTCCCGTCCAAGCCCTCCTGTCCCGTCCCGTCCAAGCCCTCCTGTCCCGTCCCGTCCAAGCCCTCCTGTCCCGTCCCGTCCAAGCCCTCCTGTCCCGTCCCGTCCAAGCCCTCCTGTCCCGTCCCGTCCAAGCCCTCCTGTCCCGTTCCTTCCCAGCTCTCCTGTTCCGGTCCGCCCCAGCTCTCCTGTCCCTGTCCGCCCCAGCTCTCCTGTCCCTGTCCGCCCCAGCTCTCCTGTCCCTGTCCGCCCCAGCTCTCCTGTCGCTGTCCGCCCCAGCTCTCCTGTCCCTGTCCGCCCCAGCTCTCCTGTCCCTGTCCGCCCCAGCTCTCCTGTCCCTGTCCGCCCCAGCTCTCCTGTCCCTGTCCGCCCCAGCTCTCCTGTCCCTGTCCGCCCGGCTCTCCTGTCCCTGTCCGCCCCGGCTCTCCTGTCCCTGTCCGCCCCGGCTCTCCTGTCCCTGTCCGCCCCGGCTCTCCTGTCCCTGTCCGCCCCGGCTCTCCTGTCCCTGTCCGCCCCGGCTCTCCTGTCCCGGTCCGCCCCGGCTCTCCTGTCCCGGTCCGCCCCAGCTCTCCTGTCCCTGTCCGCCCCAGCTCCCCTGTCCCGTTCCGTCCCAACTCTCCTGTCCCGTTCCGTCCCATGCCTCCTGTCCCGCCCCGGTCCATGCCTCCTGTCCCGCCCCGGTCCATGCCTCCTGTCCCGCCCCGGTCCATGCCTCCTGTCCCGCCCCGGTCCATGCCTCCTGTCCCGCCCCGGTCCATGCCTCCTGTCCCGCCCCGGTCCATGCCTCCTGTCCCGCCCCGGTCCATGCCTCCTGTCCCGCCCCGGTCCATGCCTCCTGTCCCGCCCCGGTCCATGCCTCCTGTCCCGCCCCGGTCCATGCCTCCTGTCCCGCCCCGGTCCATGCCTCCTGTCCCGCCCCGGTCCATGCCTCCTGTCCCGCCCCGGTCCATGCCTCCTGTCCCGCCCCGGTCCATGCCTCCTGTCCCGCCCCGGTCCATGTCCCCTGTCCCGTCCGGTCTCGGACCTCCTGGCCCGTCCCGTTCCACGTCACCAGTCCGGCCCCTTTCCACGTCACCAGTCCGGCCCCTTTCCACGCCACCAGTCCCGTCCCGTTCCCTGCCTCCTCTCAAATTGCTGGACCGGCTAACCTCCTGTCCTGAGCGGCCGAGCCCGCTAGCCTCCTGTCCTGAGCGGCCGAGCCCGCTAGCCTCCTGTCCTGAGCGGCCGAGCCCGCTAGCCTCCTGTCCTGAGCGGCCGAGCCCGCTAGCCTCCTGTCCTGAGCGGCCGAGCCCGCTAGCCTCCTGTCCTGAGCGGCCGAGCCCGCTAGCCTCCTGTCCTGAGCGGCCGAGCCCGCTAGCCTCCTGTCCTGAGCGGCCGAGCCCGCTAGCCTCCTGTCCTGAGCGGCCGAGCCCGCTAGCCTCCTGTCCTGAGCGGCCGAGCCCGCTAGCCTCCTGTCTTGAGCGGCAGAGCCCGCTAACCTTCTGTCCTGAGCGGCCGAGCCCGCTAGCCTCCTGTCCTGAGCGGCCGAGCCCGCTAGCCTCCTGTCCTGAGCGATGCAGCCGTCGCCGCCGGCCTCCTGAGCGATGCAGCCGTCGCCGCCGGCCTCCTGAGCGATGCAGCCGTCGCCGCCGGCCTCCTGAGCGATGCAGCCGTCGCCGCCGGCCTCCTGAGCGATGCAGCCGTCGCCGCCGGCCTCCTGAGCGATGCAGCCGTCGCCGCCGGCCTCCTGAGCGATGCAGCCGTCGCCGCCGGCCTCCTGAGCGATGCAGCCGTCGCCGCCGGCCTCCTGAGCGATGCAGCCGTCGCCGCCGGCCTCCTGAGCGATGCAGCCGTCGCCGCCGGCCTCCTGAGCGATGCAGCCGTCGCCGCCGGCCTCCTGAGCGATGCAGCCGTCGCCGCCGGCCTCCTGAGCGATGCAGCCGTCGCCGCCGGCCTCCTGAGCGATGCAGCCGTCGCCGCCGGCCTCCTGAGCGATGCAGCCGTCGCCGCCGGCCTCCTGAGCGATGCAGCCGTCGCCGCCGGCCTCCTGAGCGATGCAGCCGTCGCCGCCGGCCTCCTGAGCGATGCAGCCGTCGCCGCCTTCCTCCTGAGCGGTGCAGCCTTCCACACCGCCGCCATCCTCCTGAGCGGTGCAGCCTTCGCCGCCGCCGTCATCCTGAGCGGTGCATCCTTCCACACCGCTGCCGTCCTCCTGAGCGGTGCAGCCTTCGCCACCGCCGTCCTCCTGAGCGGTGCAGCCTTCAACGCCGCCGTCTTCCTCCTGAGCGGTGCAGCCTTCCACACCGCCGCCATCCTCCTGAGCGGTGCAACCTTCGCCGCCGGCCTCCTGAGCGATGCAGCCGTCGCCGCCTTCCTCCTGAGCGGTGCAGCCTTCCACACCGCCGCCGCCCCCCTGAGCGATGCAGCCGTCGCCGCCGGCCCCCTGAGCGATGCAGCCGTCTTCCTGAGCGGCACTGTCTGCGCCGCCGTCCGCCTGAGCGGCACTGTCTCCGCCGCCGTCCGCCTGAGCGGCACTGTCTCCGCCGCCGTCCGCCTGAGCGGCACTGTCTCCGCCGCCGTCCGCCTGAGCGGCACTGTCTCCGCCGCCGTCCGCCTGAGCGGCACTGTCTCCGCCGCCGTCCGCCTGAGCGGCACTGTCTCCGCCGCCGTCCGCCTGAGCGGCACTGGCTCCGCCGCCGTCCGCCTGAGCGGCACTGTCTCCGCCGCGGTCCGCCTGAGCGGCACTTCCTGCGCCTCCGGCCGCCTGAGCGGTCACTCCTGCGCCGCTGTCCTGTCAGTTTTTCCCTCCTCCGGACCCCCTCCACCCACCCTGCTCAGCATCCCGGACATTTCACCCCGAGTCCTGTTCACCCTCCCGAACTATTACCTGCCTTTCGAGTTTCCCTCCTCCGGACCCCCTCCACCCACCCTGCTCTGCATTCTGGACATTACGAACTTTTCAACCCCCCTGAACTATTGCATCGTTGCCCATTATCCCTCCTCGGTCCCCCACACCTGCTTAGTGTTATGTCTGAAGCCGTCCCTTGGGGGGGGTACTGTCGTGTTAGTGTTTGTCATGTTGTCATGTTTTATTGTCAGTTTGTATGTGTCATTTTGTAACATACATTTTTCAATGTTTTCCGCAGCCTTGCGTTCTGTGCTGAATCTCTCGCTCCCTCTCACGGAGTTTTACTTTCGTTTCTGTACACTTCGTTTGTATTACCCTGCACTACTAACATTTATATAGGACTTATTATTACTAACTGGCTAAACACGGGGTGGTTAACTAATCTACTAATGTCAGGGTTTAATAGAATTATTACTAACACAAACTAAAAATTTAATTCTCATCTCGTTTCCTCAGCTGTTTAGTGTTTCCTTACGTATCCAGTCATTGTCTTGTTAACTAATTCACTAACGACAGGGCTAGGATAGGATAATTACTAACGAATTACTAATTGTTAAATGTCTTTGCCTTGTTTTTGTCTTCTGCTCTCTCAAACTTTGTCTGCTCTCAAACCTAATTGTCTACACCTGCATATATACCTGCTGTCTTTGTTCCTCGTTGCGAGTTCGTCATTCTTCTTTCGTATTCGCGTACGAGTCTGTTGCCTGTTGTTCCCCCCCGAGTGAGTTTCGAGACAAGTTATCTGTGCCTTTTTATTCTTGTTTGTTTTGTTTCCGAGTCTGTGTTCTGTCGTTTGTTTTGTTTTTTCTACCTGATTGCCATCCTGGTTTTGACCTCAGTCCGTGTTCTCGCGACCCTGATTCCGGATTCTGATTTTGTACTTCTGCTTTGACTTCTCGTGTATGACCCCTGCCTGTCTTGACTTCCCCCTGGACTGTGATTTTGGTTAATTAAACATCGTTTTGGTCACTCCTGCCTGCTATTGGGTTCCTGTTTCACCGATCATAACACAGGAAGCCTATAGACAACTTCACAACATTTCACATTACAGAAAATTAGATGGACCCATATATCCAGACACGGCCCAGGAAATACATGCCATCATACAGACACTAGTAGAAAACAAATACATCACTAAAGCAAAGTTTTTACCTGAGGGGAGAGGACAACCCGAGACCTAGGATTTTTTACCTCCTCCCTAAAATACACAAGCCACCAGAATCCTGGAGCATACCGTATGAGGTCCTGGCAGGGAGGCCTATTATTTCAGACTGCAACAGCTAATTCTATAGGATAGCTGAATACTTAGATTTTTTTCTCAGTCCACTGTCCACAAAACACAAAAGCTACATCAAAGACACATATGATTTCATAAACAAAATAAAAACCACCAAAATACCTGAAGAAACCATCCTGTTCACCATTGACATAGATAGTCTATACACCAACATAAACACAGCAGCGGGATTAACAGCGGTAAAAACATGGATGGAAAAGTACCCGGACAACAATCGACCGGATACGATCCTCCTGCAATTACTGGAGATAAGCCTCACCAAGAATGACTTTGAATTCAATAAAGAATTTTTCTTACAGACCAGCGGCACAGCTACGGGCAAAAAATTTGCACCGGCTTATGCCAACATTTACATGGCGCATTGGGAGGAGACAGTTTTTGAAAAATGTCCCAAACTCCCCACTAATTATTTTAGATATTTAGATGACATTTGGGGAACATGGGCACATAGCTCAGAAGATTTCAAAAACTTCATAGGGATCCTCAACACGCACCACACATCTATCGCAATTAAACACACCACACACTATGAACATATAGATTTTTTGGACACTACCACATACAAGGGGCCCTCATTTCCCCAAACACACACATTAGACACTAAAGTCTTTTTTAAAGACACAGACACACATTCACTCTTATACAAGGACAACCTTCCTGGCTACAAAACAACAGGACACTAGAAAAATAATTCGGCTTATCACCACCTACTCGACATTCAGCCAAATTGCGAACAGAAAAATTAAACGGAACCTGGCCAGGATTCTGCAAGACACAGACCTGCTCCAAGAATACAAAATAATTTTGGCCTACAAAAGAAACGAAAACCTTAAAAATCATCTGGTAAGCAGTAAACTACCGGAAATCAACATTTTACCCACACAAGGCCCGATATTTTACAAACAGGCCACTACAGTGAAAAACAACACTACAAACACAACATACCTTATTAAACAAACACTAACAGCTAACACATATACAGTCAAGCCGGAAAGTCTGCCCACCCCTTTCACCTTCTTCACGTTTTATTACATTACAGATATATTCTACAATAGATTGAGTTAATTTTTTGTCACAAAATTCTACACAAAATAGCCCATAATGACAAAGTGAAAACATGTTTTTACATAAGTATTCATACCCTTTGCTTTAACATATTTTTAAAGTATCATATTTAATATTTGGTCGCATATCTTTTGCATGCTATTACTTCCTGAAGTCTGTGACCAATCAACATCAAAAGACTCGATATCTTATTTTCAGGTACTGTTACAAGCGATACTATAACCTCTCTTTTGAACTGATCTCTATGAGAATTGGGGGGTGAGACTAGATTCAGCTGTAAATTACACTGGTACAGTATGGAACACATGACTGGCGAAATGGTTGTACGTCATCAAGGGTCTAAGGTATCAAACGAGCCCCAAACCATCACTCTGCGGCCAAATATGGAGTAGATGTGGATGGATCCCTTTAAGGGTTGTTTCTCCTGACTTTTTTCTCCATAGAGTTCTATAAGAAAATGAGTTAGGAGAAATAACCCTTGCAGTGATCCATCCACATCTACTCCATATCTGGCAACAGAGTGATGGTTTGGGGCTCGTTCGATAGCTCAGACCCTTGATGACTTACAGCCATTTAGCCAGCCATGTGTTCCATACTGTACCAGTGTAATTTACAGCTGAATCTAGTCTCACCCTCCAATTTCCATAGAGATTCATTCAAGTGCAGAGAGCTTATAGTATCGCTTGTAACAGTAACTGGAAATAAGATATTGAGAGTTTTTTTAATTTTGATGGGTCACAGACTTCAGGAAGTAACAGCATGCAAAAGATATGCGACCAAATATTAAATATGATACTTTAAAAATATGTTAAAGCAAAGGGTATGAATACTTATGTAAATGAGAGATTTCAGTTTTCGATTTTTAATACATTTGCAAAAATTTCTAAAAGCATGTTTTCAACTCAATCTATTAGAATATGTCTGTAATGTAATAAAATGTGGAGAAGGTGAAAGGGGTGGGCAGACTTTCCGGCTTGACTGTAACTGCATATATGTCATAAAGCACACACACTGTGACATAAAATATGTAAGAGAAACAGAAAATACAATTAAGACCAGATTGGCACAACACATATATAACATAAAAAATCATAGAAAAACAGACACGCACATAGTGGCTCATTTCCTACACCATGGACTTGAAGCAGTAGAAATATCAGGCCTGCATTCTAACATTAACTGGACACAGGAGGACAGACGTAGGACAGAAAGACATTAGATTATAAAACTCACCATATTCCCAGGAAGATTAAACAAACGCTGGTAAAAACCTCAACACTGCTAGAGCCTCCTCCCTCTCCTCTGTCCTGATTCTCCTTGACCTGTCTGCAGCATTTGATACGGTCAACCACAAACTCCTGATCTCCACACTGGCTGAGATGGGCATCTCTGGAACTGCTCTCTCTTGGTTTACTTCTTATCTCACAGATAGATCCTACCTAGTCTCCTGGAAGGGCTCTATCTCTGCACCTCATCCTCTTTCTACAGGAGTCCCGCAGGGATCTGTACTGGGTCCTCTGCTGTTCTCCATCTACACTAAGTCTCTTGGTTTGGTCATTAATTCACATGGCTTCTCCTACCATTGTTATGCTGATGACACTCAACTCTACCTCTCTTTCCCTCCCTCTACCCCACAGATTAAAGAGAGGATATCTGCTTGCCTGGCTGACATCTCTGAGTGGATGTCTAGCCATCACCTGAAGCTCAACCTCGACAAGACTGAACTGCTCTTCATGCCACACAAGACATCCCCGCTTTTAGACCTGTCCATCACCGTCGACGGAACTATGGTGACCGCCTCCCGCTCTGAAAGGAACCTGGGGGTGGTCCTGGACGACCAGCTGGACTTCAGAGAGCACATCAGGGCAACGACACGGTCCTGCAGGTTCCTCCTGTACAACATTAGGAGGATTCGGCCATACCTGACCACCTACTCTGCCCAGCTCCTTGTCCAGACCATGGTCACCTCACGCCTGGACTACTGCAACTCCCTTTTCGCAAGCCTGCCAGCCTGCGCCATTCTGCCCCTTCAACTGGTCCAGAACGCGGCCGCGCGGCTTGTGTTCAACCTCCCGAAGTTCACACACGTCACCCCCTTGCTGAGGTCACTCCACTGGCTTCCAGTCGTGGCCAGGATCAGGTTCAAAGTTCTGACCCTGGCCTACACTGCAGCCAAAAGGTCAGGCCCCTCCTACCTACAGGACTTGATCCAGCACTACACTCCTGCTCGACCACTTCGCTCTGCTGGTGCAGGGCGACTTGCACTTCCCTCCCTCCGTGTCAACGGCACTCGCTCGTCCCGACTGCGGAGCTTCTCCACTCTAGCTCCCCAGTGGTGGAATGAACTCCCCACTCCGTTGCGCTCTGCTGAAACGCTGTCTGTTTTCCGTCGTGGTCTGAAAACACACTTTTTCAGACTCCACCTTGATTAACTACATATATAAGGCCAAATATATATAGTATGTTCTTGCTGTTTATTTTCTATTTGGTTTTGCTATGTCATAGCTTAGAATGTATAGCCGACTGTATTCTGTATTCTCTTGACTACTAGCGATAGCTCCTATGTTGTGAGAAAGTTGTGCTTCGTTGGATTTGCTTTGTAGATTGTCTAAGACCTTCAATATGCACTAATTGTACGTCGCTTTGGATAAAAGCGTCTGCCAAATAAATGTAATGTAATGTAATGTCAACACAAGAGGGACCAAATTCTTCTTACTTAAAGGTTGCAGTACACTGAATGGCCAGTGAAACTTTTCTTTCCCAAGGGGACCTCATAAGGGGTACATATTTTTTTCTAAACCTGGGAGAGCTGGACTCACGGTTAGGAGCTTGAGGAGTCGCGCCCTGAAGAGGAGTCGCGCTATGAAGAGGATGTGGCGCCCTCTATCCTGCTACCGGAGAAGGGGTTGTAGTGGCGATTCTCTAGAGGTTGCTACACGGGGGGAATTGAATCGTATAGGGTCCAATTGGCTACCAAAAAGGGGAAAATTTTAAAAATACTATGAACATAAGCTTTGGATCCACTCCATACACCCTACGCAAGTCTATGCAAGAAATACATCCTCTGCTGAAGCCGGGAGCACAAACCTGGGCCTTCCAGGAGAGTGCATTGCAGCCAGCGGCGACTGCTGAGCTGAAAATTGAGGAGGCAGAAAACTTCCCTTTGAAATGATTATTGGTCTCAATCATTTTTCAATCATTTTACTTGATTAATAAGAGTGCCAACGATCTGAATAATCCATTTGCACGTGAAGACACAGCTTCATTCTTCACATCATGTTAGGGAGATTAAACGGAAAAGTAGGATACACTTAACAAAAAAAGCACAACCTGAAATAAAAATGATCAAACAAAAGCTGAGCTTTAAGATCGTTTAATTGCCATGAATATTCTCAGAATTTGAGTGCAGAAAATGAAGAGCACATGTAGCACAATTTTGCGATGCAAATTTAAAAAATCAATTACTTGCCTAATAGCCTAATTAAGGAGAACTGGCTACATTGGATGGCAATGAGTAATTTGTGAATTAAACGCTGTAGCCTATTGTTAATCAAGTAAAATGATACGCCACTGGTGTATTCTCTATATAAACACCAAGGTATTTGGAAGAGAAAACCTGATTAATAAGAACACTGTGGATGACCACAGGACGATGATCGCTCGCTGACCTGAGGTCAAATACCATTTCCTCAGTCTTCTTAAAATTTAAGATGAGGTGGTTGACATCACACCACTGCACAAAGCTCTCCATTTCAGAAGCTGGAGAGACAGAGGAGGCTGTGCTGCAGGCTAGAGAGACAGAGGAGGCTGTGCTGCAGGCTGGAGAGACAGAGGAGGCTGTGCTGCAGTGGTACAACCATGTCCTTGTTGAACTTGCTCCTTGATGCGCATTTGTTTTCAAAATGACCACCTGTCACCTCTGAGACTGGACCATCACCCAGGAAAGGATAATCCAGTTTTCACTCATGACCGCATATGAGGACCTTTCTGGTGACCTTCCGGGTGTGGTCAGATCTGAAGACCTGGCCAAAGGTGCCCTGGAGGTGGAGATTAATATCTCTGGAATTGGTGGAGGAGGCAGTCGGTTAGGTAGAATGCCGATATTGACACACCAGACCACCCGTCTGCATCGCTGTGCCTTCTGAAGGTAGCGGCTTCAGTATCCCCCCTAATGAAGCCACTGATGGTACAATGTCCATACACTCCAGCCTCGCCATCTCTCACATTTTACACACTGTGTAACTTTATCAAGTTTTAAGACTAAGATGAAGATGTGATCACATTTTAGATCGAATTTATGCAGATATACAGAAAATTCTAAAGGGTTCACAAACTTTCTCACACCACTGTATTTACCATGTCAGGAAGCGGCCAGCACATTTGCAGAATTAGCGCCTGGATTGGAGACCGTCGACGTGAGACGGCTCAGCACTGAGGGAAAAAGCCAGCGTCACTCGCACCTCTCCATACTATTTCTATCCCTTATTATAAATGCTATATTTCAGAGATAAATAGTGAACTCACAATTCCTTTAAAATATGTTTGACACAGAAAGATTATCTCCTTTAATGCCGGAGCGTTCTAATTTCGCAATAATAATTGCGATGGTTTGGCGGTTAATATCTGATTTTCTTTTTGAAAAATGTTTCTTTGAGGTGACAAATATGCTACAATTGCATACAATTGGTTCATGAACTTAGTGGGCGGGGATTTATTTATAGACCGCTAGATAAAACCGCACGTCAACCGCGTAAATCTCCATCTGCTCCACCGCGGGTGGAGCTAACCACATCGGACAGAAGACCCCCTGAGGTAAGAAGCATTTAAGATAATAATTAACCATAAATATTACTTCATAAATTCAAAAAATATATATTTTTAATTGAGTTTTTGTACCGCAGACTTTCTCAGATTGTCAATGGAAATTCGCTAACGTTCGTGTAAAGCTCTAGCGTAGCTGTGCTTAATCTCGTCACTTTTTCACAACTCCTGCTTTTAAAAACACATTTTTAAAGAAAGCAAAGGCACAGGTAGAGTCACCGTGTGTCCCATTTTGAAATGTCACTTACTGACCATCAAACTCGGTTACTGTATTTATGCTAGTTTGTTGTTTGTATTTTAAAAAGACTCGATAGACCGTCTGTGCCGCTTTCTGTATTGATTCCGCCTGTGATCCAATCTCGCCACGTAATTAATTAAACGAAAATACGCCGTTTTACACCACAGAAAAAAAAATACGAAATAACTAGACTAAATATATTTCGATTGAACCATTACTTGTTCAAAATGTCCAGTTTTATACTTTTATACAATATTTTTATGTGGAACTATTATGATTGGAGGAGGGGGGTAGACCTACTTGGAATGAGGTACCTGTCATCTTTTGATGACTACCACCAGTGTGATTCTTACCATCTGGGTCAATCCTGTTAACCGGTGATTTTAATGTCCCCAGGAAATCCTACTTCATATTTGATGTAAAATGTTTATTCTAAAAGGCTTAAATTATAGGTTTAGGTCTTCCTTATCATATAAATAACAAAAAAAGGGTCTTAAAGATATTATTTTGTACTTTACACTTTGTATTTGGTACACATGTTCGATTTTGCCATGACCCCAGCACAAATTAGCAACTCTTACAATAAATATTAGTCATTAAATAATAAAATACTCAAATTATTTGCTCTATATGTTATAGACCAAGTTCAAATCTTTCTAGTCATACATATTTTTCATGGAAAATAAAATAAATAATAATAATTTTTGTGATTTACTGTGTGTCCCCGAAATAATTTCCCACCCTGTTAGTTTGTAGTTTTTCTCCTTTAAGAAAATAGCCTACACTTCCCATTATATAATGTTCAGGCATTGACATAATTTCCTTTGGAGGGAATTCAACTGAGCCAACTGTAGTAAGTACGAACTGTCAGTTTTATCTTTTTTTCCAAGTTTTATAATGTCAACCTGCTTGTCACAACCTTAAAGTTCCACCCTGTTAGGCTACCGTGTTAAAAAAATGTATTACATTTTATAATTTCAAAACTAGTTTTATATAAGAAGTAAAATGCTGTTCACATGTAGGGTCTCATGCTAGCTAGATCCTGATCACTTGCAGAGCTAGGGCTAACATAGTAAAAACCTAACAGGGTGGAAATGTTGATAGAAAATGTAGTAAATAAATTATTTATATTAAGATACATATAATATTTGTGATGTATTTGCATCTGGACACTGGACACCCCCATGAGTTGTTGATTTTCTGTTTATTGTTGGTGTTAATTCCACCCTGTTATATTACATTCCACGCTGTTATGCTCCATTCCACCCTGTTAGCTGAACAAAACACAATGAACACATTAAAACAAATTGTTTAGTAATTATTTTTAGACAATAAACAAATATAATGCAATCAGGGTGGAATACTGTCACGGTCCATATCTGAACAAACTACCCATAATTATACGAATTTAAGTGCCTGAGCTTGGCCAATATGTTTTGCAGACAGTTAAACATATCCCTTTTCTGATTAAATGTCAAAAATATTTTACCAGGTCCAAAAGGCACTGGTTAACAGGATTGACCCATCTAGTAGCAATCAGGAGTCAGGACCACTATAATTTAGATGCAACACTAAATACGAATATATTAAATGTTGAACCTCTAACTTTATGATAATGAGCAACGTAGTCTTCATTAGACAGCAATGCTACATGGGCCAAGTAAGAATGTAAATTCATGATGTGATGGCAAAAGAGATACAGAAGGCATGTGTCAATCCATGAGCACATGCTAATATTATTTATTTAATTGAGCTAAAAAAAGTAATCCTATTCTATTCTATAACTTTTTCTCTCCTCTCACGGTGGCTGTCCCTGGCCCAAACTTAATGCAAATGTCCACGCAACAACATCATCTTGATTGATAAAATGATCAATTAATTTGGGGAAGGGAGGGGAAGTTTGTTTAGCCACAACACAATAAAAACAATTAGACTACAACAACATATAGCCTAGACTGGACTATTTCCCATTACGTCTGATAAATTAGCGGTCAGCTTTCATTCGATTTCTTACCAAGGCAAACGATCCAGCCAGTGACAGCGTAGCCCACGGAAACTGGCCAACTGTGACCACAGCATGATCTAACCGGCTAAAATAGCTGGAGTTGACAACTAACTAACGTTAGGCTATAGCTAAAAACCTGGGGAGCTCATCACCCATACAAAACCAAACTATAGTATAACTACAGCATATGCTATAGGATTCAATTAGCTACTATCGTATAACTGTAGCTACATGTTCTAATATTGGTCTAATAAGCGAATTTTTGTTGTAGCGGACGGTAGGGCAACCCACAGCAGCTAGTGCGTCTCTGTAGGCTACCAGCAGCATGCCGAGCAGAAGAGGGAGACGCCGACTGCAGGGGCGCCGTTCTCACGAATCCCTGTATCCCCGCTAATGCCCCTATAATCGCAACACTTACGGTAAAAATACGTTGCCTGCATTCCCGTCCACTCTAAGACATATGGTAAAAATTATGCACGCAAACATAAAAAATACAGACTAGGCTACGCCACAATCAAAGTCCGTGTTACACGAATCAAACGCATGCAGTGTACATCATGTCTACAGCTAAATTAAGCTAGCTAACGTTAGTTAAGATAGCTAATATTAGCTAGCTAGCTCACAAAATTGTCAGTTAGCTCCTACTGGCATTGGCAGTTTGCAACAAAAACTAGCGAGCTACTTTAGTCAATTTAACGTTAGTCATAAATTGGCAATTTATTAGTCCAAATGGTTACAAGCAGTTCAGTCAGAACATTCTGTTCTTTCCCAGATATGGACATCCAAAGATTGTTTTCCAGAGTAGGTAACGTTAGAGAACAAGCGAGGGAAGTTAATGCAGGTAACTTAGCTAACCAATGTTTGACTGTACATTTGCTTAACAACAGGCAGTCAAGCGAGTTAATTACAGTAATTTTATGTTCAAATAAACATGGTACAACTACAACAACTGCAAATAATTTACTTTCTTTTCTCATATTGTAATTCTGCATTTGAATATGTGAGTAGGGTGTGACTATCAACTTTAAAACTTGAAACTGACATAGCTAGTTAAAACAGTTTTATATCACAATATAATTGCCAGAATTTACCAATGTGTTGTCTGAATTGAATAGAAGTCATAGTGATATTGGAGAATAAAAGCCAGAGAAATTTGCATACCCTAGCTATTTCTAACTAGATAACTACCTAGTGTAGGAAACGTAAAACAGTTAGTTGGCAAGACTACTGATAACTGTGATGAAAACCAGGACATGTACTGCCCTTTTGTCATTAAAAAAAAATAGTTTTGAAGCATCTTCAGTACAGAACCTCACCCCTCGCAATGCATACACAAGGTATCGAAAAGCTACAGAACATTAGACAATATCAAAATCTTTGACATTGAGGGTTTGTGATATATTTTAGTTGTGTATTAATCAGAACTATTTAGTGTGTGTGTGTGTGTGTGTGTTAATCACCATTAAACTAATAATTAAGCAGCATATATTTAATTTAAGCAATATCACACAAGAGGGAGGTCTTATATCGATTATATCAGCCCGGCTGTTGCATCATAGGCACGACGCAAAGCCGATGGACCAGCATAGCCGTGCTGATATGGAGTGCCCCAGTAGTGCCTAAAATCTAATGATGCCCCTCTATATATATATACATATATATATATATATATATATATATATATATACACACACAGGTGCAGCTCAAAAAATTAGAATATCGTGAAAAAGTTAAATATTTTTTGTCACTCATTTCAGAAAGTGAAACTCATATAAACTCATATAAGAAATTTGTGTTTGGTAGATTATTTCTCTGTTGTAACAATGCTTCTTGGCAATAAATCCTGGTTGAGGAGTGGAATGCCATCCCACAGCAGTGTGTGACCACGCTGGTGACCAGCATGAGGAGGAGGTGCCAGGCTGTTGTGGCTGTGTATGGTTCTTCCACACGCTACTGAGGCTCCTGACTGTTTGTTAAATTAATAAATTGTAAAATTGCCAATATGTCTTGTTTCTTCCTTGTTACTGATAGACTTCAATCATCCAAATCCACCAAACAACACCAAACAAGAGTCACTAGCAACAGCAGAATAAGCTGTTTGGCATTGGCAGAGAAGATTTGGCAAATTTTTACATGGGCGCAACCCACATACTCAGCTGTGCTGCTCATCCCACAAATGCATGTTCCTTACAAATGGGGCACCATTTAAAAGGGAAATAAACAGGCTTTCCAACGGTATAAAATGTATTGCCAAGAAGCATTGTTACAACAGAGAAATAATCTACCAAACACAAATTTCCGAACTTTTTGTTCGATGTTTATTATATAGATTCATTACACATAGAGTGAAATATTTCAAGCCTTTATTTCTTGTAATTTTGATGATTATGGCTTACAGCTAATGAAACCCCAAATTCAATGTCTCAGAAAATTAGAATATTGTGAAAAAGTTCAATATTGGAAACTCATGGTGTCACACTCTAATCAGCTAATTAACTCCTTTACATGGTCTCTCAGTCTGGTTCAGTAGGCTACACAATCATGGGGAAGACTGCTGACTTGACAGATGTCCAGAAGACAGTCATTGACACCCTCCACAAGGAGGGTAAGCCACAAAAGGTCATTGCTAAAGAAGCTGGTTGTTCACAGAGTGCTGTATCCAAGCATATTCATAGAAAGTTGAGTGGAAGGAAAAAGTGTGGTAGGAAAAGGTGCACAAGCAACAGGGATAACCGCAGCCATGAGAGGATTGTCAAGCAAAATCCATTCAAGAATTTGGGGGAGCTTCACAAGAGTGGACTGAGGCTGGAGTCAGTGCATCAAGAGCCACCACGCACAGACGAATCCAGGACATGGGCTACAAATGTCGCATTCCTCGTGTCAAGTCACTCCTGAACCAGAGACAACGTCCGAAGCGTCTTACCTGGGCTAAGGAGAAAAATAACTGGACTGTTGCTCAGTGGTCCAAAGTCCTCTTTTCAGATGAAAGTAAATTTTGCATTTCATTTGGAAATCAAGGTCTCAGAGTCTGGAGGAAGAGTGGAGAGGCACAGAATCCACGTTGCTTGAAGTCCAGTGTGAAGTTTCCACAGTGAGTGATGATTTGGGGTGCCATGTCCACTGTGTTTTCTGAAGTCCACAGTCAACGCAGCCATCTACCAGGAAATTTTAGAGCACTTCATGCTTCCTTCTGCTGACAAGCTTTATGGAGATGCTGATTTCATTTTCCAGCAGGACTTGGCACCTGTCCACACTGCCAAAAGTACCAAAAGCTAGTTCAATGACCATGGTATTACTGTGCTTGATTGGCCAGCAAACTCGCCTGACCTGAACCCCATAGAGAATCTATAGGGTATTGTCAAGAGGAAGATGAGAGACACCAGACCCAACAATGCAGACGACCCGAAGGCCGCTATCAAAGCAACCTGGGCTTCCATTACACCTCAGCAGTGCCACAGGCTGATCGCCTCCATGTCACGCCGCATTGATGCAGTAATTCATGCAAAAGGAGCCCCAACCAAGTATTGAGTGCATAGAAATGAACATACTTTTCAGAAGGCTGACATTTCTGTTTAAAATATCCTTTTTTATTGATCTTATGTAATATTCAAATTTTCTGAGACACTGCATTTGGGTTTTCATTAGCTGTAAGCCATAATCATCAAAATTACAAGAAATAAAGGCTTGAAATATTTCACTCTATGTGTAATGAATCTATATAATAAACATCGAACAAAAAGTTCGGAAATTTGTGTTTGGTAGATTATTTCTCTGTTGTAACAATGCTTCTTGGCAATACATTTTATACCGTTGGAAAGCCTGTTTATTTCCCTTTTAAATGGTGCCCCATTTGTAAGGAACATGCATTTGTGGGATGAGCAGCACAGCTGAGTATGTGGGTTGCACCCATGTAAAAATTTGCCAAATCTTCTCTGCCAATGCCAAACAGCTTATTCTGCTGTTGCTAGTGACTCTTGTTTGGTGTTGTTTGGTGGATTTGGATGATTGAAGTCTATCAGTAACAAGGAAGAAACAAGACATATTGGCAATTGGAGTTTCACTTTCTGAAATGAGTGACAAAAAATATTGAACTTTTTCACGATATTCTAATTTTTTGAGCTGCACCTGTATATATTAAGTGGACTTGTTTGAGGTAAATTGAACTTATAACATTATCTAAATATGCTCCAATGGACAGAATGGAGAGGTTCTCAGGGTTCAAAAAAAAGAATATGACAAATTATTATTATATTACCAATCAGAATGGTGGAAATAGCTCGTAAAACAGGGTCCAAGTCGGAAAGAAACGAATTATCCTGTAACGTTAAACGGTGGTCGTAGCAATGTACAAGCCAGTGCACTGGGGGAAACCTCATTTTAGCCTGCAGTCCATTTAATGCACATGGCATGACTACAGCCCCGTCATATATCTGAGCTACCAGTTTGCTTCCTGCTTACGGATTTTAGACCACGCTCGCAGTGCTGTAACTATTTAGGCTATGTGATAACATTGCTATTAACAAATAATTTTTATAAAATAATGTTACAATTAAAATATTAAAATTGCCTATTTAATTCAAGCTCGCTGGGCCACTCGGAGGTTGCTTCTGGGCCGGATGTGGCCCGCGGGCCGCCAATTGAATAGGCCTGATGTAGGCTATATGCATTTTCCCATTAAAGGTATACTATGTAGTTTCAGAACACCAGATGGCGATATAGAGCACGTAGGAGATCACGGTCACTGATCAAGCTGTCCTAAATAAATAAATGTCGTAAATTAGTTAACAAGGCTAATCTGTAACGTTAGCTAACCCTATTCTCACACACACACGTTAATGTGATGGTTATATAAGACAAAGATTTCCTGGTTTCCCTCGAATTGCCCACCATCAATATGCTAATTAATTAAATGGAGGTGGCCATCAGGTATATTGTGATACAAACGTTCAAGAGAAATGATAATGACTTAAGTTAGTTGAAAAAAAACGAAAAATACAAACATACTGGTTATGCTAGCCAGCTCGTGTTCGCACTTTTCATTTGGCAGTGATTCCTCGCGGGCTCGTTTGGGGGTTTTGTTTTGCACTTCTCCTACTTTACTTTGATTTAATAGGTGAAAATATCCCTTCATTTTGTCGTCATCCCGGTGTCCCAGATAGATAGCTCGCTCGCTCGACTCGCTGAGGAAAAGGATTGTTCGCTAGGAATTGTGGGATTTGGTGTTGGATTAATGGACTCTACGAAGACGGGGACATGGTTTTTAATCGCGCGATAGACTACAACTACCAAATAGAATATCGAGGCGCATCGATTCACTTCACACAAACCCTCACTTCACATGCAAAATAAAAATAGTTTTTTTTCTCACATACAGACTATCGCACAGGTGCTACTGCAGTAAATTAATTTATCGCACAGACCGATTTTTTCGTAGCACGTGCGACATATACGTCGCACTGTACAGCCCTGCACTCCTCTGGCTCTGATGCAGTCGCCTGTCGTGTCTCTGAAAAGTTACTACTTAGGCTGGCTCGTCCCGCAGCATTATCGGATTGGTTATACGTCACAAGTAAATGGCCAATCAACACTCTACTCTCTAGGCTATATCTGTGGGAGAGACGTGGGAGACAGGATTGCCAGACTAGGGGATTAAAAAAATTAATTGAAAAAATGTATGGGAGTCAATGATAGAATGGGGATTTTAAAAAGACAAATTATGAGAAAATTGTATGGACCTCAATTTAAAATGGGGGATTTTCTGAATTTTTTGGGGGGGAAATTAATTCAGGCATCTGGCAAAACTGGTGGGAGAGAGGAACACTGAGATGCTGAGAGACGCTGAATGCTGAGGTGAGAATGCTGAAGAGTTGCAATAAACATCACGATACCCAATGCTGAAGTTGCAATAAACATCTCACAATCATTAGAATCAGTTTATATGATAACAATACCCAATATGCAAAGGGATTTCATTCAACTGAGGCGGAAAAAAATGGCTTTAATATCAGTTGCGTATCTCTTCCGCAATGTTAGCTAACGTTCATTGAGTTTCTTTTGAAAGTTTTGTGCAGTTGTTGATATTTTTGTGTAGTGCTAATACAACTAGATAGCTAACGTTGTCTTCGTAGTTAGTATGGTAACAGTTATTATTTAACAGATCATTCGTCTGTATGAGTTGGTGTTTTTAAGTTAGCTGATGGTAAATTCGGTTTAGTAATTTTGACGTCAGCTTCATTGACGTTAAAGCCATTTCTTTCACCTCCGTGAACTTTGCTGCCGAACATCTTTTGCCCTTCACTAAACGGGCTAGTTGGCAAGCTACATGAACGTGACTGTTACTCAACACCAATAGCTAACGTTGAGTCTCGTAGCTGATTAGCTAACGTTACTTGAATTCGATACATATGGATGATATCAGTAGTTGGCCTATATTGGAAATAATATTAGGATACATTATTTGGATATTTCCACCCTGTTAGCAAGCTGCATTGTGTTTGTTAGCTATATGAATGGTAAGCAAGCCAATGCGGTGCTTTCACACTGACACATTACCTAGAAATTCGAGAAACTTGGCTACATTCTGTGTCCGTAAATTATTATCAGGGCTTGACATTAACAGCATAGTTCGCTCATTTTAAAGAATTGTCTACGTTAAAATGCGACAAGTCTAAGACAATTGATTCGCTTAATAACCAAAACCACTACGTAATTTATTTGGCTACCAAATTTATTTTGAGATAGCATTATTATGCGCATCATAAACTTGTTGCATTTTTCTATATCCACATTTATGATGACGTTATCATGCGAAGATTTTGACTTTTAAATGTTCAATGTTTCGTTTTTCAAGCCTTAATTATGTATCACGCTCAACAGTTCAAGACACTTAAAGGCTGTCCTCTTTAAATATGCTTTCTAGTGTTTAACTCACATTGACTAATTTGAGTGCTGTCTGAAAATCAATTAGGCTACATTCTTTAACGCATTCAGATTATTGCCTGATCCTTGTTAAACAATCTCAAGTTAGTTATCTTTGTCATCGTCATTTCTTAATCATTATAGGCTACATAATATATTGGTCTTGATGATTATTTAGCGAATTGTTTGATTAGTGATTCCTGATTTACTCTATTTCTCGCACTGGATGTTTTCAGATCTTTAGACAAAATATAATATTGATAATAATAATAATCACTTTAAGGGTTGTTTCTCCTGACAAATTTTTCTATTGAACACTGAAGTCGGGAGAAGAAACTCTTCAAGTTATCCATCCATACTGTATTTCTGGCAGCAGAGCGGTAGTTTAAGGCTTGTTTGATACGCCAGACCCTTGATGACTTAGAGCCATTTTGCCAACCATGTGTTCCATACTGTTCCAGTGTAATTTACAGCTAAATCTAGTTATAAGATATCAAGAGTCTTTTGATATTGTTGGGTCACAGACATCAGGAAGTCATGGCATGCAAAGGATATGCCACCAAATATAAAAAAATATAACTTTATTCTACACTGGCTGCAGTTATTGTAAGGGGGCAATTACTTTTTCACACAATTGAAATGGGTGTTGGGATTTTTTGTTCAATAAATAAATGAAATAAGTAAAAAACAAACGTGTCATTTGTTCACTCGGGTTCCCTAAAATCAATATTTTGTCTAAAGGTCTGAAAACATCCAGTGTGAGAAATATGCAACAATAGAGGAAATCAGGAAGGGGGCAAAAACCTTTTCACACCACTGTATGTTTAAAGGAGGTTTTGTGTTATGTAACTGTAAATTTTGACAATAACATTTTCATATTCCCTGCAAATGTATATCGGCTCCATATATCGGTTATTGGTCTCTTTCATTACTAATAATTGGTATCGGCATTGGCCCTGGAAAAACCATATCGGTCGACACCTATTAAAAACGTTAGCAATTTAGCTAACATTAGCACGCTTGTCCAATTTACCATTTGCTACCGTTGACCTTACTAAATAAAAATAATAACGAATCTAAAATGTGCCTAGTGGCCATAAATAAAAAAATGTTGAATGAAATAATCAAATATTTGAACATTCACTACAGGTCTGCTATTCAAAATCGGCTTGACTCACTGAATAATCGGTAGCTCGCAAACCGGTAGCAACCCAACCACTTAAAATTAGAAAGAGTGGGAGGGCTCATATATTTAATTGACATTGTTGTTGTTCAATTCACAATAAGGCATGGCATGACTGTTATTTTAGGAAACTATGATTGGGCTAAAGCGCTGCCTCCCCTCACGTGACTTTTCACTATTAAAATGACTACTGAACTTAAAAAAGAAAAAGACAGAGGCCTTCAGGTCTTTGATACATACGTATAACAGACGACGAGCTTCTCTGAGGCAAATTTGAGATTTGTGTCTGAGGAGAGTTTACTCTATATCTTTTATCCGATAGAGGTCACTGTTTCAGTCACAATTTAAACAAACAAGGCTGGGCAAGCCTAGCTCGGCCCGGACGCCTGTATGCAGCCAGTGGGGAACAGTTGACAAGGCACGGTGGATATTGTTCTTTCGCATGCAGGTTGGCCTGCGTACCGTGGCGACGGATTCTCTGATTCTGATTCGGATGCACTGATTCTCAAAGGTGTGTGGGTCAGAGAATGTGAGCGGGAGCGAGCAAAGAGGGGGAAGCGGATGGAATTTAATTAGAGTGATGAGCACTATTCGGACGTTACCACTATGCAAGCTCCAATTCGCTCCGGTTTATATATATCCGGGCTTCTAATTATTTTGTTTAGATACCACATTCGTTTAGTTCATAAAATATGAATTTATTAATCGTTTTGACATTTTCTGTTCACAAAGTAAACAATATCTCCATTACAATATCCTCTGATCTACTTGGAGTTTGTTTGTCTCCACTCCTCTCCAAAATAGAATGTTTACTGAACCGCAGCATCCAGACAGAACAAATCAATTCCAACAGTAGCTTATGACACCCGCAAATAGCCTACATACGTTGTCTGTTATGCGGGTGGTTTGGGTCTGATTGGTTGTTTGTAATTAACGATTATTTTACTCTAAATGTTGGCATGGCGACCCCTGCTTTTAACCCTTTCGCGCATACCATCACAAATATGTGATCATTCCAGAACTGGCCCAAAAGTGTACCATCACAAATATGTGATTAGAACATATCATTAGAACGTTCAGTTGAGAATGTCGTCACAAGGGTCACTGCTTTCTAAAGTGCAAACATGACTCCATAGAAAATTACTCCAATTGACCCATTTCTTGTTTGTAAACAAAAGAAGATACGCGGGCAACCCTGGGGCAAAAAAGTGTATCACCTTGGCAGGCTATCACAATGCGGCAGGCTTGACCATCAATCATTTAACGCATCTAGTTTTGTTTCTGGTTCTTTTATTTCACTTTCATCTTGGCAAAGCTATACAAATTATAGCTAGCGTTAGTTTTGTTACAACATTTCTGTCCGTTAACTTTTTTTGTTGTATGCTAGCATCTGGCTGTATTTACAAATGAGTGCAGCTAACCATCATAAACTGTAAATGCTTGATCTGCGGCAAGTTGATAACTTAATTAAGGACTAACGTTATAGCAGGTTTATAAAACCAGCATATTACCAGGTTTATTTAATCAATTAATGTGTTCTTTCAGTGCAATATGGACTTGTCTTGTTTGTCAGTGCTGTTAGCTTGCAAGTTATGAAGACTGAAAAGTGGCTAAAGTATTCAGAGGTTCAAGGCGAAGGCTGCATGCTACTGTAGGCGATTAGCTGAAATCGAAGGTAACTGCGTAGGCCTACGTTTTCGATTTCGTTTTCTTATTCAATAATGGCACATTTTAGACAAGATACAGAAAATGTTATACCTTTAGTTACACTGAAAAACACTGATAACCATACAGCCCCCACCAGTTGACTTTAAACATTGGCCGTGTCATTTAATTTATTCTAGCGTGTATTTGCATACACAAAGATGCACAAAGAAATGTTTAGTCTACATTGTGTGAATCAAAGGATAGGACACACAGCCATTTTGTAAAGCATGAGAATTACTTTTGTAGAGATGTCAAATGCTGAAATAACACTGAGCTCCGATTTAAGATTTCCTACAACTGCTATATTGAGCTTAAGTGAATCCACCGGATAACTAAAAAATGGGCATTTCTCTCTGAGACAGCAATATTCCTGACAACAAATATGTTATGATCAAGAAGTATCTCCTTTGTGCACAGAAAACATACTTTTTCAAAATAAAATTCTTTGTATTGTTGTGTTTGATAGAAAAAGGTGACGTACTGGTCCATCAAAATGTTAATTTTTGACACCAGTTTGTCTTTTTTATTTTCCAGACCTCCCTTTTCTACGGAAGCCAACGGCTTCGGAAAACACAACGACAATTCAGAGAACACCTGCAAGTCAGAAAACACAAGGTTGCAGGTTTGATTCCCAGGTAGGACACTGCCGTTGTACCCTTGAGCAAGGTACTTAACCTGAATTGCTTCAGTTTATATCCAGCTGTATGAATGGATAAATGTAATAAGAAGTTGTGTAAGTTGCTCTGGATAAGAGCGTCTGCTAAATGGCTGTAATGTAATTTCATCGACTCCTGTTCTTTAGTTTTACGTGGAAATTATCATAAAAAATTTGGAAACAAAACTTTGTTGTTTTATGAGGAGCGCTGATGTACACGCTGATGATAACGGCTGCAAATTGCTTCGCAAACACAACCCATCTCTCTCTCATGCAAATTGTGTTCCACATGCAAATGTATAGGTTGGAAATTTGGTAAATGGAAAATATCAATGGGGTTGAATGCATACGATGTTATCCAGGTGCATTTGGTCTGTTTGTGTAGCAGTATTTTAAAAGGATGGGTTTCACAATTATTGTTTTCAAGTTATTAAATGTAGAAACTGCAATCCTGAAATGCTCCTGGCTAACTTACTGACTGTATATGAAAGAGCAGTTCAGCCCTTACACCCTGGTTTTTACATATTATTTTGTTGCAGAGGCATTTTATGTCCACCAGGGAGCTAAATCTAGTCACTAGTGCCCTGTAACGATTCAGACATTACCCACTGGCTTTTAGATATTTTATCCTTGATATTTTCTGTTTTAAGGCGGCACGGTGGTGCAGTGGTTAGCACTGTCGCCTTACAGCAAGAAGGTACCGAGTTCGAATCCCGGCCGAGGGCCTTTCTGTGTGGAGTTTGCATGTTCTCCCCGTGTCAGCGTGGGTTTCCTCCAGGTACTCCGGTTTCCTCCCACAGTCCAAAAACATGCAGGTTAGGCTAATTGGAGACTCTAAATTGCCCATAGGTATGAATGAGTGAGTGAATGGTGTGAGTGCTCTGTGATGGATTGGCGGCCCGTCCAGGGTGTATTCCTGCCTCTCGCCCAATGCATGCTGGGATAGGCTCCAGCACCCCCCGTGACCCTGAATAGGAATAAGCGGGTTGATGGATGAGGATGAGGAGGATTTTCTGTTTTTCGATTTTCTGTGGAACCATTGGGACACTACAGGGACACCACCTCTGCTGGTATAAAACGGTATTACAGCACAAGTGCAATTAATCACCAGTGAAGCATAGAAAAGCACTTTAATTTATAGCCTGAAGCACTGAAAGAAGTATTAACACAATATGGACTGGTAGGCCACCTCTATCTTAAACAAAAATATTATAGTTAATACTTCTCCAGGGTATGAAATTGCTAATGTTATTGCCAATTGACAAACATTTTTATCCAGAGCAACTTAAACAACTTAACTTAAATAATATCCACAAAAAACACTTCAGGTTAATAACATGTATTATCAGCACCTAATTTGACTCTGAAAAGCTATCATTATCATTCAATACACATATCTTGGTTTGGGATTATTATTATTATTTTTTACATCTGACTTGCTCTGCTGTAAAGCCACTTTTTGTCCAACTGATGGAGGTAGGTCACTCACCTGAAGTGCCCTGCACTGATTCCATCAATGCACTCCTTCCAACTCCCTTGAACAGAAAGATTGGCCCAGTTAAAACAAGCATTTTAAAATGTTTTTATGACGGGGAGAATCTGCGTAATTTCTTTTCAGGGTTGCCAGATGCCTACATTTGTGTAGATTTGGAAGGAGAAACTGGCCTACGCGAAAATAAAACCCAGGAACGCCAGATTATGAAATACCCCATTTGAGAGGACTAAATTCCCCGAAACGGGAGATTTTTAAAGAAAAAAGTTAGTTCTCTTTCTGAAAACCCTGAAAATGTATCCTTCAAAATCCCCATTAAATGAAAACGGAGGAGATTGTTTCTGTCTTATGCTAGAGAGAAACCCACGCTACAACAGTAAGTTTGATTTTGAAGGATACACTGCAGGAGAAAGCTGCAGTGGAATGGTGTTCGGGTCCCAGCTGACCTGTGTGTGTTTGTGTGTTTCAGCAGTGCCCCGTCGAGTGGTTCCACTATGGCTGCGTGTGATTGGCTGAGGCCCTGATTTTCCCAAGTCTTCTGCCGCCATGAAGAGGAGGCCACCACAAATAGGGCCCTGTCACCACGGTGATGGAATCATCCTCATACAGCCCCACAAGGATGCCCCCCTGAACCAACTGCCTCCACCCCTCCACAAGGAACAATCGACCACAGCCATCTGTGAGGAGTGCAGTGTGTTGGTGTATCTGCTGCATCCCAACACTGACTTGAACAGTGTTTCATTAGTGTTTTGTACCAAGACTTCACAAAGGACTTTGAGTGTGTTGAATGTGGAAGACTGGCTCATTCTCCCCAAGTACCTCAATACACTGTAAAGGCCATACAGAGGAGACAATCAACACACTTGCTGCAAATAATAGACTCTGAATTGTAAGATGCTGGCCTGGTCACTTACCACTGTGTTCCTGCACATCACAGACTCTGAATTGTAAGATGCTGGCCTGGTCACTTACCACTGTGTTCCTGCACATCACAGACTCTGAATTGTAAGATGCTGGCCTGGTCACTTACCACTGTGTTCCTGCACATCACAGACTCTGAATTGTAAGATGCTGACCTGGTCACTTACCACTGTGTTCCTGGACATCACAGACTCTGAATTGTAAGATGCTGACCTGGTCACTTACCACTGTGTTCCTGGACATCACAGACTCAGAATTGTAAGATGCTGGCCTGGTCACTTACCACTGTGTTCCTGGACATCACAGACTCAGAATTGTAAGATGCTGGCCTGGTCACTTACCACTGTGTTCCTGCACATCACAGACTCTGAATTGTAAGATGCTGACCTGGTCACTTACCACTGTGTTCCTGGACATCACAGACTCAGAATTGTAAGATGCTGGCCTGGTCACTTACCACTGTGTTCCTGGACATCACAGACTCAGAATTGTAAGATGCTGGCCTGGTCACTTACCACTGTGTTCCTGGACATCACAGACTCAGAATTGTAAGATGCTGGCCTGGTCACTTACCACTGTGTTCCTGCACATCACAGACTCAGAATTGTAAGATGCTGGCCTGGTCACTTACCACTGTGTTCCTGCACATCACAGACTCTGAACTGCTGCACCTTTATTCCTCATTTCCCACCTCAGAGCCCGTCTGCCTGTCAGAACATTTCCCCATCAATGCCGTTGCCAGTGTCTGGACTGGATTAGATTAGATGTTGATCTCAAGCTGTAGGGGAGGATGATATATTGTAAATGTATTGTGTAAGCTTTTGAGTGCTGGGCATTACTAACACAGAACACAAGGCGGCAGTGTAGTATAATGGTTAAGGAACTGGACTTGTAACCGAAAGGTTGCAGGTTCGATTCCCAGGTAGGACACTGCCGTTGTACCCTTGAGCAAGGTACTTAACCTGAATTGCTTCAGTATATATCCAGATGTATAGGAATGGATAAATGTAAGAAGTTGTGTAAGTCGCTCTGGATAAGAGTGTCAGCTAAATGCCTATAATGTAATGTAATGTAACATGAATTAACTATTCATTCGTAAACATGAATTCCGCCTCAGTCAGTCCTTTTGGGCAGGATGTGATTATCATTTTGGATTATCATAATATTGTTATTATATGATAATTACTACCAGCTGTCAATTATTAATGTTCACTAATCATGTAATATAACTAACGAGAATAAAATGTTCCTGCAGGAATTACTCAATATAATTTTTAATTGAGGCCCTGAGTTTTCTTCACAATTTTACTCAAAATGCATTCTATAAATTTTCCGACAGGTGTCTCGAGCCACATTTGAATGAACAGGTACTAACTACAGTACTAAGTATTAAAATGTTGAAGGGCATCTATGAGAAGAGCAACATTATATGTGTTCATATTTTTTGCATGTAACTATGTGTACATTTAGTATATACACTGCACTGGACTGAAACAATTTGTGTTTATGTTTATTTAAAAATTAATGCAATCGATATGTTTTCTGTTGTATCTTTCCCTGTTTGGTACACATATTTTTCAGATTCACAATTCACATATTCCCCAGATTATATAATAATTATTTGTGTCTTTAACACAGTAGATGCAGTTAGAGTATGAAGTATGTTCATGTACTGAATTGTACTCTTTGCACGTGTACCGATTTTACTCCATTATACATTCTAACTTTAAAGCTCTTGTAATGTTGAACCTATTTGTAAAGTAAATTTTTTTGTATGGTTGTCAAACGTGTGAGGATTTTTAATGCTGTCCCTCTGTGGACAATAAAGATCTACTGAAACTGAAGCCGTTCTTTTTGTGTGTTATTTTACTGACCAGTGACAACACAATTCAAACATGACAAGTTTCAAGGCTGAAATCCCCACTCATCCTTATTGTCTCTCCTGCATTACTGTGGTCTCATCATCTTCTGGTGAGGGATTTGCCTCCCTCTGCTGGACAAAAAATGGCTTTACAACAGAGCATGTCGGATAAAAAAAATAACAGCGCTCTGTCGGTAGTCTTTTTTTGTGTGGCTGTCAAATGTACGTGGATTTTTAATATTTCCCACAATATACCCTCTAGGGATAATAAAGATCAACTGAAACTGTTCTTATTTCATATCATTTTTATTGAGCACTGACAGCACCATTCAATTTTCAAGGCTGAAATTTAATGACAATAAAATTCCAAAACACTGAATTATCTTTCATTATTAAAATTAAAATGATGTACATTTACAAACTCTGCCCTCCAACACACCAAATGTGCTTTATGAAAGTGAAGTGCATTACTGGCTGGATTAACTATATATCATGTTCGATCTTTGTGAAGGAAAACATCAAAAGGCATAACATTTATTTACCAACTGATCACCTTCCGGTACACCGGTAAGCCGTTAAACCTTTATCCCATTAATTAGGTCATCTGAATCACCCGTTGTTCAAATCACAAATGCAAACACATTCCAAAATGAAACAAAACCTTCCACAAAGTAGCTTACAAATTGTAAGTCAGGCTGGTGGGTTTATATTTTGCCACATTTTCTTCGTTTCATAGGAACATCATCCGTTTTTTGTCATAAGTTCACTATAAAGCAAACAAGAACCCTTTGGTGTTGTGTGGTATAGGGGTAGGAACAGCGGTACGCACAACCTTAGCTAGAAACTTTGATCCCCTCCTCCTTGTCTCTGGGGATCACACTCTCTCTGTGCTGCAGCTCAAAAACCATCATAAGATAATGGTGACATGAAGGTTTGTTGTCTTTGACTACTGAGCCTGTGGGTTCAATGCCTGGGGCCTCATTTATTTTTAAAAACTTGGACGTAAAAAATCTTTAACTTTCACATAAGCAGGTTTCAATAAATGGACTTAAGCATTATTTATTAAATGGGTTGCGCTTGTTTAAAATAGCATATGTACCTATGGCTATAAATCTGAAAGGAACGTTGAAATTTTATAAGTCACTACTTTGTTGTGATTTTCTATGTATGCCACACGTAAGATCAAATTTGATCTAAGTACTTTTTTTATAAACGATGCCCCTGCTCTTCCCTCATTTCTCACCACTGTAGCATAATGGTAGAGTCTTTGTCTCTGGAAGGTGAACGAGGGATCAAACCTCATTATTCATTTTTATCTTGCATTTCTGTGGTCCCGTCATCTTCAGTCCATGTAGCAACCTCAAAAGCATTATGACCTCTGTGGTGTGATGGCACTGTCTTTGTGCCTGGAAGGTAAACGTGATGGTTCAAACCTTATCTGTTATCTTTATTTTGCTTGCATTTCTGTGCTCATCTTCTTCTGTCCACTACATCACGCTAAAACATGCCAAGGCCACTGTGGCATAATGATAGTCTTTGTCTCTAGAAGGTGAGCTTGAGGGTTCAAACCTTGTTCTTTATCTTTATTCCTCATGTTTTTATGATCTCAGCTTCTTCTCTCCACTGCAGAGCTCACAAAACAGCTAAGGTTTTGTGTATATAAATATATATATCAACATGCCATGTAAATGCTTTTTAAACATTTAAAACTAAGTAACTAATGAGTCATAAACAAGTTCAAACGAATCAGCAAACACAGGGGTTATGTTATTTCTGGGTAACAAATGTACAGTATGTATGTTCCAATTAATCCATTCTGATTACCCACAATACATTTCATGTATTATCACCAACCATGAATGTAACAGTATGGTACTTTATGTATGTAGCAACAAGAAAAATTCCATCGTACACCTGGTTTGCTCCTTTTTAGGGGACACATTAAATGCATAATCAAAAGTATATTTATGAGGAATTCTTTTTTTTATTTTTTATTTCCTGTTTTGCATTTACTTAAACAAAATGATTTATTTTATTCTACAATGGGAATCTTTTTAAACAACTTTTAAAGATGCTATTTCTAGAGTAAATCATTTGGATTAGGGAAATCAAAGTAAGGAATATCCTTATTTATAAAATTCTGAATTCCTCAAAAATGTGCCTGTCTACTTTTGGTTACACATTGTCCCCTAAAAAGGAGTCAACCAGGTACACAGTGGGATTGGCCTTCTTGCTACAGAATCTGCAATTTCTTTTCAGGGTTGCCAGATGCTTAAATCTGGGTAGTTTTGGATGGCAGACCTGGCCTACCCAAAACGAAAACCCAGGGACGCCAGATCTAAAAATCCCCCATTTGAGGGGAAAAAACTCCCAAAAATCCCTCGTTTGGGGGAATTACTATTTTTTTAATTGAAAAATCTGGCAACCATAAAAATGTACGCTTCAATTAATTCTCATTAAATAATTCAGATTGCCCGCAGTGCAGTTTGTGTATTATAAAATGCAGGGAAGTTTTATCAGCAGCTATACCATCATGCAATCTGCTCCTGCTGAATGGCTGAATGGCTGAAGCTAAACAGGTGTGGACTTGGTTAGTATTTGGATGGGAGACCCAAGTTCCTGCTGGAAGTGGTGTTGGTGGGGCAGGAGCAGTCAGTCTCCCCTTTGGTCAAATATGCCCCAATACAGTGATGGGCGTACTGTGCTGTAGGAGAATGCTGTCATTTGGATTTTTAGGGGACATATCTTTATTTATCTTGCATTTCTCTGGTCTCGTCATCTTCAGTCCATGTAGTAACCTCAAAAGCGTTATGACCTCTGTGGTGTGATGGCACTGTCTTTGTGCCTGGAAGGAAAATGTTATGGCTCAAACCTCGTATGTTATCTTTATTTTGCTTGCATTTCTGCTGTCTCATCTTCTTCTGTCCACTGCATCACCCTCAAACACACCAAGGCCACTGTGGCATAACGGTAGAGTCTTGATCTCTGGAAGGTGAGCTTGAGGGTTCAAACTTGTTCTTTGTCTTTATTCCTCATGTTTTTATGATCTCAGCTTCTTCTGTCCACTGCAGAGCTCTCAGAACAGCTAAGGAGACTTTGGCACAATGGTATTATCTTTGTCTGTAGATACAGCACTTCAGGGTTCAAATCTCATTCTTCATCTACATTTCTGTGGTCTCATTTTCTGTCCAATGCTGCACCCACCCAAACGCTAACATGACGGTGGCGAGAATTCAATTAAATTCAATAAACTTTCATTATCCCCGTAGGGCAATTGAAGAGGTTGCTAGTTCGAATCCCCGAGTGCCACACCTGAGCAATGTTAGTGGTCCCCAAGGGTGGGGGAGTTGTATGAGTGTGGTGTGAGTGAAGGGAAAGTGGCAGGTTGTGCCCCCCCCCCAGCCAGGCCCCACTCTACTCCATCTACTCCATATCTGGCAACAGAGTGATGGTTTGGGGCTCGTTCGATAGCTCAGATCCTTGATGACTTACAGCCATTTAGCCAGCCATGTGTTCCATACTGTACCAGTGTAATTTACAGCTGAATCTAGTCTCACCCCCCAATTCCCATAGAGATTCATTCAAATGCAGAGAGCTTATAGTATCGCTTGTAACAGTACCTGGAAATAAGATATTGAGAGTCTTTTGATGTTAATGGGTCACAGACTTCAGGAAGTAACAGCATGCAAAGGATATGCGACCAAATATTAAATATGATATTAAAGCAAAGGGTATGAATACTTATGTAAATTAAAGTTTAGTTTCAGTTTTAGATTTTTAATACATTTGCAAAAAGTTCTAAAAACATGTTTTCACTTTGTCATTATGGGCTATTTTGTGTAGAATTTTGAGACAAAAAATTTACTCAATCTATTGTAGAATATGTCTGTAATGTAATAAAACATGGAGAAGGTGAAATGGGTATTCAGACTTTCCGACTTGACTGTATGTAAGACTGTAAGTACTAATACACTAATCTACACCAAATGTGGTGCATAAAAACAAAAAAAAAGCAAAACTCATACTTACACAGCTCCTCCATCTGGGGACTTCCTGCATCTCCTCTGCGTGGTCAGCTCATCTGTGAGATGCCCACAGTGCTTCCCTGATGCATACGCCTTGGTGCTGGGCAGCGTACCTACAGATTGGATTTCAGGACATGGTACTGGTACACACACTGAGCTGAATGACAAATGTCTTGAGACTTAGGTCTAGCATATGAGCAACACAGAGCTCTTAGGATGGCACTGATTTCAGAGGTTTTGGGACATGGATCCACCCAGGGCAGATTCCAGACGGTCTTAAGGCTTGTTGCAGCTGCTGGCCGCAATCTCAGAGGGCTTAAGACTTGTATCTGCCGTTCAGTCTTGAGACTTGTAACAGGCCTAGTTCATGACATGGATTCTGATGCTACAATACACAAGTGTTGAGATATGAACCAGCCCAGAGTTTTCACACAGAGGCCCTGGGACCTGAGTCTGAGACATAAAATGTACGTACTTTTATATTGACGAGGCTTGACAACCGAGGTTCAAAGTTAACTTCACTTTTTAATCTCCGCTAGTGAACATGTACAGCTTCACTCCGTGTGTCTTGACTTCCTGGTGTGACATCACTCAACTACGGCAACCAAGAGGCTCAAACTCAAACCTAAGACATCACATCCTTCCCTTTAACATTTTTTTTTTTTTTAATTTTTTTCAAACATAACTTAGGGTCTGTATTCTACTGTTGTTTAGCTTGAACTCTTGCTAACTCGTCCTATTTCCCAAAACACAAAACTTAACAAACATTTCCCAACTTAAATGTTTACTTAAAGCATCCACCTGCTGTAAATGAAATAACAATGTTAGTCACATACATATTTCACTTACGAGGATCCTGTAACTTAAAACCACTTGAACCATGACATAATGCAAAGCACTTAATGCGAAAACATGCATATGAAAATACTCCAGTTACTCTCTGTATCTAGGAGGTAGTTTAACTTGTCTACCAGATCTAGTCTGATATGGCTGTGTTTCAGATTGTCCATCATGTGTCTCTGTTTGGTCTGTAACACCTGTGTTCCCTGCTGAACGTGTGTGTGTGTTGCCAGATTTTCTCTCGTGTCACAGTCCAGGTTCTGGTAAGCATCCTGTTCATTTGTAGATGGAAAGGTTTTCTCATCCGTTTGTCTCAAGTATTTTCTGTTTCTCCTGTACTGTCTCCCGTCCGGTGTGCGAACCACATAGGAACGCGGTTGGTCATGTTTGTGCAGGACCACGGCCGGCTGCCATGTTTCACCTCTTTGAACCCTGACGTTTTCTCCTGCTTGTAGGTCAGACAGTCTTTTTGTTTGCCTGTCGAAGAAGAGTTTTTGTTTCTCCTGCTTGTCACTCAATTGCCTGCGCACGTATACAGTTCCTTCTGGAGCGAGCAGTGATGTCGAGGTGGGCAGTTTTCCTTCTAGCCGCCGTCCCATGAGTAACTGTGCCAGTGATAGTCCTACACCTTCCAGCGGTGTGTTGCGATTGTTACGGTTCTAACCGTTCCATGCCATGTTTTATGTTTATTGTTATGTCACGCCCTTATTGGTATTCACGTTCTGTCATAGTTTATTAGTTTCATACATTTCTATGTGTTTCCGCGAACTCGCGTTCATGCTCTCTCTCCCGCTTTTGCTTACGTGTTTTCCATTGTATCTGCCATTCCCTGTCTAACTAACAGATTACTAACAATTAGCTAGATCATTGCTTACTAACCATCTAATCTCTTGTAGTTAATTGTTACCTTACGTTTCTAGGGCATGTCCTTACTAATTAACTAATTTACTAACGCTAGGATGGGATAATTACTAACAGACTAATTGACTAATGATCTTCGTCTCGTTTTCCCAAGCTGTTCCTAATTTCTCTCTGTTCTCAAGCTAAGTGTTTGCACCTGTCTACACACACATATAAGCCCTCAGTTTTCACCTGTTCAGTGCGAAATTGTTGCCTCACTAGCACTCTTAAGCATTTGTCAAGCATACTTATTCTGATTTCCTGTTTTGATCCAAGCCTGTTTTTTGACCACTGTTTACTGCCAGCCTTTTGTTTTCACTGCCTGTCCTGACCACGATTCCTGTTTGCTGATTTTGTACTTTTGCCACGCGGCGAGGACTCCGGTCTGACCCTGCTTGTTTTTCGACTATTCTTTTGCCTTCTCCCGTTTGTACCTCTGCCACGCTGATTGCCTTCCTGGTTCCAAACTACTGCCTGGCTTACCGACGATGAGACTGCCTTCTCCCTCGGTACTTTTGTTTATTGGCTGGATCTTTTTGTGTATGACCTTTGCTTGTGCTAAGACAACGATTACGGAACTTTCCTTAATAAAGCCCTTGCGGTATTTATTACATCCATTGTTCTGAGTCGTGCTTCTCGGGTCCAATCCTCCACGCACTTCGTCTCAGCGATACTCCAATAGCGATATGTAGGGGTCGCCATTACTTCCTTCTGATTTTTTCAGCATATTTTTAATAGTCTGTACTGTTCTTTCTGCTTGCCCATTTGACTGGGCGTGACCGGGACTCGACGTGGTGTGGATGAATTCCCAGCTTTCTACAAAGTCCTTGAACTCAGCACTGGAATACTGAGGACCATTATCCGAGAAGACAACATCAGGAATGCCATGTCTGGCAAATATTGATTTCAGTCCGACAATGACACTGCTACTGGTAGTGTCTTTCAGTTTTGTGATTTCCGGGAACTTTGAGAAATAGTCCACACACAGCAGAAACTCAGATCCCTTATAATAAAAGAGATCGGTCCCTACTTTTGACCACGGTCTGTCTGGTACTGGGTGTGAGAGCAACGGTTCTCTCTGATTGTTGTTCCTGTTCTCATTACATATGGCACACTGAGATACCATGTTCTCAATTTGTGAAGACATGCGTGGCCAATATAAAATGTCTCTGGCTCTTTCCTTGCACTTAACAATTCCCAAGTGTGACTTTCATTTTGTACAGCACTTCTTTCTTTCGGCCATACCTTGAGTCTGATTTATTTTAGTAGCTGCATTTCAGGGTCTTCTGCCGTTGCTGTTCTGAACGTGTGAAGTTTTTTCTCTGAAAATCGGCAGCTGCAGTGTGATCATATTCACTTCCAAGTCTTTCTCGAATAGATCTTCTTTCTGCTCTTTCAGGAATGCTTGACTTAGAGCATAGGTGTCAAACTCAAGGCCCGCGGGCCGAATCTGGCCCGCCACGTCATTTTATGTGGCCCGCGAGAACTTAATTATCTGACGCGTGTATCTACGTGGCTGGTTAACGGGGATTTACTTTTACGATATAACAAACGCAGACGCGGACGCACACCCGCAGTACATACGTTAAATAAACCGTTAAATAAATTTTGTATGAAAAAAAAGGTCCGCGAAAATCCTTGATAATAAAAAGTGGTCCGAAATTAAGTTAAGTACAACCGGCCCTTTGAGGGCAACCATAATGCTGATGTGGCCCGGGGTGAAAATGAGTTTGACACCCCTGACTTAGAGCATCTGCAATATGAAGTTCTTTGCCTGGCCTGTAGGTGACTTTTAGGCTGTACCTTTGCAACCTAAGCAGCATTGACTATAGCATCATAGGAGCTTGGTGTAAAGGCTTTTTAAAGATGCTCTCCAAAGGCTTGTGGTCGCTCTCAACATGTATGCTTTTTCCATAAACATACTGATGGAATTTTTCACATCCATAGACTATAGCAAGTAGCTCTTTTTCGATCTGGGCATACCTGCTCTGACAGTCAGTGAGAGCCCTAGACCCAAAAGCTACAGGTTGCTCATCTTGTAGTAGGACCGCTCCGATGCCTTCTGAGCTGGCATCTACTGATGTATAGTCTCTGGTTTGTTGACGTCTTAAAACTTCAGGGTTGGAGCATTAGTGACCAGCTGTTTGATTTGTTCAAAACTCCTCTTTTGTGGTTCCTCCCAGTGCCACTCTATGTCATTTTCAAGCAGCTTCCGTAACGGTGCACTGACATCTGACAGATTTGGTATGAACTTGGCGAGATATTGAACCATACCATTGAACCTCAGCAGGTCCTGTTTGTTCTGTGGCGGAGATATTTGTGTCACTGCTCTCACCTTTTCCTCATCCGGTTTCAGCCCACTGGCGCTGAGTATGTGTCCTATATATCTTATTTAATTTGTCCTGACAGCGCACTTGTTCTTGTTCAGTTTTAAGTTGTATTCCCTTGCTCTGTCCAACAGTTTCTGCAGCCTGTGGTCGTGCTCTTCCTTGGTGTCTCTCCATACGAGCATGTCATCTATGATGTTTACGACACCTTCTAGATCTTCAATCATCTGCGCTATTGCCCTTTGAAACACCTCCGGCGCCGATGAAATACCAAACGGTAGACGTAAGAATCTGTATCTACCTATGGGAGTGTTAAAGGTGCTGATTAGCGTCTAACACTGAGAAGACCTTAGCATTCGGCATACGGGAAACGACTTCCTCCACAGTGAGCAATCGGTAATGCTCCCATTTAATAGCTTCGTTTAAGTCCTTAGGATCCATGCAGATTCTGATTTTATTTGGTTTTACCACAGTTACCATACTGTTAACCCACTCAGTTGGCTCAATCTGCCTAGTTATTACCCCCAATTTCTCCATGCGCTGTAGTTTCTCAACTACCCTGTCCCTGAGCGCGACTGGGACCCTCCTGGGAGCATGCACTACGGGTGTAACAGTGTGGTCAATTTGAATATGATGCTGACCGGGTAAGCAGCCCAGTCCACCGAAAAGATCATCATAATCCTTAAGAATGTCACTTTCCTTGGAAATCTCCTACATTCTCTTTACTAAGCCTAGTGTCTCACAAGTGGCTCCGCCTAGTGTAGCTAGTACATCTTGCTGTGTAATTTAAAATTCTATGTTATGCTTTTGGCCTTTGTACTCACATGTTAGTGTGAAATATTTTGCCCAAAGAAAGCAACTAATTTGCATTTGCTCACCCTGAGTCGGCCTCTAACGTCTAGTTCATTCAACGTTTTTACTGACATGGCGTTGCAGTCTGCGCCTGTATCCAGTTTGAAAGTCACTGCTTTTCTGTTTATCCTCACTGTTTCATTCCACGGATTTTCCTTGAATTTTGTCTCCATCAGTCTGATGTGTTTTTTTTTTTTTCACTTCGACTGTGCCGATGAACATTTCCTCTTCATCACTCTCACGTTGCTCAATTGCATGCAGCTTTTTTTTATATTGGTGCTGTGGTGGGCCCTGCGCTCTACACATTTTGGCAAAGTGATTTTTCTTGTGGCATGATTTACATGTTTGCCCAATTGCCGGACATGTCCTTGTTCCATGCTTGTAACCACATCTGTAATGACTTGACTCATCTTGTTCAGTATGACCTGTGCTGCTAGCTGTAACTTTATTGTCTTTTGGCCTGACTGTTCTCAGTCTGTTCACATCCACTTCTTCTGTCAGTGCTTTCACTTGACTGGTTGTGATTTCACTTGCACGGCAAATATCCAAGGCTTTTTCTAGTGTCAGATCTGCTTCTCTTAACAGTCTGCCTCTTACTTGGTCGTTAGTTATGCCACATACTATCCTGTCTCTTATCAGGGATTCGTGCAACTGACCAAATTCACAATCCTTGGCTTTATTCTTTAAATCCGTGACATAGGCATCTATTGTTTCCGACTGTTTCTGTGCTCGTGTGAAGAATATGTGCCTTATATATGGTAAGTTTTTTCGGGGCTCACAATAGTCCTGAAACTTCCTCTTCAGCACATCTATTTTGTCTTTTTCTCCGTCGGTAAAGACGAAAGTATTACTTATTTTAATCGCCTCTTCTCCCGCGACATGAAGAAATGTTGCACACTGCACCTTTTCAGCCTTGTCTGAGATGCCGCTGGTTCGAAGCGCTGTCTCCAATTCCTCCAATTTTCAGCAAGATTGCCTTGCAGACTCAAGTTTGGTGGAGGTTGAAACTGCGCCATCTTCTTATTCCAGTTTCACTTCTGACACCATGTTATATTGACGAGGCTTGACAACCGAGGTTCAAAGTTAACGTCACTTTTTAATGTCCGCTAGTGAACATGTACAGCTTCACTCCGTGTGTCTTGACTTCCTGGTGTGACATCACTCAACTACGGCAACTAAGAGGCTCAAACTCAAACCTAATACATCACATGTACCACCGCACCTGGGACACCAGCACACTTCAGAACGTACGCACTGGGTTTGCACACAGATAAACTGGGGCCACAATTGCTTGCGGGGCTGCAGAAAAGCTGGAGTGAAAAAGAGAGGTGGAAACATGTTTAAAATCATCAATATCTGTTACCATGAATTATGTAGGCCTAAATGAAAACAGAGATGTTAACATATTTCTGTAGGAATTGTATGTGGTAAATGTATGTAAAAGTGCATTCAATGTGCATGTACAGTAGTTGAAGATGCAATGTGCATGCAGTTGAACAACTGTTTCTGTAGGCCTCCTATCCTAGATAGTGCATTACATAGTCAAGAACAAACAATGAGCATTCAAAAAAACTGGAGATGGGTCAATGTCAACTTTGAAGGAGCTGCAGTCCTTTATGGTAAAGACTGGTCAATGTGTGCATGTGACAACAATATCCCAAGCTCTCCACAATTCTGGCCTGTATGGCAAGGTGACAACAAGGAAGCCCTGACTAAAAAAGCCAACATTGGGGCTCATTTGAGCCGAGGCTCAGAGCCGAAAAAACAGTGGAGTGACTAAAGAACAACAAAATCAATGTCCATGAGAGGCCCAGTAAGAGCCCTGACCTAAATCCTATTGAACATCTATTGAATGACTTGAAGAATGCAGTCCATCAACGGTCACCATGCAATTTCTCTGAGCTTGAACAGTTCTGTAACATTACATTACATTATAGACATTTAGCAGACGCTCTTATCCAGAGCGACGTGCATTTCTGAACTAGTAACAAGTGCGTTAAAACAATCCTAAAAAGGTAAACACGAATCTAAGTACTAGGCGCAGTCAGTATGATTGGGGATTTTTATTTTTTTTTTAATTTTTATTTATTTATTTTATTTTTGGGGGGGAGGGGGGGGGAACTACACAATTTTGATAGCAATAGTCACAAGGAGGTAGGGAGCGGTGGAGAGAGGTGCAGCTTGAAGAGGTGAGTCTTCAATCTGCGCTTGAAAGCGGTCAGACTTTCTGCTGTTCTGACCTCCACGGGGTGCTCATTCCACCACCGTGGGGCCAGGACAGACGTCGAGACCGGGTGCTAGTATGAAGAGGGGGGGGGGGGGGGGGGGGGTACCAATCATCCTGAGGAGGCGGAACGCAGAGATCTGGCAGGTGTGTAGGGTCTGATGAGCTTTTGGAGGTATGGAGGGGCAGATCTTCGGACTGCCTGGAAGGCGAGCACCAATGTTTTGAATTTGATGCGGGCCATCACCGGTAGCCAGTGGAGGTCAATGAGCAGGGGGGTGATATGGGAGTGTCGGGGGAGGTTGAAGACCAGGCGTGCTGCTGCGTTCTGGATATGCTGAAGAGGTCTAATGGCCGATGCTGGCAAGCCAGCCAGGAGAGAGTTGCAATAGTCCAGGCGGGACAGCACCATCGCTTGGACCAGGAGCTGGGTTGAGTGGGTGGTGACGAAGGGGCGGATTCTTTGAGTCCCCTTCGTCAAAAAGCTTTTGAGTGGGCGACTTTTTTTCTTTTTTTTTGAACGTATTAAAAAAACTGATTTGTGACCAATTGTTTTGTTAAATACATTTTTTCAGGGGCATGCATCTAAGGCATACATTTGAATGTGTACGGGAAAGAGTTTTGCAGGATTTATTTTGCACAGTGCTTGCAAAGTGAGGGGAGAGGGCACATAGCAGACAGGAGTCTGAATGGACAGGGGGCAGGGAACAGGGGTCATATTCAGTCACAGCCCGAGTAATGTGCTGCGCTCTTTGTATATTGTGCTGGCTTCCTCTTGTGGACATGCATAGGAATTACATCAAAACACTTATGACTCTGGGTGGATTCCAATCCCTTATTTTATCAGTCCTCTTCTCCTCTGTCCTCGTCTGACCCGGAAATCGATCGAGGTTCACCATCTTTAAGGACTTTCCAATCCGTTAAATGCTACTCGGAGGAGCGAGGAACGGGGAACGGGGAACGACGAGGCTCCCGGAGGATGCTTCAGTGAGGAAACACAAGTGTATTTTTTTTTGGAAGCCTTTTCTCAGAACGCTTGACGTGTATAAATTATCCACCACTCTCCACATCTTCCATGTTGCAGGCGCACCTCTACACAAATGCAATTTTACCATTCCTTCCCATTTATCTCCGGCATAAAATTCCGTGGCCAACGGTATCAAATGCCTTGGACAAATCAATAAAAAGGGCAGTACAATAGTTCTTGGCGTCCAAGGTTTCTACAATATAATTTACCACTTTCATGGCAGCAGTTACTTTACTATGCTGCTTCCTAAAAGCAGACTGGTGAGGAGATAAAATGTTGTTCAAACACGTGTATTCCTTGATCTGATCATTCACCAGCCTTTCGAAGACCTTAGCTAAAATAGAGAGCTTGGAAATGGGTCTATAGTTATTCAACACCATGGGATCACCGCCTTTCAATAAAGAAAAAATATGGGCAGACACCAGGAATGACATTGTTTTGTATAAACATGCGACACTGGTTCCGCTATAATATCTGCAGCCAGGCGTAAGAAGTAAAGGGGGAGATTGTCAGGGTCTGCCGACCCTTTTCTAGGGCCTAGGTCCTTTCAGGCCTTACAAACCTCCCTAACAGAGAAGGGGGTGAAGGAAAAAGTGGAGGGGCCACTGGCAAGGGAGGAAGTGGGTGACTTGCCGCCAAATAATGTGCCGAACATAGAGCTAGAGGCTATAAAATGTTTGTTGAAACAATTTAGCATCTCAGATTTATTTGACACAGGGATGGAGTCAACAACAATATTAGAAGGCAGCTCTGAAGAGCAAGAGTTGGCAGAAAGAAATTTTATGAGTTGCCTCCTAGGGTCATTTAGACTGTCTGTGGTCTGTGATAAATAATTTAGTTTTTGGCTTTTTTAACGGAAGCAGTGCAGCGATGACATATTTGACGGAAATGTAGCCAGTCAGCCTCAGAGCCAGACTTCCCCACATCGACCCAAAGCTGATTCCTCTTGTGTAAGGCCTGCCAGCTCAGAAGTGAACCAGTGGCTATCACGGCCCTTCACCCTGAACCGGCGAATAGGAGCATGTTTGTTCATAAAATAACTAAAACTGTCATAAAAATGTTTCTAAGCATGGTCAACATCACCAATCAATAAAATAAGGACCCAAAGGAAGGCTTGCTCAATAAAGTACTTAAGATTTATTTTCTGAACAACACGGGGCTTAGTACGGGGGATTTTGGTGTCCCAAATAAGCGATTGGAATGAACCCAAGGTGTATTTTCTATCTTCTAATTTGCAAACTCCTAGCCCAGACACCGGCCGCTGATACAGTGATGATATTGTCGACTGTAGCTAGAGCATCTCCTTGTAGTCGACCAACTCCACTGGTTACTTGGAGCACAGTTGCCATGCAATCGTTTACCATTTCCAACATAGCAAGGGCACATGGCCATACAGACAGGTAAATTCTTCCAAGGGGCTACATTTAAAATAAAACCACAGACAAACATTCACCTTTCAAATAATACTATATTTCCATTTTCCCACATAAGTTTTCAATTTGAACACAGCAGGAATGTTTACAAATTGGTCTATGGAAAATAGACACAAGCACACACACAACATCACACCATGCACACACACACACACTCCCTCTTTCCAATGGCAGAAAAAACTTAAGTGTCACATTTACAGGGAACTGGTGAACAAAAAATACTTTCAATATTTTGATTCCTTTCTATTCTGGGTTTTAAACTGGCTTTGATCCAGGGACCCCCACCAGGGTCAAAGGCATCCAGGGGACCCCCATAATAATTTTAAAAGGGTTATATAATTAAAAATGTTTTAAATAAAGATCGCAGACTGATCCATTTTCAGTCATTTGTAATTATCATTATAATAATAATTATTAACAAGATTTAACCTTCACATACTGCAGTGATACTTTTACCTTGCTCCCAGTCCAGTCGCATACTGGCTCAAATACCTTGTAGGACATGAATGATTTAATCAGACATTACCTGAACTGCTCATTAAATAAATAAAACATTTTGTTTAAGTAAATGTGCAAAACAGGGAATATCCTTGTTTTTTTAAATAAAGAATTCCTCAAAAATCAACTTTTGATTATGCATTTAATGTGTCCCCTAAAAAAGAGCAAACTAGGTGCACAGTGAACTCTGCCATGTTGCTACATACATAAAATATCATACTGTTACAATCATGGTTTGCAATAATATATGCAATGCATTGTGAGCAATCAGAATGGATTAATCGAAACATATACAGTGCTGCTTGAAAGTATGTGAACAAGATTTATCAATTACTTCCAATGCCAACTTCTGGACCAAAATTAGCAAAAATACCTTCACCATGACTAACAATACTAACATTCAACTCATTCAATACAAGGTGATTCATAGAACACATTTTACTCAACAAAGGATGTTTCAAATGGGATTTGGGATTTGCGGACTCAGAAATTATTAAAATCAAGACAAACCAAGACAACTATCTTCATGCCATGTGGCTCTGCCCTCCAATCCACCATTTCTGGCATGAAGTTACTAATACATTATTCACTCTCTTGGGCTGGCCTATTCCCATGTCCCCTTCCCTGTGCATTTTAGGAAATCTCTCTCAAATCACATTACCAAGCAAACTGACCAACATTGTACTTTCTGCCTTAACTATCGCCAAGAAAACAATATTCATGAACTGGAAATAAAAAAAAAAACATTACTATAACACAATGGAAAAACCTCTTCGTTGACCACATATCAATGGAAAAACAGCTGCCTCCACCCGGAAAAATAAATTAGCTGACTTTGAACAAACTTGGACCCCAATCATTAATCTTCTAAACAAATAATCCGTATTTGCTTGAGCACCAAGTCACGCTATACATATCCTTTACTATACATGACCCATAGCCAACCATAAAGCATCCTCTGACATGAACCACTCACAGGATATTGAGCACAAATAAAACACATTACAATGTGTCCTGTCTTGTATTGTTTTGCTATTTTGTTTGTTATATCTGTTTTGTTGTACTTCTTGTTTTGTATTTCATGGTGTGTTTTTGTTATACTCTTCCCTCTCAGAGGCTTCGGTACATCATTTTGTGAATCATAATTGTAAATAAAAATAAAGTTGACCTCCCAGGAGGGGGGGCTGGTGGTGGGGGTGGGGAAAAAAAGAAAGTATGTGAACCCCTTGTACAATTCTAGATTTATTTTTGTTTTTCCCAATGAAATCTTCATTTAATCAGAACCAGTCTTTTTGATCTGATATAACAGGTTTATATTTGACAATTCTATATGTTAGTTTAGAGAAAATCATGCATGCAGTAAAAAACTAAATTAAAAATGAAATAGTGCAGGTGCAAAAATAAGTGAACCCCAAGATTAATTAGTTAAATCAAGTAGGTAAGTAGAATCAGGTGGGTAAATAATTGGATACCAAATTAACCAATCATAGGAGAGATCTTTGGGAAAGAGCTGTGGGCGGGACTCTGATAAATAGAAATAAGAAACGTGGGGTGCTTTTTTTCTCTCAAAAGCATCGTAAGGCTAAGACGTTGTAAAACCCTTCGTACGAAGCTTCTTTAACTTTGGGTGCATTTCCCAAAAGCATCTTAACTTAAGACGCTCTTTGAAACGTTCGTAGATTAACGATTACTCCAGACCAGTCGTAGACTGTTAAGTGTGTTTTAGGAGCCCATAAATCACATACTTTATTAGATTTTTTGTGTTAGTGTTCATTTCATTTTATGGTTACCATAACCACTGATTGTTTTTTTATAGTGATGTTAGATGCAACAATATTTACGTTTATTTATTTATTTTTATATATTTGGAAATTACCCATAAAAGCCATACCATAAATAGCCCTATAAATAAATAAGTTTTTTTTTTTTAAACTTTGACGTGCCTAACCAGCCATGTATTGGGCAATACAGTGGGGTTCGCATCTTCAAATCTATCGCCCCTCCTCCTCCCGTATCCGCAGTACCACAGACAGAAGTACAGAAATGTAAAATCCAGGGATCAGAAAAGAAAAGTCCTGCTATGTGTTTCTTCCACCAATGAACTCAGCCAGCTGATTTCACTAATTAGTTCTACCTCCTGGCAGAAGAATTGTGCAAATTAGCAAATCCAGTTGATTGGAACTAAATACTGGGGAGGACATAACGCACCCCTGGTCAGTGAGGTGTAACCCATCCAGGTGAATGCAAAACACACAGAGGACAAGAGGGTAGTGAGAGCACATCAGTCTGGGGAAGGCTATAAAATTTGAGCTCCATCAGTCTACTGTGAGGCAAATAATTTACAAATGGAGAGCAATTAACATGACAGCAACTCTGCCTCGAAGTGGACGCCCTTCAAAAATATCCCCAAGAGCCACGAGAACAATAATAAATAAGGTAAAAGCCAACACAAACATAACATCCACAGATCTGCAGACCTCCCTTCCTGCATCTCAGGCAACTGTGCACGCTTCAAAAATAAGAAGAACACTGAATCGAAATGGCATTCAGGGAAGGGTTGCTAGAAAAAAGCCTCTGCTGTCAAAAAAACCCAAACTGCGACGGGCAAACTTTGCCAGAGACCACCTGGAAAAACCTAAAGGTTTCTGGAAGTCTATTCTCTGGACAGGTCAGTCCAAAATTTAACTTTTTGGTCGCAATCAAAACCGCTATGTTTGGTGAAAATCCAACACTGCCTACCACCAAAAGAATCGTATCCCAACAGTCAAGCATGGTGGTGGGAATATTAAGATCTGGGGCTGCTTTTCCTCCTCTGGACCTGGACGACTACACATCATTAAGAGAACCATGAATTCTGAGGTATACCAGGAGATTCTTGAAGAGAACGTCAGGCCATCAGTCAAGAAGCTAAAGCTGGGCCGAAAATGGGTCTTCCAACAAGACAGCGACCCAAAGCATTCAAGCAAATCTACCAAAGAATGGCTCAGGAGAAAGATTTGTGTTTTGGATTGGCCAAGCCAAAGTACTGACCTAAATCCAATTGAAATGCTGTGGCAGGACCTGAAGCGGGCAGTTCATGCCAGACACCCCTAAAACCTCACTCAATTGGCTGAGTTCTGTAAGGAGGAGTGGGCAAAAATACCCCAAAACAGGTTTTAGAGACTGATTAGTGCCTATTACTCCAAGTTATTGTTGCCAATGGAGGTGCCACAAGCTATTGAATGAAGGGGTTCACATATTTTTGCACATACAATAAATCACTTTTGTTAAAATAAACAATAAAAATGTATAACATTTTTTTGTTTCTGTTCTTTATTTGGAATGTCATTATAAATTAGGGTTTAGATAAAGATTTTATAAGTTTATTTTAATATTTTATACAAAAATAATGACCATCCCTGTAGGGTTCACAAACTTTCAAGGAGCACTGTACATATTAAGTGCCCAGAAATAACGTAAACCTAGGACCTATCTTACACCCAGCGCTAAGCGGCGCTAACCAAGTGTCTTTGCTATCTTATACATGGCACAGGGGACATTATAGCGGCCAGCACTACCAAGTGATCTTGCGCCCATAGCAAGTGAACTGGGCGGGTTGGTCTTAAGTAGAGTCCCTTTATAGAGAGAGTAGCGACAACTAACGATTTGACGCCATTTTGAGTCCATTCAGTGCGGAGCCGCCGTATGGCGCTAGTGCATTGAACCGTGTATTCCATTATGTTCTCTGTGTATGAGAGATGGGAATGGTCTTTTCCATGTTGATAATGAACAAATTATGTGAAGATGACAAAATAGAAGATTTATGACAACTAAGAGCCATATGATAAAGAAGAAAATCACAGAGTTGGTTGTGATTTAACAGTCACAGACATTTAGAACTAGGGATGTGCGCGTTTAGTCGACTAGCCGATTAAACGTTGCTACCCTCGCTAGTCGGCACCAGAAATGCTAGTCGGTTAAACTTACTATTTTATTAATGTACACATTTAAATTACATATTGACATAATTTACACTGAAATTTCATGTTTCATGGTCCAATGTTGCTTTATAAAAAAAAACGAGAATCCGTTACTAATGTTAACAACGCCAGATTAAAAAAATAATTTAAAAAAACGAAGGAAAAAAACAAAACGCATTAGCCTGTTAAACCAGCGAGGTGGAACGAGTAAGTAGGCCTATCGCGTTGTTGAATAGCCCAATAAAACGAATCTAATGACACGTCGATCAGTCGGCCTAATTGTTATTTTTTTGTGTTCCTATTATTGGTAGCTTTTCTGATGACCGATTATCATTTTTTACTGTATTTGCTATGCGATCGCGTTCACCCAATGAAAATGCCGTTGTAATAATCAGGCACGTTTCCTAAAAATGTTTTGTTACGTTGAATATTGTTTTCAATAAATGTTAGTTGTTAACTTTTATTTAGTGAGTTGTTGTCATGTTTTGTAGGATAATGTGCAATGTTCATAATGCAAGGCGCAAAGTGCCACACATTTCAGCTGCATTTAAAATACGATTTGGTTATTGAAGAATGTGATTAATGGTTTCAAATGGCTCTTATAATATACGCAATATTTTTTCGGACAATGTTTAACTTTATAGATTAAATTGTGCTCAATTTTGACTGTTTTCTGAGTGTTTTCTTACTTTTAGACTAGTTGACTAGTCTAAGTATAAACTTCCGTTTAAACGTCAGGGAAATTAGTCATTAGGAACATCCCTATTTAGAACCATGACAAAGAAGGAATGAACTAGACAGGTACACGTGCTGCTTATTTCAGTCTCATTTTAATTTCAGGGAGGCGAGAGCGAGACTCGAACTCACACCTCCCTGCTTATACATGTACATGTACAATACAATGTTATTTATTTATTTAATTTCCAGGCATGAAATCAGAAATGTATACAGAACAATGTCAAGGTATGACAAAATAGAACCACATTACAGAACAATGAAAAAGAAAAAGACACACCAGCCAATGCCTGGGGATTGCCTAAAAAAATTGATAAATTCTGTCTGTCGCTACTCTCTCTATAAAGGGACTCTAGTCTTAAAATGAGGTGTAACCAGGATTATTTTTGGCGTATTGCTATCTTGAGGCAGCAGAAAGCGCTTGCGCTAAAACCACCACAAACCTGGTCTAAAGTCATGTCGCAGTTGTTTATGTGTTATTTTAACGGCATTTTTACATATGTAAGTGCGCCTACATAGACGTGTGCACGACGTGTGCACGACGTGCGTACATCCTCCTGTCTGTTACACACAGGGGCGCGCACAAACATGACTAAAAATATCAAGATTGCAATGTGAAATATTCTTTTTCTGGAGGCTATATCAAAAAATGCATAATAATAAAAGGGTCAATCGGTCAAAAACCACGTACCTGTCCCTCAGCGAATGGGGAATGTCGCCTTAAATTGCTTTCATCCCGCCAGATTTTAACAAACTTCTATCATCTCCTGGCAACTGAGCTGGAGACAAATGCCTGCTGTCCTGTACAAATATGCACTCCTATATGCAACAAATACATTCAAGTCCCCATCACACCTGTCAACCAAGAATGGGTAAAACAGCAGTTCACAGCGAACTTTGGGTTTCTTGGGTTTCTGCTCCAGCAGAAAACGCTGTTATATACTATGTGAAACGAAAGGGGGCCACTCCATCAACATCTGGGCGATGTGCGATGCTAGGCTACGTGCAGAGAATGCTGTTATATGCCATGTGAAACGAAAGGGGGTCCACTCCATCAACATCCGGGCGATGTGCGATGCTAGGCTATGTGCAGAGAACGCTGTTATATACTATGTGAAACGAAAGGGGCCCACTCCATCAACATCCGGGCGATGTGCGATGCTAGGCTACGTGCAGAGAACGCTGTTATATACTTTGTGAAACAAAAGGGGGCCACTCCATCAACATCCCGGCGATATGCGATGCGAGGCTATGTGTAGAGAACGCTGTTATATACTAAGTGAAACGAAAGGGGCCCACTCCATCAACATCCGGGCGATGTGCGATGCTAGGCTACATGCAAAGAATGCTGTTATATACTATGTGAAACGAAAGGGGGCCCACTCCATCAACATCCGTGCAATGTGCGATGCTAGGCTACGTGTAAGGTTACACATGTTTTCGCAATTATCCTGGATCAAGCTATGACTCTATATTGCCCAATAGTTCCTGCAATCTTCCCGGGGGACACTCTTGTTAGAGGACAATAATTAAAACAAGCACAAAAATATCAAAATTACATTGTGAAAGAGGGATTCATATTTTCCCCATAAATAGAAGATTTTCTCTTCCAGAATAGACGCACACTATCCCTGGAATCGCCGGTAAGTGGGCTTGCTTATGGGCATTAACCCTCTGGGGTCTAAGCCTATTTTTCCCATGTTTTGGTACCCTAGGATAGTTACTATTACATATATGTAAGCCTATATGGTACTATCAGGTGTTGCATATTGAGACCATATTTATGGCATACAGAAAAATATATAAAATTTGCATTACAGAACAACCTTAGTATTTTTGTTTTCATTTCACAAACGGGAAATAAATAAAATAAATAAAAGGATCTGCCTATAGTCTATCATCTCTGTGTAGGAAATGACGAGTAGCAAGGTAGCTTGCATCCCACTGCACAAAGAAATGCCTCCAATTCGCTCGTCATTATAAAAACCTCTGGTTGGTGTGGAAACACGGGTGGGCTCTACTTGTAGCTACAAGGCTAGGCTTCACACCGCAATTTACGATAAGTTCATACGCGAAACGAGAGCAAAGTTATTAAACAAAACGTGTGAGCACAGATTCCATGTCGCCGGCGATATGGTCAACCCCAGAGGACTAAACTACCAGTAAAAATTATTATTAAAAATATATATATTTCCATAAGCAGGACAATAAGCCTATAAAACAAGGGAAAATATATGCGTAAACCTATTGGTTCCCAACCTGACAGCGTTAGTGTATTTAGTGTCATCATTAAGGCAAAATAACGCTATTTATGTTATTAATCAATATTAGAATGCACCTAATATGAACTTTGGATCAAGCTTGAACTTCGTTCGCCAAATTCATTGCCTGCATGTGATCGGTCTGCTGTGAGAAGTCTCATGGAATTGATGTTTGACAATGCTTCATTGTATAATCAAACACAATTTGTTAAACAAGCAGGCTAATTTGACGTTTTCTAAGGTGAGGCGGAAGCCATAGACTATTCTGCTAGCTTATTCTCAGCGGTTGCAGGTGCTTTTTAACAAAGTTAAAGCGCATATATTTTCTAAAAGAACACCACTGTTGGGAATTACAGGAAACCCATGCCGGTGTTAAACCCTAATGTTAAAAAATGTTTTTGTGTATATCAAAACTCATTATAATGGTTAGTCTGAATAATATTGATCATGCTATTGATCCATATAGCCTTTTCCTTGCTCGCATGCTTTAACTACACAAGCATGAGCATGTCTGTTTCGCCATCATATAAGCAATCTGCCAAGGTGGAAAAGCAGGCTTTAAAAGGGAATGGGATATGACATTTTGATTGGTTTTTTGCTTGTTACGCCCAAGACGCACCTATAATTAATGAAGAGGCTAAGTTCAGCCCATTTGGGCCTTGCGCCTTACCTCAAAATATGCGCCCTCTAACTAGCAAAAGTGGAGTTGGACACACCCTAAATGCACTTGCGCCTTGCATTTTAGACCATGCATCAAGATCGTCAAGATAGAGCCCCGTGTTTGCTGATTCATTTGAACTTGTTTATGACTCTTTAGTTACTTATTTTTAACCTCTTTGTGCAGAAGCAAAATTGGGCCAATTTTCGCCTGTTTTGCACTGTTCTGTTTAAGCCTTTATAACTACAGTTGTGCTCACCACACACACTTGTTTAATGGCTTAAATTGGAGAAGACCCCTGTACCTTTGTGTGTCTTAGATTAAAATAATAAAATTTCATAATCTTCATATAGATTATGGGCTGTAAATGCACAAACTCTTTGCAAAAAAAACAAAAACGAGGTTGTCATTCTTAGTTTACAGTACACTTCTGAAAGGAAAAGATGTAAAACAGGTCATATTTTACTGTCCTGGTGCACACACCACTTGTCAACATGTGTACAGAATTTTAGGGGGATATGTCAATCTGCTCAGGTTCCATAAGCTAATTTGTAAACAGTGTATCCTGGTGTCCCTTAGGGTGTCCAAATCTATCCAAATGGATAAAATGTGCATCCCAGTAAATCAAGAGATAATCAGCTTTTTTCAACAGATAAAGTATTCTGACTCATAAAACACGTTTGTATCAACTAAATGAGGAAATTTTCATTTTTTTCCAAATAATTTGGGTTTTGATATATAGGGGTCCAAAAACCTCTCCGAAAATGAATACAATGCTTTTTTTGTCCATATGAAGCATTTTATTATGTTCTTTGAGGTAGTAGGATCATTACAATCACTTCACATTCAGAGGGTGATACATTTATTAGCTCCAGTTCAGTTTATGGTTCCAGAAATGTATTTCTTTCCCCTGGTACACACTGAAGTCACTGATGTGTAGCCCGTCTTGCTGTCAGCCAGGACAAATAACTTGAAGCCCCACTTTGTTGGCTTGTCCTTCAAGTATTGTTTCATCCCATGCCAAGCTTTTGAGGCTACCATGCGTTCATCAATGGCCAGGTTCCGATGAGGGTGGTAGTAAGCCCTGCATTCAATCAGGATCTGGTCATGCAAAGGCTTCAGGCGAAACAGGCCATAATAACCTGCTTGGCCTTTCAGCTGGTCATTGATGGCATCTGCTGTTGTGTCGCTCATGTGGAGGAATGCACAAATGGCCTCATACCTGTAGCCCGGCATCACACTGCAGGGAAAGGGGTGCTTGTGAAGCCGGTCCTTCCTCAATAGGTCACGGGCAGCAGATGTCTTGACAAGACCCAGGTACAGGACGATGGACAGATATTTTTGCATGTCCTCAGCATCCACATCAGACCATGGTGTATGCAGTCCCTGAGCATGTTTACGGGCTGCGTTGCCATTTGTGTTGTCACAGAGGAGCTTGAGGACATGTGTGCTGAAGAACAGCCGAAAGAGATCCAGGGGGCTGTAGGCTAGGGATCTGCGTGTTTAGTCGACTAGTCGATTAAACGTTGCTACCCTCGCTAGTCGGCACCAGAAATACTAGTCGGTTAAACTTATTATTTTATTAATGTACACATTTAAATTACATATTGACAAAATTTGCACTGAAATTTCATGTTTTCCTGGTCAAATGTTGCTTTATAAAAAAACGAGCATCCGATATTTTTTTTAACTAAGGAAAAAAACTGAACGCATTAGCCTGTTTGCCCTGAAAGTTAAACCAGCGAGGTGGAAAGAGTAAGTAGGCCTACCGCGTTGTTGAATAGCCCAATAAAACTAATCTAATGTCACGTCGATCAGAATGTGATTAACGGTTTCAAATGGCTCTTATAATATACGCAATATTTTTCCGGACAATGTTTAACCTTATAGATTAAATTGTGCTCAATTTGGACTGTTTTCTGAGTGTTTTCTTACTTTTAGATTAGTCGACTAGTCTAAATTTAAACTTCCGTTTCAACGTCAGGGAAATTAGTCGTTAGGAACATCCCTACTGTAGGCCTGCTGAAGGTCTAGCTGCACTCCTGGGGTCCTCTGGGGGCAGAAGGGGAACTGATGAGGCTCTTCATCCTCATCCGCCATGTCGTGCCATCCGTCCTCAGACTCGGGCTCCTCGCGGTGAGCAGGTACAGCAGGGCCTCCTTGACCTCGTGACCAGAGTCCTGCAGGAATCAGGAGCAGATTTCTGCCCTGAATTATTTAAAAGAAAGCAAAATAAAAAAAGTGCACAATAAGAGCCACATAGTGTACTATGTTGTGAAATCAAAAATAAAAATGCTAGGCTTTTCCAAAAAAATAAAATAAATGCTACATTTGACATGGACTGCGATTCAGATTTACCCTAAATTAAGTTAGTTTACTTTATTTCGGTCATTAACATTTTCTTTACAAAGAGGTGTGTAGAAAGATATAATTCAATAATAATAAGTCATTTGACTGAAAATGTGTACCTACCCTTCTTACAATAACAACAAGTCTGTTCAGTAGAATCTCATGATCTATTGTATCAAAAGCTGCACTTAGGTCAAGAATTACAAGAACAGACACAGAGTTTTGGTCGGCTGATAACAGTAAATCGTTAATAACTTTAACCAGTGCCGTTTCAGTGCTATGGTAGGGTCTAAATCCTGACTGGAATAATTCATGGATATGACTTATGCTACCATTTAGCCACAAGAAATTAGATAATAAATGCTATATTTTACATGACTACTGTGACTAAAATTCAACCGATGCACAAATAAAGTTATTTTAAAGTTAATACAGTTAATACTTACATGTCAACAGCCACATACATCTTCGCCCTGGGCAAAAGCATCTTCGACAACAGTCTATGCTTTCAGCCTCAGATCCACTTTCACTCTAACCCTCCGACGAACTCCTAAAAATATCCTCCACTACATCCGACAGGGACATATATTTTTTCGCCTTCATATATATATATATATACATCCTAAGCTTTCTGAAATGGTATGTCATTGCCATACGCAGATTTAACTAGCCGATCGCTATCCACGCGTAACACGGCTTCGTTGCAGACACCCGGAAGCCATTTTAGATCACAATTCAGCCTGCTTTATGCGCGCACAGTGCGTATATATATATAATTTATGTAAAAATACAAGTTTGAATTAAAAAAATAAACATTTACTCGAATCTCAATGTAATAACCACCGAACCGTGCGCGCAGAGATCCGACTGAATTGTGATCTAAAATGGCTTCCGGGTGTCTGCAACAAAGGGCTGTGTGTTACGCGTCGATAGCGATCGGCTAGTTAAATACGCGTATGGGATTGCGATACCGTTTTAGAAAGCTTAGGATGTACTCTATTGGACGAAATAAGTGTTAATTAAAATAATGTTTGTGTGACGGATTTGCAAGTGCATCTTTTGAATGCGATCATTACGCACGGCCATTTTAGATCATGGACACATGTTGAGAAAAGGATGCAATATTAAAAACGGGTCAACCAAGACAAAAAATAACCTCAGATTCTTGCAGGGGACATCTTAATCTTTATAACCAAAGGTAAGGTTACGAGTTTATTTCATATTTTACCGGAGCTTTTTATCGCAAAAGAAAGTTATGTGGTGACAAGGAAACATCACTCGTTTTTTTCCCTGTGGAGTGAGTAAGCATGTTGACAGTTTTACTTGTATGTATTCAGAATCTTGGAAGGTGTTTCTTGCTGCTGTGATAGTAAACGATTTTTTGGTGATGAAATAAAAACTTTAATTAACTTGCAAATGTGTTTAAATGTCTGCTATCTTACATGTGGTCGGGTCCATTGTAGATGTAGTAGTAGCTACAGTGTAGCAGCATAGCATGCTACGTTCATGAATTACAAGCTAATGGTGGCAGATAGAAACGTGATATTTCGCACGCTGATAGGATATTAAGTACTGATTATGATCATATGCGGTTATGGTGATAAATATGGAAATATCCATATTTTCGTAACTAGCATATAACTAGCGACGTATTTATGACGTGTCATAAAAAAGTAGAAGACGCGTGCGTCTCTGCCACTAGGGGCCAGCACTAACAGGTTAAATTAGTTTTCAAACAGACATACTTACAAAGCATGTACATGCCATATAAACATTGAACAAAAAGTTTGGAAATTTGTGTTTGGTAGATTATTTCTCTGTTGTAACAATGCTCCTTGTAAATAAATTTTATACCATTGGAAAGCCTGTTTATTTCCCTTTTAAATGGTGCCCCATTTGTAAGGAACATGCATTTGTGGGATGAGCAGCGCAGCTGAGTATGTGGGTTGCACCCATGTAAAATTTGCCAAATCTTCTCTGCCAATGTGTAAGTGCAGCTTACACCTGCACTGGAACCTGAACATGTGGAGGAACGTTATGTTCAGCGATGAGTCCAGATTCTGCCTACGGAAGTTGGATCGTAGGGTCAAAGTGTGGAGAAGACGGGGAGAACACTATGCTGATTGCTGCACCGATAGAGTAACACCTTTTGGTGGAGGCAGTGTGATGGTGTGGGGCGGCATCTCCATCACTGGAAAAACGAGGCTTGTCATCATTGGAGGCAATCTCAATGCAGAGAGATATAGAGATGAGATTCTGCAACCAGTGGCAATCCCATATCTCCACAGTCTGGGACTGAACTCCATCCTCCAAGATGACAATGCTCGCCCCCACAGAGCAGGGTTTATCAGAGACTACCTCCAGAATTTGGGAGTAGAGAGAATGGAATGACCTGCCAACAGTCCTGACCTCAACCCAATTGAACACTTGTGGGATCAGCTTGGGCGTGCTGTTCGTGCTAGAGTGACTAACACAACCACGTTGACTGACTTGCGACAAATCCTGGTTGAGGAGTGGAATGCCATCCCACAGCAGTGTGTGACCACGCTGGTGACCAGCATGAGGAGGAGGTGCCAGGCTGTTGTGGCTGTGTATGGTTCTTCCACATGCTACTGAGGCTCCTGACTGTTTGTTAAATTAATAAATTGTAAAATTGCCAATATGTCTTGTTTATTCCTTGTTACTGATAGACTTCAATCATCCAATCCACCAAACAACACCAAACAAGAGTCACTAGCAACCGCAGAATAAGCTGTTTGGCATTGGCAGAGAAGATTTGGCTAATTTTACATGGGCGCAACCCACATACTCAGCTGTGCTGCTCATCCCACAAATGCATGTTCCTTACAAATGGGGCACCATTTAAAAGGGAAATAAACAGGCTTTCCAACAGTATAAAATTTATTGCCAAGAAGCATTGTTACAACAGAGAAATAATCTACCAAACACAAATTTCTGAACTTTTTGTTCGATGTTTATATATATATATATATATATACACTAAACAATGTGTGTTAGCACATAAAAAGCATTGAGAGTAAACAATATCAATCAAAATATGTACACATTCACAGATGTGTGATAGTAGATGAAATGCATTATGGGTACTCACTTAGTCAGAATGTATACACATTCACGGTTGTGTGATAGTAGATAAAAAGATCTTTAAAGACTGCCTCTGAAAGATAGGCAGTATATTTACTGGAATCCATTGTCTTGTGTGTATACGCGTCACACTGACACAGCTCCCACCTGTGCTCTCTCCCATCGTTCACCTGTCCTTAGATACGACAGCACCATGAGCCACCGCTACTCAGCCACCTGCAAACATGCCAGAACACTTCTATTCTCAATTCTTTATTTTTATACAATACCAAGATTAAAGGACATGAATTTTATGCCAGCGTGCATCTGACAAGCAAAGGAAAATGGCGTCAGAAGGTACCTTAAGTGCGAACCAAGACAAACCTCAACACAAGAGCTAAATGGAACAGGTGTGAAGCAGAGCATTGTTTTGAGGAAATCTAGTGTGAGCATCACAGCAGCTGTTGGTTGATACCATGGGGAATGTCCACACAACGCATTCAGACCTCGTAACTGCCACAAACTCAAGTTTGTTAAAACAGGGTAGCAGATTACCATGGTAGTAAAATTGTGCTATATGGCAAGAACCCAGGTCTGATTTTCAATCCCTTTTCATGTATAACAGTGCGGCTACAGCCGATTTACGTCATAACTGTGTCGGACTGCATCGGAAATGGTCCTAGATGGCAGAAAAATCGGTGCTGCGTGAAGTAAGGCGGAAATGACAACAGGAGGTTAAACAGGCACCTTAGCAGTGGTGCAGCAGCTCTCGGGCGCCTTCAACAACATCGCTGCGCCTTCAAACAAACCAACGACAGCATTGGTTAGAGAGAGAGGTGCTTCAACAACATTGCTGCGCCTTCAAACAAACCAATGACAGCATTGGTTAGAGAGAGAGGTGCTTCAACAACATCGCTGCGCCTTCAAACAAACCAACGACAGCATTGGTTACAAAGAGAGGAGAGAGAGGTGTTTCGTCATGACACATGCGGATCGCCACCTATCTCGGCGTATTGATAAACTACTCAAAATAAAATCTAAATGAAATTTCTCCCTCCCTAATAGTGTTCAACTACAGGTATAAGAGTTATTTTATTAAACCTTACAATGTAACAGCAGTATTTTTTTCCCTCTTTTCCAATTTCACAATTAATATAAACATCGAACAAAAAGTTCGGAAATTTGTGTTTGGTAGATTATTTCTCTGTTGTAACAATGCTTCTTGGCAATCAATTTTACACTGTTGGAAAGCCTGTTTATTTCCCTTTTAAATGGTGCCCCATTTGTAAGGAACATGCATTTGTGGGATGAGCAGCACAGCTGAGTATGTGGGTTGCACCCATGAAAAATTTGCAAAATCTTCTCTGCCAATGCCAAACAGCTTATTCTGCTGTTGCTATTGACTCTTGTTTTGAGCTTCCGGTACCAAGAAGACCGGTTCCTCACCCTTTCAGCACTTAGGAACCATAGGCTGTCTTCTACAGATTTGCAGTCAAGGTTTGCAGGCCGATATGGCACACGGCTCTCGGCCCAGACAATCCGGAACAGACTGCACACAGCCAATCTCCGGGCTCATAGGGCTGCCAGAAGGCCTGCCATGACTGCCGTTCACCGTCAGGCCCGTTTGCGCTGGTGTCGGCAACACCTGCACTGGAACCTGAACATGTGGAGGAACGTTATGTTCAGCGATGAGTCCAGATTCTGCCTACGGAAGTTGGATCGTAGGGTCAAAGTGTGGAGAAGACGGGGAGAACGCTATGCTGATTGCTGCACCGATAGAGTAACACCTTTTGGTGGAGGCAGTGTGATGGTGTGGGGCGGCATCTCCATCAATGGAAAAACTAGGCTTGTCATCATTGGAGGCAATCTCAATGCAGAGAGATATCGAGATGAGATTCTGCAACCAGTGGCAATAGTCACTAGCAACCGCAGAATAAGCTGTTTGGCATTGGCAGAGAAGATTTGGCAAATTTTACATGGGCTCATCCCACAAATGCATGTTCCTTACAAATGGGGCACCATTTAAAAGGGAAATAAACAGGCTTTCCAACGGTATAAAATTTATTGCCAAGAAGCATTGTTACAACAGAGAAATAATCTACCAAACACAAACTTCCGAACTTTTTGTTCGATGTTTATATACATTACAGGCATTTAGCAGACGCTCTTATCCAGAGCGACATACACAACTTTAAAAAAAAAAAAAAAACTTATTATCCATTTATACAGCTGGATATATACTGAAGCGATTCAGGTTAAGTACCTTGCTTAAGAGTACAATGGCAGTGTCCTACCTGGGAATCGAACCTGCAACCTTTCGGTTACAAGGCCAGTTCCTTAACCATTATACTACACTGCCGCCCTGTATATACAGTATATATTATAAGCCAAACCTCTCGAGCACATTTCTGTAAATTACTTTGTGAACTTGCATTTATTATTTATAAATGTGTGCAGGATGTGCGGAGGATGTGTGCAAGATGTGCAGAGAATGTGTGCAGGATGTGCGGAGGATGTGTGGATGATGTGTGCAGGATGTGTGGATGTATGCAAGATGTGTGGAGGATGTGTGGATGTATGCAGGATGTGTAGAGGATGTGCAGAAGATGTGTGCGGATGTGCAAAAAGATTTGCCTATGTGTGCAAGATGTACGGATGTAAGGAGGATGTATGCAGGATGTGTGGATGTGCGCAGGATGTGTGGGGACAGAGTGAGTAGGAGCAGGTGATGTGGCTGGGCCAGCTTCAGGGGCTGACGCAGGAGTTACACTGCTGGTGGGCTGAGCCAAATAAATAAAAATAATATCCATTCCAATCAATACAAACTACCTCCACATATAGATTATGTCCATCAGTCAGCTATGTTAACATAACCTTCACAGACAGTTCTCTGGTCCCCCAAACAGAGATGTCTGTCCCCTCAGCTGGACTGGACACTTCTCTATCTGTAACAAGTCAACATTGGGCCTTAATGTATTGGCACGCTAAATACACAGCCCCTTCTTTCATCAGTCACCGGGTCCCAGTAAGGTTCTGAACAGTTCCAACGCGCATCATGTAGAAAATAACCACCGAGATTTACGTACCTTTATTGCCGTAATCCATGGCAGTAGATCATACATTGGTGGCAGTAAAATAAACAAAAGCAAAAGCTAGACCTGCATGGCTTGCAACTTGCGTATTGCAGTTTAAAACTGTATGCTGCCTCACCTGCTGGAATGCTAATTAGGGAACACCCCTAACCTTTTATTTCCTATTCCCTTCTGGGTAGAGTGCAGTGACCAGTATGCACACTAGAGGGAGGTATTTCAAGGTAAGTATGTTATTCTATTTCAGGTAAGTCAAACTATTACACAACCAACAAATAAAGCATAAGAAAAAATTATATGCCACCAAAACAACTCAAAGCTTAAGGCTCCAACATCTGCACTGTCATGATAGTTATGTTTGCTTTTCAAAATCACATCTAACCGCATCTATCAAGGTTACTATGAAGTATATCTGACTTGATTTATATTGAACTCATGTCAATCTAACAGGGAATCACTGTCGATCCAAGGAACTTAATTTAATTTGTTTTGTGTCAACTAGACCAGACTACAGTTATAGGACATACACATTAATAGCTAATAATATAATTAAATCATGGGGTTACCTTATTTTAACTGATCTTTGAGGTAAACTTCCGTGACAGACGTTAATTAACCTAGTAACGCTAAATTTGCCTACTATCAAAGGGAAATAGACGGTATAGCCAGAGCCAGCCTGTGGGAGAGGGGTGACAAGTAGTGACTCTTCTAAATGTATGGAATTGTGGTTACACTACAGTAACAGAAGCAACCACTCAGCAGATACTGCGTAACTTGTTCCGTTTCTCATACTGGATTTAATTTACACTTCTGTACATGAATGTCAAGCTTCAACTGTAAAGATAGAATCCCCAACCTGATCTACTCATATTGAGTCTGTACATAATCCCCTATAGAATATGAAATAACTACTACTATAACACTGGAGTTAGATCATGCAAGAATAAATCATAACCGCAAAACAGTTAATACTTTTATAATTCAGGTTTAATCCATGATGATCATTGTCTGCAAATACAGAAAATTACAGCAACAGGTTAAAACTAAATAAACAAGACAATAAATAAAGAAACCCAAACCATTAATGTTTACAGTAAAGAAATGAAATAAGTACACTGCAGTGATCAGTACAGAAGGGAAATAAGTACACTGCAGTGTTCAGTCTGAATTCTGCCCATCAGCTGATTTTGCCCACAGAACTTTGCTCATAAAATGCATGTTTTTTTAAAATTTTTATTATTTTTACATTACAGAAAGGAAATAAGTACACTGCAGTGATCAGTACAGAAGGGAAATAAGTACACTGCAGTGATCAGTACAGAAAGGAAATAAGTACACTGCAGTGATCAGTACAGAAAGGAAATAAGTACACTGCAGTGTTCAGTCTGAATTCTGCCCATCAGCTGATTTTGCCCACAGAACTTTGCTCATAAAATGCATGTTTTTTTAAAATTTTTATTATTTTTATTTTTTTAAATATTTTGTTTCTGATTTTTCCCTTTTTTTTCTCCCAATTTAGTAGCCAATTGAACCCCTATTCTAATTCAATTCCCCCCATGTAGCAACCGCTAGAGAACCACCGCTACACAATCCCGTCTATCGGTACTAGTAGTAGGAAGGAGGGCGCCACGTCCTCTACAGGGCGCGACTCCTCGAGCTCCTGACCGCGACTCGCCTGGGTCCCGTGCGCAGCGATTCTCTCCGAGCCCCTCCCCCCACCCGGAAGCGGCTGCCAATTGCCGCTTCCACAGGGCACCGGCCACGCTCGGATATGGCAGGACCGGGGCGCGAACCCCGATCCTCGGAGTACAACTGCGCTGACTGAAAGTCAGCGCTCTTACCGTTGTACTATCGCGGCGGCCCATAAAATGCATGTTTAACTTGAGGAGTTTGTCACTGGCTTATTTTATACAAAGATGCAAAGATACAAAGGTGAATTATGAATTACACAACTGAATTATGACTTCAAAAGCATTTTACCCTGCTAACTCTTGCCAATTTCACACTCTTAATATGTTACAATTGATGTTTTAATCTTCAAAAGTACACAAACACAGATTGAACATTTACAATATAAGTTCTTTCAATGTAAAAAAAAAATATATAAATCATAATTAGATAGCAAGCGCTTAACCTGAACCTGCTAAAAGATCATATTGTTATATACAGTGTTTAAGCTGTGCTGAGGTTAATATTGGGTACAGATTCAATTTGTATTGCATACAGCTGGTTGTACAAAGGCTGGTTCAGGTTTTGGTCGTGGTTGTGTATTGGTTTAGTAAGGCTGGGTCAGGTTTTGGTCGTGGTTGTGTATTGGTTTAGTAAGGCTGGGTCAGGTTTTGGTTGTGGTTGTGTATTGATTTAGTAAGGCTGGGTCAGGTTTTGGTCGTGGTTGTGTATTGGTTTAGTAAGGCTGGGTCAGGTTTTGGTCGTGGTTGTGTATTGGTTTAGTAAGGCTGGGTCAGGTTTTGGTCGTGGTTGTGTATTGGTTTAGTAAGGCTGGGTCAGGTTTTGGTCATGGTTGTGTATTGGTTTAGTAAGGTTGGGTCAGGTTTTGGTCGTGGTTGTGTACTGGTTTAGTAAGGCCGGGTGTACATGTAAGTGTGTCTAAAATGGTCTGTGTGCGAGAATTTCACAGTATATGGAAAAAACTGTGTGTGAGTGTGTGTGTCTGTACTTGTGACAGTATGTGTGTACGTGTGTGTGTCTGTGAGTTGGGTGTGAGAGTTTGCATGTGTATGTGGGTGTGAGTGTGTGCGAGAGAGAATACATTTTTGTGTGTCTGCTTGAGAGAGTGTGTATTGGTCAGATGTGCATATGAATGTTAGAGTGAAGGTGTGTCTGTCAGAGAATGTGTGGGTGTGTTTGTGAGAGTGTGTGCGTATGTTTGTGTGTGCCTGAGTGAGAAAGAGAGAGTGTGTGTGTGTATTTGTCAGATTTGAATGTGAATGTGTGTGTGGTATGGTGTGTATGAGAGTAGGTGTGTCGATGTGTCAGTGTTTGTGTATGCGTGTGTCTGTGTATGAAAGGGCATGAGTAGGGGTGTGAGAGAGACAGTGTGTATGTGTTTGCGTGTGTGGGTGTGAGAGAGACAGTGTGTGTGTGAGACTCTACTCCAGTTGGCAGAGGGACACTGAGGAGTACCACACTCTAAATCCAGCACAGAGGGGTGTATGTTCAGTGAAGTGTTTGAGTGTGTGAGTGAGAGTATGTACGTTAGTGCATGTGAGTGTGTGTGAGACTCTACTCCAGTTGGCAGAGGGACACTGAGGAGTTCCACGGACCAAATCCAGCACAGAGGGGTGTGTGTTCAGTGAAGTGTGTGTGGAATGTGTGCAGGAGGGTCAGTGTGTCAGAGTCAGAGACGCTGTAGAAGGACAGAGTGCCGGCCGGACGGTCCACACACACTCCTACCCTGTACACACACACTCTTCTCCCGGCAGCACCATCATCATCACACACTGGTACTCTGCGGTAGGGGGAGGGGCGGGCAGGTATGTCTGTCAGCTTCTTATTGTGCCAGACAGAGGAATAGAGGTCATCAGAGTTTCTGAGTGGAAAACACTTCAGAGTCCAGGAGTTTTTATTGTATCCAAACGCACAGTCATCAGCCTCTCCTTTCCAGCTGATTCTTTCATATGTCACTGCTATATCAACCCTTCCCTGCCTCACCCCAGACGCACTGAACTCAGCCTCCCAGTAACAGCGCTCACACACACTCTCTCTGCACACAACCTGGGGCACAGATTCAAATCTCTCTGGATTATCAGGATATGGCTCCTCTCTCCCCCGTGTGTGTGTCACCTTCCTGTTCCACTTAGACAGAGACAGCTCTCTGTGCGCTGTGTTTGGATCCATTGTGAGCTGACAGCTGTCTGCACACCAGAGATATTAATGAGATTAATTATCATTATTAATATTCACCTCATTATGTGTGTGACAGAGAAAAAGCTGTGATAGTACCTGTGTGTGTGTGTACATGTGTGTTTCTCTTTGTGTGTGTGTTTATGTGTGTGAGAGAGACTTTTTTGTAAAGTCTCATGCACACACACACACACACAGCAGTGACTTCTGTATCGACACTCACATTTCCTGGGTCCAGGTTTAGTCCTGTTCTTTCCTCCATGATCCACACTGTAGAAACAGCAGAACAGAGAGATTGTGTGTGTGTGTGTGTGTGTGTCAGAGAAAGAGACAGGAGAGAGAAAAAACGCATTACTTATCATATACATACAGTAATTAAATATTGTTTATCCGTTATCTGTGTATTATGTCAGTATTTACAAGCTACACCACAGCCCTTACAATGCCCCCGCCCCCCAGAGCACACCCCCACCAACACAAGCCCAGCTACGCCACAGCCCTTACAATGTTCCCGCCCCCCAGAGCACACCCACACCAACACAAGTCCAGCTACACCACAGCGCTTACAATGTTCCCGCCCCCCAGAGCACACCCGCACCAACACAAGTCCAGCTACACCACAGCGCTTACAATGTTCCCGCCCCCCAGAGCACACCCCCATCAACACAAGTCCAGCTACACCACAGCCCTTACAATGCCCCCACCCCCCAGAGCGCACCTCCACAAACACAAGCCCAGCTACACCACAGCCCTTACAATTCCCTCTGTGTACTTACAGCCGTGTGTGTGTGTGTGTGTGTGTGTGTGTGAGGTGCAGTGTGGAAACTCTCTGTTCTTACAGCAGTGTGTGTGTGTGTGTGCGTGTGGTGCAGTGTAGAAACTCTCTGTACGTACAGCAGTGTGAGTGTGTCCAGTTTACCAGCAGAGATCACTCTCACTCCAGAGTCTCCTGGGTGATTGTATCTCAGGTCCAGCTCTCTCAGGTGTGAGGGGTTTGAACAGAGAGCTGAAGCCAGATAATCACAGCCTGTCTGTGTGACTCTACAGCCTGACAGCCTGCAGAGAGAAGGACACACACACCTTACAGCACATTAATATAAACTAACAGGGCTGTGTGTGTCAAACACGTAGCAGTGTGCTACACACCTTACAGCACATTAATATAAACTAACACAGCTGTGTGTGTCAAACATATAGCAGTGTGTTACACACCTTACAGCACATTAATATAAACATGGCTGCGTGTGTCAAACACATAGCAGTGTGCTACACACCTTACAGCACATTATTATAAACTAACATAGCTGTGTGTGTCAAACACATAGCAGTGTGTTACACACCTTACAGCATATTAATGTAAACTAACAGAGCTGTGTGTGCCAAACACATAGCAGTGGGCTACACACCTTACAGCACATTCATATAAACTAACATGGCTGCGTGTATCAAACACATAGCAGTGTGCTACACACCTTACAGCACATTATTATAAACTAACATAGCTGTCTGTGTCAAACACATAGCAGTGTGTTACACACCTTACTTACAGCATATAAATATAAACTAACAGGGCTGTGTGTGTCAAACACGTAGCAGTGTGCTACACACCCTACAGAACATTAATATAAACGAACATGGCTGTGTGTATCAAAAACATAGCAGTGTGCTACACACCTTACAGCACATTATTATAAACTAACATAGCTGCACACATTATATTTTGATGAACAGGTTCCTTTCATTTGAACAGGTTACCAATTTTTTTTTTTTCATTTTGAGGAATGTATAAACTGAAGTGATTTGATTTGATGTTTCTCAAGAAGATTTTTTGTCCAATTGATGTCAAATTAAAATATTTAAATGGGCTTTAAAATGTGTGTATGGTCTTATTCTACCAAGAGGTTGGACAGGAAGACTTCGGTTCTGTAAAGTATACAGAACTCCATTATGTATTTTCACATTCAAAACATAATTAACATTAGTGTTGTATTTAGTGATATTTGAGCCCTTTTTGATTGAAGGGGTTTGTGTTTCTACTCACCCCAGTCTCTGCAGTTTACAGTGTGAGTCCTCCAGTCCAGCAGAGAGCGCTCTCACTCCTGAATCCTGCAGCTCATTGTCTCTGAGCTCCAAATCTCTGAGCTCTGAGCGAGGAGAACGCAGGACTAAGGCCAGAACATCACAGCAGCCCTTTGTAAGATGACACCAACCCAGCCTGTGGAGAGATCGTGTGTACGCACGCACGCGCACACACACATTTATGGGATGTGTACACAAAAGCAGGGACGGGTTGTGTAAATTAGTTTCATAAAGTATTCTGACTAATCCACAAAAACACTGAGGCAATTACTTGGCTATATTAGCCAACAAATATAACTAAATAATATGGGGGCAATTCAACTCAAGGTTGGGAGCATACTGCAAATATTTAATTTTCAAACCCTTTCCATAAGATGCTAATATCAAACAGGTCACATTCTGATTTGCAAACATATTTAATTTAATCTGAAAACAAACAGAAGTTATACTATGATCACTGTGGTGAAATTTACCTCACCAGACGTGTTTTTCGGTCTACAAACATCAGTACATTGTAGAAAACATACAATCTTCATCACTATGAATAGATTACATATAATTTACAAGAAAAACCCACGTAATACAAGTGTTATCATGATAAACATTTATTTTCTTCCTAATATTGTAACCATCAAGTTACCAAATAGCCAAATTCAGTTTTAACTATAACAAATTAAAGTCTTAAATATGTAAGCTCCTCTCACTTAGCTGCACTTCACTTCAACCGGCAGTCAGTCTGGCACGGTGTCTTAATGTAACTCTGGCACCAACTGAATTACACTGCAGCGCCATCTACTGGCTATATGAAAACACCACAACTGATCATTGCCACTGACTGTTACTGCAGGTAGATGAACACTCGGGCAGTGTCCGAATCAGAGCCCTATCTACTGTGCCCTGTCTCCTGCGTACAGTGCACTGTGTCCGAATCAGAGCCCTATATACTGCACCCTGTCTCCTGCATACAGTGCACTGTGTCCGAATCAGAGCCCTATCTACTGCGCCCTGTCTCCTGCGTACAGAGCACGGTGTCCGAATCAGAGCCCTATCGACTGCGCCCTGTCTCCTGCGTACAGTGCACTGTGTCCGAATCAGAGCCCTATCGACTGCGCCCTGTCTCCTGCGTACAGCGCAGTGTCTGAATCAGAGCCCTATATACTGCGCCCTGTCTCCTGCGTACAGAGCACTGGCAGAAGCGTGCTGTTTAATGTGCACTGTTTAGCAGTCCGCGGAAAATATCCCCCCTACTATTTGCCAACCATATTATTTACATTGCAAACCCGATTGGAAAACTGAGTACGGATTTACATGTTGAGATTTTTCACGTAGGCAAAAAAAAGAGGCTAAAACACATTACAGTTATGCGCGTAATCATATTAGCCTACTGACGTTTTTGTTTCCCATATAATTCAATGTGTTTGTTACTAGGAAATGCAACCTTCAACTCTAAACGTTAACCCATGTCCTTTCAAAGATGTAACCTATTAATTTTGCCGTATGTAGCCTATGCAATATGTCACGTTTAGACTATAATTATAATTATGTTCATACAGTTGAATGCTTCCGGCAAAAATCTACTTTGCTCTACTATGAGGTGATAAACCCCCGCCCTCTAGGGGGGTCCGGTGGCATGCCACAATCTGGTGAAAATGAAGACGCTAGATCGATGTGTTCCTTGGCAAATTAACCGATTCTGCACATGCCATTTTTTCAACAATGGTGCTTTACGGGGGCTTCTTGCTGATAGCTTAGCTTCGATCGAACGTCTTATGACTAACAGCACTTACAGGTAATTTTAGATAATCTTTGATCTTTCTGGAGGTGATGATTGGCCGAATCTTTCCCATTCTGACTATTTTTCGATCCGCTTTAACAGGAGTTGCTTGTTTTCTTCCGCGTGTTTCCGGTTTTTGTTGCCATTTTAAAGCATGAGATCTTTTTAGCTGAGCATCCTATAATTTTCTGCACTTCTTTATACGTTTTCCCCTCTCCAATCAACTTTTTAATCAAATGACGTTGTTCCTCCGAACAATGTTTGGAACGGCCCATTTTAAAAGATATTTTATAACAATGTGTGAAACATTTGCTTCCCTTCTTCCTTAATAAAAAACAATTAATGACACCTATTTTTTCACAGAATAAATTAATTATCTAATTAAACTCCACACTGCTATTATTTTGAACACGCCCCTTTCAAGGAATGACTCAATTACTCAGAACAAGCAGCGTGCATGTCATGACAGTTGGGTCGGTTGTTTTTCGATTACACTACTACATCTACAAGTAAATGATTTGCCATGCAGAAATATCACTACTACTAATAACAGTGGTTCATCAGGTTACTGATGTTGTACTGTTATTTTTTTTAACACAACTGTACAGGTGCAGCTCAAAAAATTAGAATATTGTGAAAAAGTTCAATATTTTTTGTCACTCATTTCAGAAAGTGAAACACATATATTATATAGATTCATTACACGTAGAGTGAAATATTTCAAGCCTTTATTTCTTGTAATTTTGACGATTATGGCTTACAGCTAATGAAACCCAAAATTCAGTGTCTCAGAAAATTAGAATATTTTGCTTTAACATATTTTTAAAGTATCATATTTAATATTTGGTCGCATATCCTTTGCATGCTGTTACTTCCTGAAGTCTGTGACCAATCAACATCAAAAGACTCAATATCTTATTTTCAGGTACTGTTACAAGCGATACTATAACCTCTCTGCATTTGAACTGATCTCTATGAGAATTGGGGGGTAAGACTAGATTCAGCTGTAAATTACGCTGGTACAGTAGGGAACACATGACTGGCGAAATGGCTGTACGTCATCAAGGGTCTAAGGTATCAAACGAGCCCCAAACCATCACTCTGCGGCCAGATATGGAGTAGATGTGGATGGATCCCTTTAAGGGTTGTTTCTCCTGACTTTTTTCCCCATAGAGTTCTATAGGAAAATGAGTCAGGAGAAATAACCCTTGCAGTGATCCATCCACATCTACTCCATATCTGGCAACAGAGTGATGGTTTGGGGCTCGTTCGATAGCTCAGACCCTTGATGACTTATAGCCATTTAGCCAGCCATGTGTTCCATACTGTACCAGTGTAATTTACAGCTGAATCTAGTCTCACCCCCCAATTCCCATAGAGATCAGTTCAAATGCAGAGAGGTTACACTGAATTTTGGGTTTCATTAGCTGTAAGCCATAATCATCAAAATTACAAGAAATAAAGGCTTGAAATATTTCACTCTACGTGTAATGAATCTATATAATATATGAGTTTCACTTTCTGAAATAAGTGACAAAAAATATAGAACTTTTTCACGATATTCTAATTTTTTGAGCTGCACCTGTATGTATATATATATATATATATATATATATATATATATAAATAAGCCAATTTAATTTTATTTCCAAATGTTATTATACATCCAAAAATATTGTAAGATGACTGTATATTCCCTCAAAACTATTCTCCAAACAGGATATTGTTATCAACTCAATTATTCCTCTGTGCCCCCTCAGTTTTTTAGGTGCAGGTTGCCCTTGTTCTGAAACAGTAGCGGAACAAATTAGTTTACAGGCCACCACAGTTTATTTACCTGTAGGCCTATGTACTTTGTCTCTCGCCAAACCAAAAATAAAACTTTAACACATTTACATTTCATTTCATCCATAATTTTTGAACAGACATATGATTTGTCCTGCGAAAAACACACACACGGCCAACTTTACATGCCTTTACATGACCAAGCCACAAATTAATAGAATAGAATATGAAAATAATAACTGCCCTACCTCTCTCCATCTCTCTCTTGCAACAAGACAGTCGGGCCAGTGTAGCGTACAATTCTTCCCAGCATATAATTTTTCCCACTTCCAGGTCCATTGTCTGTATGTCTCGCTAGCTACTAGCACTGAACTGATCATTTTCAATGCATTTGTTCAATTGGCCTGTAAATAAACATCATTAGCGAGTTCTACACTCGCGTTACGTAGCACGAATGGTAGCTACTGACCACGGATGGGTTAAAAAAATTGCTTGTCTTTTCATAAACGTGCACAATGAAATCTGATTGGACATTGCTCAACTTCACGCTCGTAGTTGAGCAGTGACTGGTTATTTGTCCTGTTCGAGTGACGGACCCAAAAGTATAGAGGAAAAATTATACGCTGGGAAGAATTGTAGCCTACGCTACACCGGCCCAAAACGGTAAAAAAATCAGATCGGCCCTTCCGGTATTTGCCAGAACTGCCAGATGGCCAGTCCGGGCCAGGGTGGAGTAAAGGACTGAGGAAAGGACAGAATGAAATGATGCAAGGAGTGAAAAATAAGTGATTGGACTGAACCCAATGCGTTGCATATCTTAACAAGGGGGATTTTCCCAATTTCCCTTAACAAGAGGAACGGCGCTCCCCTGCGTTCAACGACAATTCGAACACTGGTTACGGCATTCCGCTACCATGTAGAAGGTTGGCGGTTTGATCCTCACCTTCTCCTAACATTTATTTTCAACGCACACAATGTGCGCGTTATGCTAAGAATGTTCTTTTGACATAAAATAACTTTTTTATTGAAAAGGATAAGAAATTTCACAATATTAACTGTTCATGAAAGTTGTGAGGTCAGTGGTTCGATCGCTGCTTGGTACCAAAGGCTAGATACATTTTTGACAAAACTATTGTGCAAAGGTTATGCTTCTTTTAATGTTCTTTTCACATTCATGAACGTCTTTTTATTGCAAAGTTTAAGAAATGTAACAGTATTAACTGTTCACTGTTTCACTTGTGTGTGCCCTTCCAAACTCTCTTGTAGCCCTCCTTGGGCTTTGCCCTTGGTGCTTGAGGCTCTTTGCTCACCTCCATACGAACCATTGATGGGAGCTGAGCTTAAGTGGCAGTCATTGAAGACTGCAATTCTCCTGGCCATTACGACAGCTAAGAGGGCGAGTGAACTCCATGCTCTCTCGGTGAGCCTGATGCGCCTCAGATGGGGCCCAGGTGGAACTGGTGTCACCCTGTTGTTAGGGATCTCTATGTCAGAGACACGGAGGAAATATTGGAGGTCCAGATGCGATAGCTGCGGAATCTTAAAGTGCTCCAAATAACACCACTGAGACGGACAACAATCCGTAGTGGAATAGGAAAAAATAAAGAACACAAATAACCTCGCGATAAAAACAAGGAACTCGCTATCTGCGCAAAACAAAGAAATAAGCAGCAACGCTTATCTAACTCCCGTTTATGGAGCGAACAAAAGAAAGAAAAGAGAAACTCACCCCTTTCACCTTCTCCACGTTTTATTACATTACAGACATATTCTACAATAGATTGAGTTAATTTTTTGTCTCAAAATTCTACATAAAATATCCCATAATGACAAAGTGAAAACATGTTTTTAGAAATTTTTGCAGATGTATTAAAAATCGAAAACCTAAATCTTTAATTTACATAAGTATTCATACCCTTTGCTTTAACATATTTTTATAGTATCATATTTAATATTTGGTCGCATATCCTTTGCATGCTGTTACTTCCTTAAGTCTGTGACCCATCAACATCAAAAGACTCTCGATATCTTATTTCCAGGTACTGTGACAAGCGATACTATAAGCTTTCTGCATTTGAATGGATCTCTATGGGAATTGGGGGGTGAGACTAGATTAAGCTGTAAATTACACTGATCCAGTATGGAACACATGGCTGGCGAAATGGCTGAACATCATAAAGGGTCTAAGGTATCAAACGAGCCCCAAACCATCACTCTGCGGCCAGATATGGAGTAGATGTGGATGGATCCCTTTAAGCGTAGTTTCTCCTGACTTTTTCCCCCCATAGAGTTCTATAGGAAAATGAGTCAGGAGAAATAACCCTTACAGTGATCCATCCACATCTACTCCATATCTGGCAACAGAGTGATGGTTTGGGGCTCGTTCGATAGCTCAGACCCTTGATGACTTACAGCCATTTAGCCAGCCATGTGTTCCATGCTGTACCAGTGTAATTTACAGCTGAATCTAGTCTCACCCCCCAATTCCCATAGAGATCCATTCAAATGCAGAGAGCTTATAGTATCGCTTGTAACAGTACCTGGAAATAAGATATTGAGTCTTTTGATGTTGATGGGTCACAGACTTAAGGAAGTAACAGCGTGCAAAGGATATGCGACCAAATATTAAATATGATACTTTAAAAATATGTTAAAGCAAAGGGTATGAATACTTATGTAAATGAAAAATTTAAGTTTTCTATTTTTAATACATTTGCAAAAATGTCTAAAAACACTTTGTCATTATGGGCTATTTTGTGTAGAATTTTGAGACAACAAATTAACTCAATCGATTGTAGAATATGTCTGTAATGTAATACAACGTGGAGAACATGAAAGGGGTATTCAGACTTTCCGGCTTGACTGTAAATTTACAGCAGTGCACAATTTAGCCATTTTGGATACATTTGGAGACACTAAAGGACAGCAGGGTACACTGCCTGTATTTTGCATCATAGATCTGTAGTAGTTCTGCATATCACCTTCAGATTTTGCAGCCTTGTGGACACAGAGTTTATGATCCATGAAATCTATAGTTTTACCTGTTTCACAGATGTAGCTCTCAGTATTTCATTGCACACAAATTTTTTTATTTGTGGCACTTTATTTTGATCAAATGTATGAAAATAAACTAAACTAAGTTAGTATTGTAAATAGTACAACCGTCTTGTTTAATTTCAGCCATTTTCCGAGTTTCTGTGATGCTCACACCTGGGGCCGTATCTAACATCCGGCGCTAAGTGGGGCTAACCCAAATGCAAGTGCCTTTGCTATCTTACACCCGGTGCTAACCCAAACGCAAGTGTCTTTGCCATCTTACACCCGGGGCAGGGTTCATTATAACGCCTAGCACTCACGTCGTTTAAATACCATGTATTCTTGCGCCTGTTGCAAGTGAACTGGGCGTGTTGGTCTTAAGAAGAGGAGTGGCCAGAATAATTGTTGGCGTATTGCTACCTTGAGCCAGCAGAAAAAACCCCCCACCACAAACCTGGTCTAAAGTCATGTTGCAGTTGTTTACATGATATTTTAACGACGCACATAAGTGCGTCAACATAGGCATGTGCACAACGCGCGTACACCCTCCTATCTGTTCCACACAGGGGCGTGCACAAGCATGACTAAAATATCAAGATTACAATGTGAAATATTATTATTGTGTAGGCTATATCAAAAAATGCATAATAATAAAAGGGTCCATAGGTCAAAGAACATATACCTGTCCCTTAGCGAAGAGGAATGCCTCATTAAATTGCTTTCAGCCACTCCATCAACATCCAGGCGATGTGCGATGGCACGTGTGAGGGTACATGCATAGACTATCAAGATATATTTGCCAATATGTTCCTGTCGCCTAATCTTCCAGGGGGACAATCTTCTCTTCCGGGACAATGGCTATCTATTGAAAACTTTGCTGATAACACCTATATCAAGCCTAATGCGCGAATTGTCATTTACACCAAATGCGTGAATTGTCATTCAATGGATAACTCGTGCACTGCAATAGACGGACATTTGAGTTCTGAAAATGCACTTCAGATGTCATTACAATACAGCTCTCTAGGCCTACAGCCTGGAAGTAAATAGAATGGTTTTGGCTGAAAAAAGTTCAAAACCTTGTCCAGTGAATATTGCACGTATTGTTTGTCAAATAGCCGAGGCTACAGCGGATTCACTGTGCATAAGGTTTTTTAGATAGCCTACGGTTAAAACAAACGGAGATAAATGTCACCACGTTAACTGAACCTTATTCTTTGTCCTTCATACCCATTTTTTTTTTTAATTACAGTGACCAGGTTTCCATACTCTCAGCTTATTAAAACCCTGCTGATTTCACCTGTTATACCATAACTAAAGAAAACGATTTTAAAGAGAACAATTAATTCACAATTAATTTGAATGCCATTCTCTGCATGTGCGCTTTAACTTCATGCAGGAGCAGGTCTGTTTCACCTGCTTTAAATTGAACTTTTCACAGTCTTCCCAGGAAAGTGGACTTGTTTTTAAAGCATAGAATAACTTACTTTCCCATGAGGGAACTTCAGTTGTAGTTTCCAGCAGTAAAAAGACAGACAGTGGGGCAGACCCACAAACACAAACATGTTAAATAAAGACATTCAACTGAATCAGATTTCACATTATAGTGAAGGTATGTGTGATTAAGCTGCTAGTAAAACGCGTTGGTCACATTTCCATAAGCAGGACATTATAAAACAAAGGGAAATATTTGTGGTCCTCTGGGTTGCCAACCTGACAGCTTTATAGTATTTCTCTAAGGTGAGACGGAAGCCATTGGTAGCTTACTCTTAGCTGTTGCAGGTGCTTTTAACAAAATTTAACCGCATATACTTTGTAAAATAACAGCACTGTCGGGAATTACCGGCAACTCATAATGGTTAGTCCAAATATTAGGCTACCTAACATTGCTTTAACTAGCCTACTGTTAGCAACTTTGCAAACGCAAAGTTTCCTGTTTGTGCTTTGTAGGCTATGCCTGAGTAGCTTGCCTACGTCTACCGAGTATACCACTGGTTCTCAACCCTGGTCCTGGAGGACCCCTGCGTATGCTTTTTCGTTCCAACCACAATTGCAATCCCAGAATTATAACAAGCTGTTAATTTTTCTTAATTCTGTGTTTTTAATGTTTAGATGGATTATTTATGCTCTTCAGCCACATTATGTTAGCAATAGCTATGCATGCCATGAAGAATAAAAGTCCAATATTCACATTGTGCTGTATTGCAAACAAATCAAAAGATGTAAAAATGTTTTAACTAGGGATGGGCAAAACTAAAAAAAAAAAAAACACTAAACGTTTACACTGTGCAAAAAAATGTGTTAAAACATTTAAACATCAAGGGGTTTGTTATAATTCTGGGATTGCAATTGTGGTTGGAACGAAAATCAGTATACACAGGGGTCCTTCAGGACAAGGGTTGAGAACCACTGGTATATACAACCCTTTAAAATATGTACCATCATTCATTCAAAATTCACGCCGACACTACCGTTCAAAAGTTTGGAATCACTGACAAATGTTTTTGACAAATTTATATATATTTTTTTATTCACCAAGGTAGCATTAAATTGATAAGAAAAGTCAAGACATTGATAATGTTACAAACTACTATTTCTGTTTCATTCCATTTCTACATTAGCAATTGTAACCATTTTTACACATCCCCCCATTTGAGGGAACCAAAACATAAATTTAAATAAATTGCATAGATTATATTGATCATTGTCATTATCTTTGTGCATTATCATCATCAGTTAGCAAACACACTACAAAAATAAATGATCAACAAAAAGTCCTAAATTAAAACTTGCAAAAACAAGGCCTGCCAAGTATTGATATTGTTCCTGCTATATAATGAGCCTGTGCACTATATGGCAGTGAGGTGTCCCCTTGTGTTCCTGCTATATAATGAGCCTGTGCACTATATGACAGTGAGGTGTCCCCTTGTGTTCCTGCTATATAATGAGCCTGTGCACTATATGGCAGTGAGGTGTCTCCTTGTGTTCCTGCTATATAATGAGCCTGTGCACTATATGACAGTGAGGTGTCCCCTTGTGTTCCTGCTATATAATGAGCCTGTGCACTATATGGCAGTGAGGTGTCCCCTTGTGCTCCTGCTATATAATGAGCCTGTGCACTATATGACAGTGAGGTGTCTCCTTGTGTCCCTGCTATATGGCTATATATGATATATGATATATATATATATGACAGTGAGGTGTCCCCTTGTGTTCCTGCTATATAATGAGCCTGTGCACTATATGACAGTGAGGTGTCTCCTTGTGTCCCTGCTATATGGCTATATATGATATATGATATATATATATATGACAGTGAGGTGTCCCCTTGTGTTCCTGCTATATAATGAGCCTGTGCACTATATGACAGTGAGGTGTCTCCTTGTGTCCCTGCTATATGGCTATATATGATATATGATATATATGGGGCATTCTACCGAATTAGTACAAAGTGCGGTCCCACAACAAGAAAAACGATTTAACAAAACAATTAAGTCTTCAGACATAGATATTTACTAAGAATATGTTATGGTCTATTTAAACACAAGGTATTAAATTAGATAGTGATAAGCTTAATATACACAAAAACATAATTTATAGGGTACTTTCTATTGGGAAGTAGCTGTCCCAAACCCTGACATCTAAATTTCAATTTCTGTAAATAACACTTAAAACATTTTTTTTTATTTAGTTCGATGGTGTATTTAGAAGATCTTTATGATTACGTTCAAACAGAAGTTGAAATATTTAGATTTATTGTGGGTTTAATTTTTTAAACTATAAACTATACTCAAAAAATCATGTCCCCAGTTTTCATGTCACTACCGAAACACAAGGTATTTTAGTCCAATGGCTGAGCCTGGTTTTTAGCCACACCCCTGCATTTTTGACAAGACAGTGACAGTGCATCCCTGTCCCTCATGGCTGAATGGTAAGTAGCTATATCCCATACTTTTGATATAAATCTGTTCCAAAATATGAAAATCGGCGTGTAACCTTAAGAATTGTCACTACCGAACACATATTCTCTTCTATTAAGTAAACTTTTTGGGGGTTTTATGCAAAGTATTATGTTTTTATGTGTGTAAACCTCTTCAAAGACATGTATGCTAGCCATGTACTTGCTAGCATTCTTTAGCTATGCTCAAACTTAGCTAGAATCGTCACTACCGAAACAGTCACTACCGAAACATATGGTTAAGTTTCGGTAGTGACATGATCATTTCGGTAGTGACAAAAAGGAATGGTAAGCAGGTTGTTTTGAAATAAATGTTTTAAAGGTCTTCTATTATACTATTTTTAAGCATATATTATAGGTCTTGGATATATAAAAAAACATGACTATGAAGTGTTTTGCTCAAAATACCAAGCAGATTACCCATTCTAGCCTCATCACCCTCTATTTCAGCCCTGTTACTAAAGTGCTAGCTAGGGCTACATACCTAAGTAGTGTGACCACAGTTTAGTCTATGTCTTCTGATGTAAGTAACTATGTAGGCTAACATTAGCTAGGCTATGTTTTGTGGACTAAAGGTTAAACATGTAGATAATGCTCATTTCTGTCTGAAATTGTTCAGGGAGAGAGAATCATAAGACACCAACATGCCAAAAGGAATTAGCAAAAGTGGAGCAGAGAGGCTGAGAGAATACAGACAAAGAGTGAGGGATGACCCACTGAAACACCAAGAATATTTAAGAAAGGAAAGAGAAAGAAATAAAAAACGAAAGGAAGAAGGAAAATTGAAATGTATCAGCGATTTATCGAACAGGGAATTGACCCCAAAACATTTGTGTTTGTAATATTTCCAACATAAGGCATGTAATGAGTCAAGATTAAACAATAAGGTTGAGGGAATATGATACAACCTTGAGAACAAAATACTGTGGTCACTACCGAAACAGTGCAGTCACTACCGAAACACTGGATGTTTTGTAAAAAATAAAGTATATTGAGTTATCAACTAAAATGATATGATACTGATTGGTTTATTGTATGTTCAATTTCAACAATCATCAACTCTGGAATCAATATGATCAGTATTATGAATTTTACAAAGAAAGATTGCATTAAGATTTTGATGAATTGTATAAATTTAACTTTGAAATTTGATTAAAAATTCACTTTTATTGATTTAATTGTAAAAACCTTCAAGAAATATTTGTTTAAATACTATTTACAGAAGGGAAGGTAAAACAATCTTAACAGGTTAATATAATACTTTTTTACTACAGTGTATTTACTATGTTTCGGTAGTGACAATTTTTGGGAGAGGAAGAACATTCCAATACAGTGTGAAAATACGATATAAAAATGTACGGTTCTTTTACTAGATATGTGTAATTTAGATATGGTACAAAATATATATGGACAAAGTTTTGGGGAAAAAACATACAAAATTTCAAAATATTTCCAACCTGACTTTGATCCAATTCGGTAGAATGGCCCATATATATATGACAGTGAGGTGTCCCCTTGTGTTCCTGCTATATAATGAGCCTGTGCACTATATGACAGTCAGGTGGGTGGATTCCAATCGCTTATTTAAAAATTCTCGATGAGGAGGTTCCCGGAGCATGTTCAGTGAGGAAACGCAAGTGTAGCCTCTGCGGAAGCATGACGTGTATAAATTATCCACCACTCTCCACATCTGCCTCGTCGCAGGCACACCTATACACAAATGTAATTTTACCGTTCCTCTTGTTACGTCCCTATGCTGCCTCATGAGTGCAGCCCTTTAAATCTTTTGCCTGCCAACAAGTTTCTTTCAGCTCACCTGAGGCTTGATTGGAAATTGCAGACACTTGCGCTGGATTTTCCAAGCAATATACATTGGTGGTGTTCTCTAGCCTGTGGTTGGCTCATTTTCCCCTTTGTTGGTTCAGTTTACATTTTGGTTAAGATTATATTTTAAGAAAAACACTTTGTAAACCCTTTATTTTTGTGTTCCGGCCCCTTTGAGCTGGGGTCGTAACATAATGGGGGCTCGTCGTCCGGGATATGAATGGTTTGATTAGTTTTTGGTCCGGGACATGGATTTCATTCGATTAGTTTGTTTATATACAAAGGGTATTATTTTTTGCGTTTTTTTGTTGTTGTCGTTTTCCGTATTTTATTCCATGTATGTTCTTGTCCCTTTTGTTTCTGAACTCTTCGTTACAATGTTTGATTTATGCTCGTTTCCCTATTTGTTCCCATTCCTGTGCCTGAGGGCGCAACCCTACCTATTTTGGTCCCATTTGTGTGCCTGAGCGCACGCAACCCCTCCCTGCTGGTTAAAGGGGACATGGAGCAAAGTGACTCTGGTTCTTTAGCTTTTTACTTTAAATTAGATATGACCGTGCGTTCAAATCTAAAACCAACACGTATTTGCTGGAAAAAAATGTTAATTTTTTCCACTAGGGTGCAGCTGTCTTTGACCAACTGCAGTCATGACATCACTAGGTTGGTTGGTCTCAGCTGTTCAATATATTAATATGGGAAATAGCTGCCTTTCAGTGAGCTCAACGATGTATCATGAGAAAAAAATAAAACAAAAAAAGCGGTCTTTTTGTATTGCCCCGAGATGCTCAAATGAGTATTACCCAACAAAACTTAATTTCCACAAACTGCTTACCGTACATTCTGGTCAGAAAGCACAAACGTGGCAACCCTAAGACTCATAAGGTTATATCCTGCTTTTCTTTACAGTGATCGGAGTAAAAAGAGAGGGATGAGACTAATGTGGACAAGGAAATAATCCTTGTGGAAAGAGCTTTTTGTAGTTCACTGCATAGAGCTATAATCACGGATTCTGCTTAGTTAAGACCACACAGTACTACTCACCCCAGTCTCTGCAGGTTACAGTTTGGACTCATCAGTCCATTACAGAGCAGCTTCATTCTTGAATCTCCCAGGTAATTGTAGCTGAGGTCCAGATCTCTCAGGGGTGAGTTTGATGACTGGAGAGCTGAGGCCACAATGTCACAGGACTCTTCTGTGAGTTTGCAGCTGTTCAGTCTGCAAAAGAAGAGTTGATATAGTTAAATTAAATTGTGTAATATAACACATCATAATTGAAATATAACAGTGCTCAGTGTCCAAAGAAGAGTTGATATATTATAGTATAATAATATTAGGTAAAATAAAACATGTAATATTTTAAATGTAACACTGAGAGTTCAGTGATGAAGATTTAAATTGAGATGTCAAGGTCTGCAATGCTACTCGCCAACTGCAGCACTTTGGACCTGAAAATTATATGTCCTGCTGGACTGAACTCTGAAAGTTCTACAGATATAATTCTGACTCAAATAGCCCCCTTTCTTATATTGTAATTTGTGTTATGCCCTGCTGGTCTAATGCCTGGGGGCCTGATTCACAGAAGGACTGCACGTATAGTCACTTTGTGACTATAAAACAGCCATAAACACTAGGGGCCGGATTTACTAAGGACAGTCGCAGCGTAAAACTATAACCTTTATTGTGCCTTTTTTGCGGTCGCAGATACCGCCACATTAATGACCGATTTACTATCACCTAATTACGCAATCAAAGAAATTAAACGCCCCCATTCGCAATTTTTGCGGTATGAGACACATAAACATGCTGTAGAAGATATCTATAACAATGCGCTAATAAATGGATACGGAGAAACCATGCAGGCACAATTCGTGATATAACCACAAGAAAAACTAAACAAAAAATTTACGAGGTACACAACGCTGTATTACTGTAATGCTGGGTGGAAAAAGCACCCAGTCGCAGGCAGGGAGTACCAAAAAAAACGAAGTTTAATGATAGCAACGGTACAAAAAACAGAATCGAAAAAATGTTCGAAAATCAGGCAGAGGTCGGAACCAAGAAGGCACAGCAGAGGTACAAAAACAACGAGAACACAGACTGAAGTCAAAAATAAACCAAAAAAAAACAGACAAGGAAAACAAACACAAAAACTAACAGAAAAAATGACACTATCAAAGGCGAGGAACTCACGAAGAATGACTTGGATGACTGGGTTAAATACACAGAGGGAGACAAGAAACAATGAGAACAATGAGGACCAATAAAACAATAACGAGGGCAGACGTAAAACACGGACTGGATCTTCACGTAAACACAATGATAACAACCGACCCGGAGTAACAGGTAACAAGTGCACAGCTCGAAGGGGAGGAATGCGGAAGTGGACACGTGCAGAGAATGCGAAATCACAGATAGATACAGGGATAGGATAACGAGGGAGAATGACAGCTGCAGGTAGAAACTCAAGTAATTAGTAATGTTAGTAGAAAATTCAAAATCCCTAATGTTAGTAAGTTAGTTGTTTAGTATTATGTACATGTTAGTAGGTTAGTATTAACTCTAATCTAACAGTTAGTCCGATGAATATGTTAGTGTAATATATAAATATTAATTAAGTTGTAAGGAAGAAAATAAGATACGAAATACAGAGGAAACCCGAATGTACCAAAATCACCCAAATAGTGCAACGACAAAGACAGGGAGTGGAATCTCAGGGAACAGGAAACAAAGACAGACAGATGGGACTCGGACAACCCACGAACAGAGGGGAATGCAATGATATGGAAAATAAATACATGGATGAAAATGAAAAAATGAAAATACAAAACAGACAGACTCAGAACCTCAGAACATAACAATTACAGCATGTACAACACTAACTGAGATGAGATCATTTTGGATTGACATCACATACAAAAATAATTTATGAGGCCGAGTGGATGTAAAGAAAAGATGGCGTAATTTTAGAAAAACTTTTCTACAACATAATGTGGAAAAATGACACAGGTGGTGGTCCAACTAAAGAAAGAATGGCCTATTAACACCAATAGAAAAAGGTAACTGCATTCACAATTAATTATACTGTCAGCCCTACTGAACGCATATAGGCACAACAATGGTTTAAATTCAGAACTGCGTTTTTATAATAATTGCTAGCTGATGACTGCAATATAAGTCTCGCGTCCTTTCAGTAAAACAAATATAATGTCATATTAGCCTATATCTGAACATGAGAAGTGATTAGTAGAAACATGTTTTAAATCTCCTTTCAAGTGCTATGCATTAGAGCAGGGGTGTCAAACTCCGGTCCTGGAGGGCCGCAGTGTCTGCTGGTTTTTGGTGTGTTTCAGCACAAATGATTAATTTAAGTCACTGATTGGCTAAGAAGTCCAAACACCTTGTTCTCAAAGCTTTAACTGGGTGCCAATTAAAAGCAAACCACAAATACCTGTAGACACTGCGGCCCTCCAGGACTGGAGTTTGACACCTGTGCATTAGAGGATGCATTCGTCCTACAGCCTGACACCCTTCACTTGCATCCTGTGTGTGAGCTATAGGCTATTTCAGTGCAGATAAATTACGCCTGCTTTCAGGAGATCTAAAAATTCTCACGCAAAGTGGAGAGTCGCTATTAATGCCTGCTTTAGTAAATCAGACGGAATACTAAATTGGCCTAATTTACATAATCGCCACCCTGTTTTAGCGCTTTCACTCCAGTTATACATATGCATGAACACATGTAACTATGCGTCAAAAGGAAAGTTGCACAGTGACGTTACCCTTGCAAATTACATCCTAATAGCGATTTTTGCCCATTGCAACCGTTTAGTAAATCCGATGTAGATGTTTGCGTCGGAAAAGCAGTTGCAATCCTTTAGTAAAGGCCCTAGGGGTGTGCCGACCTCGCTATACTCGTAATCATACTTGTATCTGTATGGGAGACCCTGATACTCGTAATCGGATGATGATCGCATCGGAAAAGACGGAAGTTGGCTAAAATGCTATATTCACTGAGGGAGAGACCAGTTACCACATTGAAGCATCAAATTGGCACAGAAAACAAGCGTAGCCTATTACTTCATAATTATAATGACAGAAAACAAGAATAATTGTGTGAAAGTGCATTTACAACATGCATCCCACACTTGAGAAGTTCTCTCTCTGAATTCTCGCACACCCATCAATGACATTTTTTGTGGCACTGCACATATAGGGCTCTATCTTACACTTGGCGCTAAGCGGCGGCAACCCAAACACTAGTGTCTTTGCAAGTTTCAGACTAACGCAGTTGTCATTTTACTGTCCAGCACTCACGTTGTTTAAATAGCAAGTAAACTTGTGCAGAACTGGGCAGGATAGTCTTAAGATGGTGTGGCCAGGCAAATTTTGGTATAGTGCTATTTTGAGGCAGCAGAAAGCGTTTGCACTAAAACCACCACAAACCTGGTTTGTCACAGTTGTTTCAATGTTATTTTAATGGCGCAATATTAAGACAGGAGCCTCATATCTGTCAACATAGGCGTGTGCACAACACACGTCCACCCTCTTTCTGTCTGTTATACACAGGGGCTCGCACAAAACATGCATAAAAATATCAAGTTTACAATGTGAAATATTATTATTATCAACAAATGTATAATAATAAAAGGGTCCATAACTGTCAAGTACCACATAAGTGTCCCTCTGCGAAGAGAAATGCCGCCTTAAATTGCATTTATCCTGCCAGGCTTTAACAAACTTCTGTCATCTCCTGGCAGCTGAGCTGGAGACGAATTCCTGCTGTCCCTATATGCACTCCTATATGCACTGAATACATTCAAGTGCCCATCACACCTGTCAGGAGTTCACAGCGAACTTTGTATTTCCTGGAGTTCTGCCCGAGCAGAAATCGCTCTTATGTACTGTATGTGAAACCTAAGGGAGCCCACTCCATCAACATCCAGGTGACTTACGATGCTACATATAATGTTACATGCACTCGCAAATTATCCTGGATCAAGCTATGACTCTATATTGGCCAATATTTCCTGTAATCTTGCGGGGAGGGGGCATAATCTTCTGTTAGGGGACAACTAGACAGCTAAAAACTTTGCTGATAGGCATCCATATCATGCCTAATGTGCAAATTGTCATTCACACCAAAAGTTTATAGTCCAGCGACAAAGTGTTGCTGCGACTGATGACGTGTCATGGATGCCGCTGGTTGCACTGACATTTGGTTAATACTTCAGGTGACTGTCGTCCTGCGGTCACTGCAACAGTCGCTGAAGATGTCGCTTAAATTCAACTTTGACCCTGTCACTGCCTCTGTTGTTATGGTAACGTTTGTCTCTGACAACGGAGGCTTCGCTCGAGCTGTCAAATTACTAGCTAGCACATAAGCTAACTGTTTTTTTTGCCTACAATGCACGCCGACAGATTTATTTTTTGTTGGAAAACTTTTAAGTGCGGTCATGGGGTAGCCTACCTATCCAAGGCATACCTACCTAGCAAGCATGTGAATAGCATTATAAATTAGCACAATTTACAAATATTAATATTATTAACAACAATGTAATTTCACCAATTGATGCTGTGCTAGACCGTGTTGAGATGCAATCCAAAACGGGAAGCAGCTCGCTTCCAATGTTACAAGTTACCGATAGCCTATTAGTCTGTCTTGTGAATGGTTACAAAGACACATTTGTAGCTAGCAGACGTTTATGTTGGCTACGCCTGCGAATGCATTAAAGTTATGTGCTTTAACAGTAACTTAGATTTAGCTCTCATATTATAAGCAGTAGCCTAGGCTATGCGTTTGCCTGTGTTGCACAAACTTTGTGCAACGAGTGACAGTAGCCCATTTGATCCGCTCAGTGGCATTCTGATGTAGCGAGTGAAGGCTCGTCTACTCCACATCCTTGAAACTCAGTTCTCTAACAAGAGAATTGCCGGCTGCTCCCCCAACGAGTGGCGTCTTGTATCCCTAACATATGCCCTCCATGTTTGCCTACTAAATAACGTTAGATAACAGCAATATAACGAGTTGCATCAATGTTGAGGTTTAATTACAAACCTTTTATTATACACATGGTGAATGATATTTCAAACAATACGGTGCCCTCGAAATTTACATTTATAAAGGTTATTTCAGCGACCATGGACAAAAAAAGCAGGAGACATAATGAGATGTAGCCCATTAAAGCGGCTTCTTCCTCCATTGTACCCCGAGTGTAAACTGTCGCTGGAGTGCGTTTATACTTTTTGCAAACGACAACGATCACAGTGTATTTAGGGCGACAATAGAATGTTCATGAATGTCCTGCGATTTCAGTCGACTATAAACTGGCCTTAATGCCTGAATTGTCATTCAATGGAAAAATCCCCGAAAACACGCACTGCAGACGGACATTTGGAGTACTAAAAATGAGCTCCAGATGTCTGGATCATAAGACAGGTGGAACATTATAATACAGCTGTCTTCATCTATAGACTAAGTGAATGGAATGGTTTTGACTGAAAAAAGTTCAAAAAGTTGTCCAGTGACTATTGCATTTATTGTTTTCCAAATAGCCTACAGTCCTGGGGATTCGCCATGCATAAGGTTTTTTCAATGCGGTTCAAAAAACAGAGATTCATTTAAACTTCTCCATTTTAACTGAATTTTATTTCAGATTTTTTCCTATTTTCTCCCAATTTGGTAAGCAATTGTACCCCTATGTTATTTAATTCCCCATGTAGCAACCGCTTGAGAATCCCCCACCCTGGGAGCAGCCGCCCAATTACCACTCCCTTAAAGCACCGGCTATACTCGGATCTAGCAGGACCAGGGGCGTGAACCCTGATCCTCAGTGTGCAACTGCACAGACTGAAAGTCTACGCTTTTACCACTGCGCCTCCGCGGTGGCCTTTAACTGAATTTTTAACTCTATTCTTCGTGCTTCCTATTTTTAATGACTGCGACCAGGTTTCCATACTCAGCAATTAAAACCCAACCGATTTCACCTGTTATTCCATAGCTGAACAAAAACGTTTTAAAAAGAACAAAGAGTCTAAGAAAAATAAACATTTTCAACAAACAAATACTAATTTGCAGCACATTACACAATTAATTCTGTGAATAAAAAAATAAATACATGGTTTTACATGGGTCTAGATGGCTATATTTATATAGTTATATTTAGCCTATGTTTTAAAATTAATCTAAAATAACAGACCACCAATACCAACATCGGGGCGTGGGAATTCTCGGTCAATGTTTTGTTTTGTTGTTTCTGTTGATATACAGTAACTCACGTGGACAGCTAATTTTTTACATTTTTACATTGATCTATATACATTACCAGTGATTATGTTTATTGTAAATTTTTACATATCTAACATGCAAGAGCTGATTTTTATGGAAAACCGTTTTCACTATTACACATCACCAATGTAAGAGTCCTGTTAACCAAACTGAAAAACACTGGAAATAAATAATTAATATTACCATCAATATTGTCTGACGTTGGTCTAATAGTGAACAGAACCAGCAGGTGTGTCATCTAGGCCATCTATCCTCAATAACAAATAATTCTGTTCAATAGGTAAAATACTGTGTTCTATTAGAAGTTTGCACATTGACAGGATCAATCTAAAAATGTAGAATACAGCAGCCATATTGGCTAGGCATTGCTGAGGCTCAGACCTTGACCGAATACGATCCCTGTAGGCAGCATAGACATATTAACTACACAGAAAAGTATGCCCTCAGCCAACCGTCGTTTTGAAGGACCCGGAAGTAAGCCTGTACTGCACGCGTCACTGTGTTGTGACCGCAAAAGATTGGAGCTCCAATTAAAATGAATGGGAAATATCAGACCTTTGACAGCAAAATTAAACTTCCCCGGGAATATTTTTAAACTTGATTAACGGTCGTCACGTTTCATCTGAAAAGCAGACTATAAAAATATGTTACATTTTTAGGAAAATATTTTTCGACAACACTTCTGGGCCAAAACAATCATTATTTCACAAACTGCTGCACATCATGAATGATCACAAGACATTGACTGATTAGGTTTTCCTTTGTTGTCAAATCAGCTTGCTTTTCTCCATTGATTTCAATGGGCAGAAAGCTCTTTTGCGCTCAGCAAGCATACTTCCGGGTGCTTCACTGCCTGGCCCCTCCCACCTTCTACAGTTCCTATAGAGCTTCGTAGTCCCACCCACTTTGGTGACGAATGTCTGGTGCCACATTTTGGAAAAAATACAATGGGAGTCAATGGACTGAAAATGTTTTTTATATATTCAAGCAGCTACATGTTCAAAACACCCAAGAGAGAAGTTGTGACATTTCGAAATAATTTATAAAATTGGTAATTAAAAAAAACAAAACTAAATGGTTCCCTTAACTACAACATCCGGGCTACTCACTTGCTCACCACCACGGCTGAAGTGAAAGCCATAAAGCTGATACTTTCGACATGGCCAGACTGATATTGATTCTCGCCCTTGGTGATGCTCTTAGTTTCACTTCCATAATAAGACAGTGATAACTATTTTTGCTAGCAGAGCAGTCAGTAGCTACTTCCATAATAAGTTACACGAGCAGACCGAGTGATAGCCATTTTCGCTAGCAGAGCGGCCGGTAGCTACTTTGTTTAGCTAGCAAAAGCAGGAGCCGGCTATTCTGTACGACTGGGGATTCTGGGTAGTGTCATTTTTTTTCTGAAACTCCGTTAATTATACGATTCAAATTAGATTTGAACGCGGTGGTGAGTATATAGTGGACTTTGTATCACATGTCGAGGAAGCGAGGATTAAGTACAAATGCTTATAATTCTGAATCCAGCAGTTCCCGCCCTCGTTAAATTGCCCAGCACTCTGAATACTGAGCACAAGCGGTATTGTGTGCTGAAACCCCTCACTCAACCGTACATTTAATTATATTGTGGTAGGGGGGCGTGGTTTTAGGCACTGCCGGCAAGAGAGAGAGTGAACTTGGGCTGGTTTATGGAACCGGCACAGCTGTGGGTAATCAGGCAATTGGTGACGAATGATTGTTTTATTGTTTTATCAATTGCCTTGATTATTCAACAGTGAGCCTGAGAACATTCAAAAGGAGCCTTCTGGGAGTTGAGAGAGGAGAGGAAGACTGATGTCTGGCGGTCTGTTTGTTTGTTTGTTTGTTTGGTTTGTGTGTAAACTAAATAAGGAGACGGATAATAAAAACCGTTCTTCTTAACAAGCTTGGGCTGGACTCACGCGAGCGGTACGGCTCACTTCGCCACAGTGGTGGCCCGAACGGGGGAGTTGGAAGAAAAGGCGAAGGTGAAAAAAGACAGAGAAACCAATGGAGAAGAGCCCGGAACAGCTGGAGCAGGCAACATCAATGACGGCGCTGGGAAGAGTACTGGAGGGACTAGCTGCCATGCAGGAGCGACAGTCAGCTGCTCATGCTGAGCAGATGCAAGCCCTGCGTGAGCAGTCTAGCCTCCAGACTCAGACGCTGCTCCAGCTGACTGCAAGTGGGGATCCCAGGGGAAGGCAGAGCATTTCATCCCCGAAGTTTCACATCCCAAAAATTATGGCGGATGATGACGCTCAGGCCTTCCTCGAGGTGTTTGAGGTGGCAGCGGAAACCTGCAGGTGGCTACTGGAGGAGAGGGCCGTGCGTCTCCTGCCCCTCCTATCGCGCGAGGCGCAACAGGCGGCGCATAGCCTACCGGCAGCCGCTCGGGCGGACTTTCGGAACATCAAGAAGGCGGTCCTCGACCGAACGGGATTCACCCCGGAGGACCACCGACGTCGATTCCGGGAGAGTAACCTGACGGGAGAGGACCGGCCGTTCGCCTACGCCCAGCGGCTGATGGACATGGCGAGGCGCTGGCTCCAGCCAGAATTACGATCAGCAGCTGGAGTCGTGGAGCAGGTGGTCCTGGAGCAATTTATCGCGGGGTTGCCGTCAGATACAGCCAGATGGGTCCAGTGCCATCGACCCACTAACCTGGATGCCACTGTCACCCTGGCGGAGGACCACCTGACACAACACCCCTTCACCAAGCAGCAGAAGCCGGAGCCCCGGAAAAAATTTCCCCCTTGTTCTGCCCCCCTTTCTGTTTCCCGTCCCCAGAACCCCTCCTTCCCTTATGTTAATCCCTGTGGTTTTCCGCCCTCTTCTCCCCACTCAGGCTCAGTGGCGCTGCAGCCCGGCACACAGGGAGCTCCTCAGATACCTGGACCGGAGTGTTGGCGGTGTGGACGACCGGCGCCGCGATCGTTCGCTCATGGAGGTGGGGCAGGTGGTCCGTGTTGTCGGACTGCCCACCTCCGCTCCCGATCCAGACGAGGAGTACTGCATTCCGGTAAGGGTGCAAGGGAGTGAACACCGGGCGCTGTTGGATTCAGGGGCTATGCAGACCATGATCCAACAGAGCCTGGTTCGACCGGAGGCTGTGGTATCGGCACATTGTGGAGAATCCCCAGGTGCCGGTGTTCCACCCCGTGGAGAATTTCCCACTCGCTCAGTCTCGGGACGATACCCGATGCTTCGCCTTTGACCAGGTGATGTACGTTGATAGTCAGCTGGTGCACCCTGACGCTGCACGCTCTCACCCATATTTTGTGATTATTAAGGATAGGCTGTACAGAGTGAGTTGTGACACTCAGACAGGTGAAGAGACGACCCAGTTGTTGGAACCTAAAACCTACATTATTTTCCAGGCGGCTCATTACAACCCCATGGCTGGTCATTTAGGGTATGAAAAAACACTAGACCGGATAATGGCCTGTTTCTATTGGCCGGACATTTGGGCGGACGTACATAGGTGGTGTGCGTCCTGTCCAGACTGTCAGCTAGTGAATTCCCCGGCCATCCCAAAAGCGCCGTTGCGCCCTCTCCCATTAATTGAGGTCCCTTTTGATAGAGTGGGCATGGACCTCATCGGACCATTTGACAGGAGCACTCAGGGATACCCATTTGTATTAGTTCTTGTGGATTATGCATCCCGGTATCCCGAAGCAGTGCCATTACGCAATATCTCTGCCAAGAGTGTTGTGCAGGCATTGCTTCAGAAAATCTCCCAAGTTGGAATCCCGAAAAAGATTCTGACTGATCAAGGCACTTCATTTATGTCACGCACATTACGCGAACTGTATGAATTATTGGGTGTTCAGTCCATTAAGACTAGCGTGTACCATCCACAAACGGATGGGCTCGTTGAGCGTTTCAATAGGACTTTGAAATCTATGATTCGGAAGTTCATACACGATGATAGCCGAAATTGGGATAAGTGGTTAGTTCCTTTATTGTTCGCAGTGCGAGATGTTCCCCAAGCCTCCACAGGATTTTCTCCCTTTGAATTGCTATTCGGTAGACAACCACGGGGTATCTTGGACCTAGTTAAAGAAAGCTGGGAGGAGGGTCCAAGTCCCAGTAAAAATGAAATTCAATACGTTATGGACCTCAATCAATCAATCAATCAATAACCTTTATTTAAACTCGAAGGACACTGAGGTTGCCCTCATTTACAGTGATGTCGAGTAAGAGATAAAATAACACAAGATAAAAATGACAACATAAAGGCACAACATAAAATGATAAAATAAAAAAGAGGTGAGGAGGTTTTTGGGACTGGCCAGCTACTACAGAAGGTTTACCCCGGCTTTCTCGGAGCTGACCAGTCCTCTGACCGACTTGACTCGGAAAGGTGCCTCAGATCCGATCCAGTGGACGGAGTTGTGTAGGCAGGCGTTTGAGCGGGTGAAGGGAAACCGCTCTTTGTGGGAAACCGCTCTTGTTCACCCCTAACTTCTCTCTCCCCTTTAATTTGCAGACAGACGCATCGGACAGAGGGCTGGGGGCCGTTTTGACTCGTTTTGAGGTCGACCGACCAGTGCTGTACATTAGCAGGAAGCTATCCCAACGCGAAGCTAAGTACAGCACGGTCGAGAAGGAGTGTCTGGCCATTCGATAGGCGGTCGGGTCCCTCCGTTATTATCTACTGGGTCGCCCATTCACCCTCTGCTCGGACCATGCTCCCCTCCAATGGCTTCACCGCATGAAAGATACTAACGCCCGAATCACTCGTTGGTATCTGGCTTTACAGCCATATAATTTCAAGGTGGTTCATTGGCCGGGAGCACAGATGGTGGTGGCTGATGTTCTCTCTCGTCTGGTGGGGGAGGAGGGGGGGAGTTGGTCATTGGCCGGATGGCTTCCCGGCCTAAGTCGGGCGGTGGGGGTATGTGGTAGGGGGGTGTGGTTTTAGGCGCTGCCGGCAAGAGAGTGTGAACTTGGGCTGGTTTATGGAACCGGCGCAGCTGTTGGTAATCAGGCAATTGGTGACGAATTATTGTTTTATTGTTTGTATCAATTTACCAATTGCCTTGATTATTCAACAGTGAGCCTGAGAACATTCAAAAGGAGCCTTCTGGGAGTTGAGAGGGAGCGGAAGACTGATGTCTGGCGGTCTGTTTGTTTGTTTGTTTGGTTTGTGTGTAAACTAAATAAGGAGACGGATAATAAAAACCGTTCTCCTTAACAAGCTTGGGCTGGACTCTGTTTATTCACGTGAGCGGTATGGCTCACTTCGCCACATACAGTCAAGCCGGAAAGTCTGAATACCCCTTTCACCTTCTCCACATTTTATTAAATTACAGACATATTCTACAATAGATTGAGTTCATTTTTTGTCACAAAATTCTACACAAAATAGCCCATAATGAATGACAAAGTGAAAACATGTTTTTAGAAATTTTTGCAGATGTATTAAAAATCGAAAACCTAAATCTTTCATTTACATAAGTATTCATACCCTTTGCTTTAACATATTTTTAAAGTATCGTATTTAATATTTGGTCGCATATCCTTTGCATGCTGTTACTTCCTGAAGTCTGTGACCAATCAACATCAAAAGACTCTCAATATCTTATTTCCAGGTACTGTTACAAGCGATACTATAACCTCTCTGCATTTGAACTCAGCTCTATAAGAATTGGGGGGTGAGACTAGATTCAGCTGTAAATTACGCTGGTACAGTATGGAACACATGACTGGCGAAATGGCTGTACGTCATCAAGGGTCTAAGGCAGGGGTGTCCAAACCTTTTTCACTGAGGGCCAGATGGAGAAAAATTATGACTACCACGGGCCACAGGCTATTATATATATATATATATATATAGGCTATGTGTGCGTGTGTGTGAAATAAATACAAGTGCGCTCAGACATGTGGCATACAGTTGCCAACATCACTTAGATTTCTATTTAAATTAGGCGAATAGTATTATAGCCTATTAAAAGGCGAGCTTGAAGAGATTTTAAGAATTCCACTCACCAGTGACACTTCTAATGAGAACAGTGTTGTTGTGCTTTGGACTGAAGAATCGCTGTGATGTCGGGCGTGAGGTTTGTAGATGTGATTCGCAGGACATCGCAAAGGTTGACTGTCTGTTATCTTTGATCGCAAACGGCTCTTGTTTAGCGTCATCAGGGAAAATGTTTGCTCACATATGTGAGAGTATATCAGAGTGGTAGATCACGTCCCCATATTCTGTATCCATTTCAGACAGGAATGCCCGAAATTCTCTGTGATTGAGTGCTTTCGCACAAATTATGTTAATAGTTTTCACGACTGTATTTATGACATCGCCCAGTTTCGTGACTTTGGCGCATAATGCTTCCTGTTGTATAATACAGTGCAATTTAACAGCCTCGCCCCCAGACTCATGAACTTTTCTGCAAACCAGGGAAGCCATTCCGTTACGCTCAACTATCATGACTGGAGCACCATCTGTTGTAACTCCACACAACTAGTCCCAAGGGAGATTCCGATTTTGAATAGCAACTGACACAGCTTCAAAAATATCAGCTCCTTTCGTTGTTCCAGTCAGGCTCCGAAGGTCGAGGAGCTCTTCAGTAATGCAAAAATCATCGTCAACCCCCCCGCAAAAAAATTATTAGCTGAGCCGAATCTGTTGTGTCGGTACTCTCGTCACACGCAATTGAATAGAAAAGAAACAACGGAGCTTTGTCTGATATTTGCACCTTGATGTTAGCTGATAAATCCTAGATTTGCCGGCCCACTGTGTTTCTCGCAACACTAACATTGCAGAAGTATTGTTTCTTTTCTGGGCATACAATCTCCACAATTTTTATGAACTTAGGCCTTTTCTTTGTGCACTAGTTGTAAGTTGCTCTGGATAAATTAACTGTCGGTGTGGTGGGGGTTTGTTTTTAATATTGCCAATCACATCACCCCATGTCCTTTCCTTTAACCCCTTAGTGCAGATAGTCTATTTTGTCTCACATGCGAGACAGTTTTACGCAACTGAGACACGCGTTGCTCCTGCAGCCAAACTATTAGTGGAAAACCCAAACGCGGTATTTTAACTTTATTGGTAGACGATTCGCGACGATTTCTGGCCAATGCGTAGTTTCTAAGTGTCACTATCTTTCCGTAGCAAGTCCATTTAACAAGCACTCCCCACCCAGCCTATACCTACCCATGCGTGACATAGTGGGCAATAGCGTCTATGTTGGGAGTTCATAAATATATGTATTCATCATATAATATCAGAATTCCGTCCAGCAACCAGATAAACCCACCAATAGCCCGACCGTATGCAAATACAGCGGTGCAAATCGCTGCTCAATCAATACCGACATAAACAAGTGAAATCATACAATGCCATTCTACTATCAATATCTGCTATTAAATATGGAATTCGTGTGCAATCCTCCCGTGGATTTAAGCGTAGATATGTCCCTTTCAAGATTCCGTGGTCATTTATTGTCTTGGACAATCCGTTTGAAAAATACACAGCGCATTGGAACACTATTAGACAAACGAAACTAGCTCTGCGTAACCCCCCCTTCCTGATTGCACTGCTGTGACGCTTTCAATTTTATTCTGGTTTGATCGACAATTGTTTTATCCAATAGAAGGCACGACAAGCTTCCCAAAAGTAATTTACATGTGTAATTGAAAGCTTGGATTAACTATTTAAGGGCGAGCGTAACTGCAATACTTGTTATATCACGACAATTTTACGCAGGCATGCGCAGATGACGCATTTGGTTTGACGCGTTTGGTATGACGCATTTGGTCTTACGCAATAAAACTGCGCGCAACTTTGAAGTGACTTTTTTAGTAGTTTTCCCCCGAAGTCGGTCAGAAGAGGACAACAACAGAGATTCTTCTAATCCCTGTAGCATAGATTCTGTGGAAGAGGTGCCTATCAATATGGGGAAGATATCCTCCTCGACATGTAAGTATTACTGCTTGTAATATTTTGATTATATACATTCGTTTTTCCACTGCGTGCTATATTTTCGTTATTTTTGTATTTGCATCGGTCGTAATAGACCACTGTTAGCCTGCTAATAATGCTGAACATATTTGAAAACACACTTTTTCAGACTCCACCTTGAATAACTACATGTATAAGGCAAATTATATAGTACGTTCTTTCCGTTTATTTTTTATTTTCTATTTGGTTTAGCTATCTCATAGCTTAGAATGTATAGCGGACTGTATTCGGTTGATGACTAGCGATAGCTTCTACGTTGTGAGAAAGTAGCGCTTTCGTGACTTAGCTTCGTAGATTGTGTCTATGACCTTCAATATGCACTTATTGTACGTCGCTTTGGATAAACGCGTCTGCCAAATAACTGTAATGTATTGATACTATTGTGTTCGTGCCGTTCCCGTAGTGGCTCGTGGTGGCCTGCTTTGTTAGAATTCATAGCATTCACAATGAAATTGAGTATTTTAGCGCTGTTCTGTTTGGTTGCTCAGTCGTACGTTATAAACTCCTCAAAAAAAGTTCGGAAACGTTATTTCGGTCGATTATTCCTCCCCTTTAATAATACCAATTGGTATTGTATTTTCTATCGTTGGAAAGCCTGATTAGTCACCTTTACAACGAGGTACAACTTGTAAGGATCGTGCATTCGTGGAATGAGCAACACAGCTAACCGTGTGGGTAGCGGCCCAAAAAAATGTGCCACAATCCCCTGCAATATTCTTCTGTTGGTATTCACTCTCGTTTTGAGTTGCTTGGTGGACTGGATGATTGCACTCTCCCACAGTAATAAGGAAAAAACAACACATATTGGCCATTTTTACACTTTATTCATTTTACACTGTCAGGGACCTCAGTAGCGTGTGGAAGATCCATACGCAGCCACAACAGCTTGGCACCTCCTCCTCATGCTGGTCACCAGCCTGGTCACACACTGCTGTGGGATGGCATCCCATTCCATCCCACTGGCATACATCTGCCAGCACTTGAAGCTCAAAACGAGAGTGAATACCAACAGAAGAATATTGCAGGGGATTTTGGCAAATTTTTTTGGGCCGCTACCCACACGGTTAGCTGTGTTGCTCATTCCACGAATGCATGATCCTTACAAGTTGTACCTCGTTGTAAAGGTGACTAATCAGGCTTTCCAACGATATAAAATACAATACCAATTGGTATTATTAAAGGGGAGGAATAATCGACCGAAAAAACGTTTCCAAACTTTTTTTGAGGAGTTTATTTTATGCCTCGATTTGCCGTGAAGCTAGAACATTGGTAGTGTTTTCCGATATTATTTTATTGTATTGTAATTTCTTTGTGCATAATGTACTCTATGGGGTATTAGTATATCCATGGGTGATGCTTTTCACTTAGGGAATGGAAAATATGTATTCAAATGTACTGTGTCCAGATGTGTGCAAGATGAATGTAAAATAAATAAATAAAATAAATAAGCAACAGTTGTGAAACACACTACAGAGTAATGCCATCCTAGAGCACGCAACAAAAGATAACATAATGTAGCATACAGAAGAAAGTGTTTACTGAAGTACAAGAGTGAATGATTTCATATTTAGCTGTGTGTACCACAGTGTTATAATGCTTCTGCATTATGTAATTTGTTCCTATAACATGCTTGACCCTCCACCTCTGCCACTCCAGCAGTGCCCTCTACTGTTCAGAGTGAAGCCACTGCAGGACCAGATCCTTACAGCATACTGAAGACCGTGCCATTGATGAGTGCATGTTGGCCACGAAGGCACCGCACAGGATGAAGCAGTATATGAAGGATAATGGTGAAAACATGGCACACTTGGCATCAAACACTGAACTGAAACTGTGCAATATCAATGTTTTCATCCATTAAGTGATCGTAAGGTAAAATGTATATGCTTTATAAAGGACAAAAGGCTTTTTAATAATTTCTCGGAGAGGTTTTGGGTAGGTTATTGGACACCTAGATATCCACCCCCCTGTACTGATCCAAAATAATTCCCACATGAAAATGATAAAAAGGTGAGTTAAATGAGTCAAAACGGTTGATTTGCACTGAAATGTATGATTAGTTTAAGATTTACAGCTATTCACATTTTAGCCAATTTGGATAGGTTTGGAGACCCTGGGTACATCAGGCTACACTGCTTACATTTCGTGTCATAGATCTTTAGTAGTTCTGTATATCACCCTGCGATTATTGAATGCTTGTGGACAAGGAGTTTATGATCCAGGAAATGTGTAGTTTTACCTGTTTCACTTATGTAGCTCTCAGTATTTTGAAGAAATATATATTTTGTTGAATTTTTTGCTAAGTTTTGCTTGCATTTCCGGCACTTTATTTTGACTTAAATTATGAAAATAAACAAATCTAAGTTTGTACCAAAAAATGGTACACCGGTTTTGTTTCATTTAAGCCATTTACCAAGTTTATGTGATGCTCACACCTGGAGTTATAAAGCCGTAAACAGAGTACCCCCATGATTTACCAAATATGCCATCTGCACTAAGGGGTTAATAACAGTGTGTTAGTGCCACAGCCAACTGATAATTTTGTCACAGCCGAAGAGCAATCCGCTATGAAAGGGTCCGTAATGAGACTCTCTACGAACCACTACATGTGATATCAAGGTTAATTTTATTTATCTTGCTTCTCAAACAAAATATATTGAGACGAAGTGCGTGGAGGGTTGTACCCGAGAAGCACGACTCAGAACAATGGATGTAATAAATACCCGCAAGGGCTTTATTAAGGAAAGTTCCGTAATCGTTGTCTTAGCACAAGCAAAGGTCATACACAAAAAGATCCAGCCAATAAACAAAAGTACCGAGGGAGAAGGCAGTCTCGTCATCGGTAAGCCAGGCAGTAGTTTGGAACCAGGAAAGCAATCAGCGTGGCAGAGGTACAAACGGGAGAAGGCAAAAGAATAGTCGAAAAACAAGCAGGGTCAGACCGGAGTCCTCGCCGCGTGGCAAAAGTACAAAATCAGCAAGCAGGAATCGTGGTCAGGACAGGCAGTGAAAACAAAAGGCTGGCAGTAAACAGTGGTCAAAAAACAGGCTTGGATCAAAACAGGAAATCAGAATAAGTATACTTGACAAATGCTTAAGAGTGCTAGTGAGGCAACAATTTCGCACTGAACAGGTGAAAACTGAGGGCTTATATGTGTGTGTAGACAGGTGCAAACGCTTAGCTTGAGAACAGAGATAAATTAGGAACAGCTTGGGAAAATGAGACGAAGATCATTAGTCAATTAGTCTGTTAGTAATTATCCCATCCTAGCGTTAGTTAATTAGTAAGGACATGCACTAGAAACGTAAGGTAACAATTAACTACAAGAGATTAGATGGTTAGTAAGCAATGATCTAGCTAATTGTTAGTAATCAGTTAGACAGGGAATGGCAGATACAATGGAAAACACGTAAGCAAAAGCGGGAGAGAGAGAAAGCATGAACGCGAGTTCGCGGAAACACATAGAAATGTATGAAACTAATAAACTATGACAGAACGTGAATACAAATAAGGGCGTGACATAACAATAAACATAAAACATGGCATGGAACGGTTAGAACCGTAACATATATTTTCCATTTTTATGCCAGTATTAAAACTATAAACGATTCCCATGGACAATTCCACAGGGTGAATATTCCCAGACTGGCCAGGAGCAGGAGGCAGCTGGCAGAGACACCTGCATTTAGTTACAATTTACTACAGCTTTTTGTTTCTTTGCTGTCTATTATTTTTATTTAATACCACTATTCACCACTTTATCTAAGTTTCATTCATTTTCAGACATGCACTTGATAAGATGAATGTACACTCAAGAGGGAAACTGCTCCGCAGTCAACCAGTCCCTGCTCTCTCATGCACTCTGTGCCTCTGTAATCTCCATCACAACCAGTCCCTGCTCTCTCATGCACTCTGTGCCTCTGTAATCTCCATCACAACCAGTCCCAGCTCTCTCATGCACTCTGTGCCTCTGTAATCTCCATCACAAACAGTCCCTGCTCTTTCATGCACTCTGTGCCTCTGTAATCTCCATCATAACCAGTCCCTGCTCTCTCATGCACTCTGTGCCTCTGTAATCTCCATCACAACCAGTCCCTGCTCTCTCATGCACTCTGTGCCTCTGTAATCTCCATCACAACCAGTCCCTGCTCTCTCATGCACTCTGTGCCTCTGTAATCTCCATCATAACCAGTCCCTGCTCTCTCATGCACTCTGTGCCTCTGTAATCTCCATCACAACCAGTCCCTGCTCTCTCATGCACTCTGTGCCTCTGTAATCTCCATCACAAACAGTCCCTGCTCTCTCATGCACTCTGTGCCTCTCTAATCTCCATCACAACCAGTCCCTGCTCTCTCATGCACTCTGTGCCTCTGTAATCTCCATCACAACCAGTCCCTGCTCTCTCATGCACTCTGTGCCTCTGTAATCTCCATCACAACCAGTCCCTGCTCTCTCATGCACTCTGTGCCTCTGTAATCTCCATCACAACCAGTCCCTGCTCTCTCATGCACTATGTGCCTCTGTAATCTCCATCACAACCAGTCCCTGCTCTCTCATGCACTCTGTGCCTCTGTAATCTCCATCACAACCAGTCCCTGCTCTCTCATGCACTCTGTGCCTCTGTAATCTCCATCACAAACAGTCCCTGCTCTCTCATGCACTCTGCGCCTCTGTAATCTCCATCACAACCAGTCCCTGCTCTCTCATGCACTCTGTGCCTCTGTAATCTCCATCACAAACAGTCCCTGCTCTCTCATGCACTCTGTGCCTCTGTAATCTCCATCACAACCAGTCCCTGCTCTCTCATGCACTCTGTGCCTCTGTAATCTCCATCACAACCAGTCCCTGCTCTCTCATGCACTCTGTGCCTCTGTAATCTCCATCACAACCAGTCCCTGCTCTCTCATGCACTCTGTGCCTCTGTAATCTCCATCACAACCAGTCCCTGCTCTCTCATGCACTCTGTGCCTCTGTAATCTCCATCACAACCAGTCCCTGCTCTCTCATGCACTCTGTGCCTCTGTAATCTCCATCACAACCAGTCCCTGCTCTCTCATGCACTCTGTGCCTCTGTAATCTCCATCACAAACAGTCCCTGCTCTCTCATGCACTCTGCGCCTCTGTAATCTCCATCACAACCAGTCCCTGCTCTCTCATGCACTCTGTGCCTCTGTAATCTCCATCACAACCAGTCCCTGCTCTCTCATGCACTCTGTGCCTCTGTAATCTCCATCACAAACAGTCCCTGCTCTCTCATGCACTCTGCGCCTCTGTAATCTCCATCACAACCAGTCCCTGCTCTCTCATGCACTCTGTGCCTCTGTAATCTCCATCATAATCATCACATGCTACTCTGTCTCTCTCTGTATCCAAGTCCTGTAATGTGTCCTCTGTGAGGTATATGTCACATCCAAAGTGTATGGCTATGTAGTATAGAACACAGCACACCACAAAGAATGCACTGACTTTGAGGGCAGTATTATAATCAGCGTGGGAAATTAGCACCCGCCACCCGCCAAATGCAGGTAGATTTCAGAATTGTCAGGTAAATGTATCAAACCTACCCGCCACAGTGGCGTGTAGCAATATGGATACAAAAAAAAGACTTCAGGGGCTGTATTCACAACACATTTTTTCTTACCATTACGAGTTCTCCTGTGTGGCACAACAAGTTCCTATTTATTTCATCTTAAAATCTATTCACAAAGCTGCTGAGGCCAACTTTTAGTAAGGAATGAGAAGAACTTTTAAGCTAAGAGAAAGGGTGGGGTTGACCTCGCTATGGATGATGTTGTGTTTCATGAACAGGCTTACTTAGGCTATAGAATAAGGAAGAAGACTACTTTTTTTTGGAATTGGCGAACATCACCAGGAAAGCGTATGAATTGTAGGATGGTGCGGGGTCTGCAGAGGGAATTTATTGTTTGGTGTAATATTCTAATGACAGATGACTGAGATATTCCCAGTTTATCTGCGCTGCATTGCTGCATTTTACCTGTGGGCATTGCTGCATTTTACCTGTGGCCAAGTAGCCTAGCCTACCATAGATTTGGCAAGACCTTGATCTCATTGCATTGTTTTTGTTGGTTGATGAAGTGATTGCATCACTGACTAGCTCTATATAATCATAATACTGTCGCGATTGATACCTGTTTAAAAGCTCAATGTTATTAGCCTAAATGTTTCTAAAATATTGACTCTGCTCAATAACGAGGCGGATTTCCGGCAGAAATTTGCATTCGATTTACCATAGCTAAAGCAATTCTAGCAAGACCTCCAGCGTTGCACAGTAAAACAAAACAAACTGACTAATAGCCTACGCTATGAGGTAATAGTGACAGCTCCAGACAGCTTGCTATAACGTTATTTGTATTCGTTCAGAAAAACAGCAAACGTTAGCTGACGTAGCCTATAGTATTAAGTAGGCTAATAAATAATTTATATCGATCTATAATATGAAATGTAGGCTATGTAATAAATGTATACACAATATTTTACTGTTTGACCCATAATACATGATATAGCCTAATAAATAGCCTACCATTTTATTACAGCTACTAAACATGAGTATGAATTTTCTGTAAGGTATCTGAAACATTATTCTATCAAAAAACAGGAAAAAAAAGATGTCTGGTAAAATTTTGGGGTGGCTAGTAAAATTTAGCATCTACCAGCCACTGTGGCTGTTAGGTCAGAAAGTTAATTTCCCACCCTGATTATAATGTACCACCCGACCCATCCAAACGCATTTTTTATATGCCTAAGGTTGGTTCAATCATTGAACTAGCCCTGCCGAACACACAATTAAAAGCAAGTTGCCTGTGCGTTCTGGGCTCAATGTATGGAGTAAGTAACCGATCTCCCGGTAAGAGCCGGTCTCCCACCTTCCTTGTCTCTCATTCAAGTAGCTTACACTATGAACTCCATACAGATGCATTGGCTAAATAGTCGGCATTGGCCTGCATAATTGAACACAGATTGCATTTATATTAGGCAAATTGAAATAAACTAAATATTTCTCATACCTGTGTTAAATGTTCATGCATTATGTGTGGCACATTCACAACAGCACCAAAATAGCACAATGCGCCATTGTTTGAGTTAAAACCTGGCCAGGGTTGGTTTAAACACGCATTATTCAACACCAAACGTGCATATATCTATTGACACCCCCCCTATTTCACCACACAACCCATGTTGATGCAAATGGGTTTACTGCAGACCACAAAACTATCAAAATTTGTGTAGGTGAAAAATATTGGGTTTGTGTGAGACGAAATGAGCAATTCCACTTGCGCCCAGGTGTTCAGAAATAGGGCCATAAACATTCAGGTAACAGGTTTTGAAAAGTAATGGAGTTATAAAATGATTGTCCTCCCTGCAAAAAAATGAAACATTTATAACCATTAGTTCTAGTTACCTAAAGTCACACAGTACACAACACTACTCACCCCAGTCTCTGTAGTTTACAGTTTGGACTCATCAGTCCAGCACAGAGCAGCTTCACTCCAGAATCTCCCAGGTTATTGTCGCTGAGGTCCAGATCTCTCAGGGGTGAGTTTGATGACTGGAGCGCTGAGGCCACAATATCACAGGACTTCTCTGTGAGGTCACAGCTGTTCAGTCTGCAAAAGAAGAGCTGATATATTATAGTATAATAGTATTAGGTCAAATAAAACATGCAATATTTGAAATGTAACACTGACAGTGTTCAGTGATTAAGATTTCAATTGAGATTTCAAGGTCTGTAATGTTCCAAGTAAGATGTCTGTGCTACACTCTCCAACTGCAAGACTTCGCAAGCGAATACAGCTAAAGTCTGATTCACTCTAAAAACAAGAAGGCAAAGAAGTTATATATGAGCAGGTAGTGCAGTGTGTCTGTTCTGCTGGTGTTACATATGAGCAGGTCGTGCAGTGTGTCTGTTCTGCTGGTGTTACATATGACCAGGTAGTGCAGTGTGTCTGTTCGGCTGGTGTTACATATGAGCAGGTAGTGCAGTGTCTGTTCTGCTGGTATTACATATGACCAGGTAGTGCAGTGTGTTTGTTCTGCTGGTGTTTCATATGACCAGGTAGTGAAACAGTATTCCAAAGGTATGTAGGAACTCCTGTTAATGATACCTTTGAGTTTATATTGTTGGAATAGTGAGACATTTGATGGTGCTGCTGTCCAAGGAGACACAGTTTAGCAGTTTTGGAGATTCAGGGTCAGCCTATACCAGAATAAAGAGGGACCAGGGTGGTACTACTGGCCTTGGACTATGGTTCATTTACTGCCTGCCCTAGTCTCCAAACCAGGGTTTTTCCTGCATTGAAATGTCTTAGGGGGGCTGACCAAATGTTTTTTCAGGCAGTCTAAGCTGCCTCTGAGAAATTGTGCAAAAAAACACCAGGTAAAATCAATTAGAAACAGACCACGTATTTATTTAGCTGGAGTCTGGACACTGGATAAATCCCGCCTTATAACGTTAAAAGTCTCGGAATAAATGGATTCTGAAGGTTGACATTTCAGGCTATATTTATTTCAATGATGACTAGCGTGTTGCAAAGTTTAGGTACCAAATAACAAGGCAGAATACCTCATTTACATAGGAACTACTCAGATCACTGCGCCTCATCGACAGCGGCCAAGTAAAATCAATGATGATTAAGAAAATATATAACTTTTAAAGATTTAATTAGATCTTATACTGGAACTTTTACCATTTTTGAGGGCGTGGCCTAAAAATATTTGGTGCCGCTGAACATAATCAAAAAGTTTCATTTTGAACGTTTGATTGAATACATAGTTTAAATAATGTTATGGACCAGTGCTATTGGCTTGTGCTAGCTACATTAAACAGTCTCATGGAATTGCAATCAATAGGGCACTAGTAAAATGCAAAACTAGAGAAAAAAAGTTTTTTCTCTCGTTTTGCATATTAAAAAAATCGTCTGCATCGCCCTGGAGGCGGGCGGCGACGGCTGCTCAGGACAGGAGGTTAGCTGGCTCTGCAGCTCAGGACAGGAGGTTTGTTGGCTCGGAAGCTCAGGACAGGAGGTTAGCTGGCTCTGCAGCTCAGGACAAGAAGTTAGCTGGCTCTGCAGCTCAGGACAGGAGGTTCGCTGGCTCTGCAGCTGGACAGGAGGCCTGGAACGGGACGGGACAGGAGGGCTGGGACCGGACAGGACAGTAGGGCTGGGACCGGACGGGACAGAAGGGCTGGAACGGACAGGACGGGACAGGACAGGACAGGACAGCAGGGCTGGAACGGACGGGACAGGACAGGACAGTAGGGCTGGGACCGGACGGGACAGAAGGGCTGTAACGGACGGGATGGGACAGGAGTGCTGGGACCGGACGGGACAGGAGGGCTGGGACCGGACAGGACGGGACAGGAGGGCTTGGACCGGACGGGACAGGAGGGCTGGGACCGGACGGGCTGGGTTATACTGTGATGATTAAGTGTTCCCTTAATTTCTTTGAGCAGTGTATTTCTAAGTGACTTAATACTTGAGGAGTTAAAACCTAATACATGCTGCTGACCCTGTGATAACATAAGGTATATTTATAACTGGTATACTGAATTATAAGAAAAGCTTAAAGGCCATGAAACAGGCCATATTTTGAGGCAATGTAGATGCCCAATATTGCCTGCAAAAAGGATGGAGATAAGCTAATGAGTGAGGAAAGCATGGTGGGCTCTAAGAAAAAAAAGCACGGTGAAAAAATAGGCTAATGCTGGTTACATTTGTGGGTAAAATTGCTCATTTGCACTGCCTCAATGTTGCCTGTGTATCATGACCTTCATGATTGTGAAGGCAATGCAGGGTTCGAAATTAACAGGGGCTTGGGGCAAATTGCCCTCGAAAATCAGTTAAGGGGGGCAAAAAATGGGCAGTTAGTAAAATTCGGAACTAATGCAAAATGGATAGAATTCATTCAGATATTGTTTGAAAATGTGTCCATTCTAAGCCTGATATAGCCTACACCTATTCACCAGCCTATTACTGTAATGCTCTTCTCCTCCAGAAATAACCAGTGTTTCCTGCTTTCTGTTCGAAAGGTTTAAATAACCTAATATTATCACTTTATACGTGGATAATGCCTGCCTCTCTGAAAGGTTTCTGTCGGGGAACTCTGCTTGACTCTGGCTCCAGTTGTGGGGGTATTTGCCTGCGTTCCCTCCCCTCCTCTGATCGCTACCGCTGTGACTCGTCATGCTCTTTTATATGGCTTATTTTCATGCATTCCAGCAGGTTTGTGGTATTGCCACAAAACCGTACACACTTTTGACACTTATCATAATTTACTTCAATGCTGTTTAGTGGAGTGAACTCCAAACAATGCTTTGCTTTCTTTCTGCTATATTAGCAGATCAGTACTGGTGCCGTCTCGCTGTATGACTGCCTGACTCTGACTGCTGCTTTGCTTGTGTTTCTTAGTGATGGGTTTCTTATTTTCTTGCACTCTCAAGAGTCGGGGTCGACTCCCATCCACTGTTTCAAGGAGTCGAAACGAGTCCACTCCGCGATTAAACATTTACTTTGTATCTTCTATTTCACTGAGTCTAATTTATGAATACGACTGCCCTATGTAACTTAATTTATGCGTAATCGCTGAACATAAACATAAACAAACATAAACATATCTGAGCACCCTTCCTGCCCGCCCCCATTGTCATGTGATAGGCGGTTGAAACAGATTTTTGGACGGGTCACACGTAGGCTACAGTTGTATTTTGATTGGTTAGATTTTTTTAATAGAACAGAAAAAGGGGAGAAAGTGAAATGAAGTGCAATTTGCCATTCCCTCAAATATAATAAAAATACTTCTGCAATGTAGAAGCACTTAAAGGCTTTCCACAAAAAAGCAGTAGGTCTAAATCCAGTGACAGCAAACAGCAGCATGAATGCTGAACCTGAGGTAACGTTAAGTTAATTTGTTAGCGAAGTTGAATAATGTTAAAGGCTATAGATACAGCATTTTCATGGAGACAATTTTTTAAATATATAATACATCCACAGAGCTTGATGAAAGAAGCAGATGCAGAATAAATATTGATTTTGAATTTATCATTACAAAAATAGTTTTACGGGCCGTAAAAGAGTGCAGCGTTTATCTCTGTCTAAGACGTCAGAGTTTGGTTCCCGGTGTTGTGCCGTTCGTTTTTCGGCTCCTCTGCAGATCTCTCTCCCACCTTCACTATAAACGCGCTAGCTAAGTTATCAACACCCTATGCTTTTCTTTTACTTATTTTCTCCAGTTAAAATGAAAACGATAATGGATTGTGGTACAAGGATTGTAACCACCGGCTGTGTTATGAAATACAATCTCCATATGAGACACTAGGTGGGTGAAATGCTGTATCTATAGCCTTTAACTAACATAAGTTAGTTGAATTTTGAATGTCGTGTCCATTTAACATTTGACCCACCACTCCTTCGTGAGAATATTGGGTAAAACTTTTACACTACCTGGCTGCAATAGCAATAATTGAATTTATCGTTTTTCTGCCCTCCAAATTGCACTTCAATAGCTGTTTAATACTGTTTAAGCTGCCACACTTTGGATAAGTTGTAACGGACTGCATATGATCTGCCTATGATATGAACACCTATTAAAAGCAAGCCATTAACAATTAATGTTGTGTGTCCCATTCCTTTGAGCCCTATTTATTAATATGACTGCACTAGTAATGCTAGTCACTGAACATAAACGTAAAATTGACCTTTCTAAAACCGTAACGATATTTTAACAAATAATTTGTGACGAATGGAAAGACGATGATGAGAAGAGTGAACGCAGCAGAGAATCATCTTATTCACCTTACTGACTGAGCAACAGTGTTAATTTTGGCAGTGTTTTAAACTGACTTTTTTGCTTTAGTCATGTGACGAAAGTGCAAATGAGTTTTAATCACATTTAGTCCATTTTATCTTTCATAGTTTTAGTTTATTTTAGTTGACAAAAAACTATGGACATTTTCATCTCCTTTTAGTCATCAATAGCTATGGACATAGGGTCTAGTTTTAGTCTAGTCCACGTACATTCTGTGGACATTTTAGTCTAGTTTTAGTCAGCAACAAATATGAACCTGTTCTAATTTTAGTCAACAAAAACTATGGGCATTTTAGTTTAGTTTTGGACAACACTAAATCTGAACATTTTAGTCTAAAAATATTTAACATTTTTGTTGACAAAAGTCAAATTTTCATCAGATGTAAAAGCAGGCTGTTCAAATTGGACACAAAATGGTAGAAGGTTGAAGGTAGGTTGTATGATCAGGTACACTATTTTTCAGTGAAGGGGGATACCACTCATTTTAAATGTGTTACTTATATCACCACGGAGAGTTAAAATAAATATCAGAGTGTTTGCTACTTTCTCCATACAGCAAATAGTTAGCCCTGCCCCATGTGCCCACCAAATGGTAAATATTATATTACAAACTGGACATTATATTATATATTCTATTCTCCTATAATATTTGTCCACGCATTTAAACCCAAAATAACTTTATTTCTTACACTGCTTACACATTGAACTGGTAAATGAATTAAATTTGGATGTAAATGTTCAAAGTTTTAGCTAATTTTTAGAAAGTTCACACCATTACAGACTAAGGGATAGATCTAACTATTTTCTCTTGTTTCTGGCTTGAGGGATAATGTAATACATATGCAGAAATATTTATTCAACTGTCCACCACTATATTTTTGATGTTATAGATTTAGTGATAGCCCCCTTTAAGCTGAGTGGCTGGCTGATGCAGCAACTGTTTAATTATTGATAAGTAATAAGTTAAGACATTTAACAAGATTTCTTTGTAATATTTGTAGTGATTTATTGAATCCACCAAAAGTCGACTCGTAATACCCCCCATGCTCTGCAAGCCTGTCTCGTTCTGGTTGAATTGTCGGCTCTTTTATGCAACAGAGTGCATTATAATCTAAGCAACGGTATATCCCTAGTCTTCCGGGGTGCTTTATACAATTTACTCCAGCCCTGCGTATTGGTAGATTTCGTTTTCAAGGTCTCAGAGTACGCAAGCTGTCTATAATAACGCACAAGGAAAAATACATTTTCCAAGCCGACATTTAAAAAATCTCGCGTCTGAAATGCAGTTGGTCTCGCTGGCTACAGATAATAAGTTATGTAGGTAAATTTTTACACTCGAACACTGTCTTTCCAATATGATTGATAGACCCATTGTTATTGTCACATTTTGAGTGCATTTCACATACTGTAGTGCAATCGTTTATTGTATTTTTGACGTAGCCTACCGATTTTCATTGAAAATAGAACATTTAGCAGCATTTTGCAGATGGTGGAATACAATTTTATTTTCATGTTATCGTACATAATATAGGTTATGGTGTATATAGGCTACTTGTCACTAGGCTTCTTCGAATAGCAACTGCTCATTCCAATTTTCTGTGCGCTGATATGTGGTAGATTAAGGTAAAGATTATCCTTAATCAAAATGACTAGAAATATTTTTTTTAAACTACAGAGAAATGCAATCCCGGGGCAAAAGTATACATACTGTAGAGTACAGGAAAAAGTGATGTTTTCTTGAGGTACACGAGTGAATGATTAGGCTACATATGTAGGTGTATGTAACACTGTGATGTCAATATTTTATCTTAATCCATCAGAAGAAGCAAATGTATATTCTTTATAATGGATAAAACTAATTTTAATAATTTTATGACGTGTTTTACATAGGGATTTTGGACCCATAGATATCTACCCCCCTATACTGATGAAAATATAGTCATTCCCACTTGAAAATTATGCAAAAGTGAGTTTTATGAGCCAAAACTGTTGATTTGTAGTGAAATATATCTCTCTTTTTTTTACGTAGAGCAGTACACAATTTAGCCATTTGGATAGATTTGGAGACACTAATGGAAAACAGGGTACACTGCCTATATTTTGCATCATAGACCTTTATTAGTTCTGCATAATCATCCTCAGATTTTGCACACTTGTTGACATGGAGTTTATGATCCAGGAAATGTATTCATTTACCCGTTTCACTTATGTAGCTCTCAGTATTTTGTTGCAAACTAAAGAAATATATATATTTTTTGCAAGGTTTTGCTTGCATTTGTGGCACTTTATTTTTACTTAAATTATGAAAATAAACAAATCTAAGTTAATACTATAAATGGTACACCGGTCTTGTTTCATTTAAGCCATTTACCAAGTTCATGTGATGCTCACACCTGGAGTTATAAAGCCTTAAACAGAGCACCCCCAAGATAGATGAGAATTGACTAAATGTGCCATCTGCGCCAAGGGGTTAAGTTTTGCTCTAAAAATAACTACGTTTTGTTATAAGAATTCCAGCTCATTTTGTAATTATAGCTGGGCTATATTTCTACAGAATGCGATGTCCTGGAAATGGAATAAGAAAAACTATGGGTTTGTGTTCATTTACTCCTTGTCAATTACGCTTACCTTATCCACGGTGGCCCCTTAGTGGTTGTATTTGACGTCCCAATTATAGTAGGTCCTATTTCCCTGAAATTATAAATTAATTTAAAACGAAACTCCTGTATGCTATAATAGTTAGAAGGGCTTTTTACAACTAGGCTTGCTGTTCTGGGAAATTAGAAAATAAGGTAACCTGTGTTATGCAGACATTTCTCATGTTTATAACAAGTCCAATTTTGTGAAAATTACTTGAGAATTAAGCGAAGTCAGGGGAAGTCTGAACCTATCAATACACTACCAAAATGACTGCGCAGAAATCTGAGCGGTATCTAGGTTTTTATATCTATGGACTGGGCAACTAATGATTAGGGATGTTCCTAACGACTAATTTCCCTGACGTTTAAACGGAAGTTTAAACTTAGACTAGTCGACTAGTCTAAAAGTAAGAAAACACTCAGAAAACAGTCAAAATTGAGCACAATTTAATCTATAAGGTTAAACATTGTCCGAAAAAATATTGCGTATATTATAAGAGCCATTTGAAACCGTTAATCACATTCTTCAATAACCAAATTGTATTTTAAATGGCACTGAAATGTGTGGCACTTTGCGCCTTGCATTATGAACATTGCACCTATCCTACAAAACATGACAACAATTCACTAAATAAAACTTAACAAATAACATTTATTGAAAACAATATTCAACGTAACAAAACATTTTTACGAAACGTGCCTGATTATTACAACGGCATTTTCATTGGGTGAACGCGATCGCATAGCAAATACAGTAAAAAATGATAATCGGTCATCAGAAAAGCTACCAATAATAGGAACACAAAAAAATAACAATTAGGCCAACTGATCGACGTGACATTAGATTTGTTTTATTGGGCTATTCAACAACGCGATAGGCATACTTACTCTTTCCACCTTGCTGGTTTAACTTGCAGGGCGAACAGGCTAATGCGTTTTGTTTTTTCCTTCGTTTTTAATTATAATTTTTTTTTTAATCCGGCGTTGTTAACATTAGTAACAGACGCTCGTTTTTTTTATAAAGCAACATTTGACCAGGAAAACATGACATTTCAGTGCAAATTATGTCAATATGTAATTTAAATGTGTACATTAATAAAATAATAAGTTTAACCGACTAGTATTTCTGGTGCCGACTAGCGTGGGTAGCAACGTTTAATCGTCTAGTCGACTAAACGCACACATCCCTACTAATGATCATAGCTGACTCTGCCCCTTTCATGAGACGTAAAAATAAAAAAATTGATATTTATTTAATTGCTTATTTGTTTATTTCATTGTTTTCATTTTGTCACATTTGGTCTTCCATACCAATCAACTCACTGTCATATCTCAAAATTAATTTATAATGCCTTGAGTGAAACAGCAGTTGGGATACTGTGCAAAAGTTCAAATGCAAACTCATTTCAAATGTAGGCCTATTGAACATGCTAGTGATGTAGACTCGACAATAAACAATGACGTACAAAATACATCGGCTTGGGGAATCAGGCATTAACTCCATCCCAGGGCCGTTTCTAGACTGCTTTGATTGGGGGGGGCATGAAGAGATGTTGGTGGGGCACAAGGAGGGGCAAAATAGCGGGGGGTGTGGGGGTCCTCCCCCAGAAACTTTTGAGCCTTTTAAAACTAATTTCCTGCATTTCTACACTACCTCACACAGGTCATTTTCTAAAATAAAATGTTTAATTTATGAAAATTTTGAAGATTTAAATTTTTTTTCAAAGCCCTAGATGAGATTTGAGATGCTTTCATATAAAGCTAAAGGATAGGCTAATCAGTATATTAGCGGATAAGATATTTTATTACCTTTTAAACCCACCTCCACCCCCCTCATCTTATAGAAGGACAACTGCAGTATATAATAAATATATATATATATATATTATATACTGCATTATATAATTTTGTAATATATATTTTATGCCTGAGACGCCAGGGGGCTTGCCTCTGTTGACGGCGGCCGTTTCGCCATGAGTGTGATAGAGAACGTGAGAGAGACAGATATGATAGTGTATTTTAATATATGTGAAGTATTCCAAAGTTCGAGGAAAGCAGGGCTGACTAGCCAACACGCAGTAGGCTACGACACACACACACACACACGGGCGCGCACACACACGTGCAGCCAACTAATGCAATGCTGCAGATGTTTTGCAGAATCGCAGCTATAACAACTAGGTTAGATGCAACATGTAGGCTAGCGAATATTATATCCTAAGCAATGCGTAGTTAGCAAGAAGAGAACTAAAAGGTTGCAGGTTCGATTCCCAGGTAGGACACTGCCGTTGTACCCTTGAGCAAGGTACTTAACCTGAATTGCTTCAGTATATATCCAGCTGTATGAATGGATAAATGTAATAAGAAGTTGTGTAAGTCGCTCTGGATAAGAGCGTCTGCTAAATGCCTATAATGTAAAAAGAGACAGCATAGATTGATCAAAAAACTGATCTCTCTCTCGCTGCGTCTCCGAGTTTTATATGACCAAACCATCAGATATTAGAGACATATATTATTTTGATGTGACATTTTTATGATTGGCTGTAGCGCCGACTTCATATTGTCGGATTTTATTTTTTCTGGATTTGGCTTTGGGGGGGCAGGCGGAGCATACTCCCCTGAGTAATGGATCTGAACTTCTGTTTAGCTCGCAAATCCAGACTCAACTTAACATCAGGGAACTTTACCATGGCATATCAGATCATATCTAACTAAACCACACGTTGGTATTATAGACCCCTATATTCCTTATTCAGATGTGAATCCAATCATTTGCGCTACGCTACAGTCTAAAGCTGGCGTCACTATATAAACATAAAACATTAAAATATTGCATGGCCGTCAGATATTCCGACAACGTCGCGCCCAAAGTTAGGCCTATTAGAAATAAATATAGCCCCCCTAATAGAAATAGATCTCTGCCGACCCCCAGAATGGTGCAGAATATTCGGACATTATGACAGTTGCCTAATAGTACGTTTTTTAAAAAAATTAGTAGTTTGCAAGCTTTTTGAAAAATTACCTTGGCATAAATATCTGCGTGATGTAACTTTAGGTGCCTCTTCAGATTCGTGGTGTTTTTCCCACCTAGTTTATGACCTAATATTTCTTCTCCTGCTACAACAACAGTACATTCGGTTTTCCATTCGCTCTCATCGTATATGAAGCGAGTCCATATATCCATCCTTTTCTTCCTTCCAACTTCTGATATTGGCAGAAAAATGAGTTTAAATGAAGACGGCATCCAATCAATGACGAAAATGCATTCTCGTCATTTGGCGTCACCTTTCTCTTTTGAGGTCTAATAAATATTATATCGTTACTGCTTTTATTTATAAATATACATTTTCATCCATTTTTACTTCAACGGTAACATGAACAGATTTAGTCACGTTTTTATTTTGAAATATGTTTTAATCTTGTTCTTTATCGTCAACAATGATTAAAAAAAAACGGATTTAGTCACAGATTTAGTTTGTATATTCTAATTATCCGTCATATCGTCATATCTTTTTTTGTCAACAATATTAGGAAGGGATTTAGTCAGTTTTTATTTTCTAAAATCAATTTCCTCATGTAGAATTTTGTCGTAGTCATGAAAAAAAAACCCATTGACTAAAATGTTTATATTTTTTTCGGGTTGACAAAATAAACACTGCTGAGCAATCAATCAGCTAATTAGGTATTTAATCCGAGGCTAGGGGACAATCTAAAGCAGTAAACATTAACTACATTAACTGTAACTTAGTTGTGCAAACCATAAAATATGACGTTCTATTCGTGGTCGTTGCTTAATGTCACCAACCACGGTCGTGTCTTGATAGGATACAGGTTTCACTAAGTGGTGTCCTATCACCACATTTGTTAGCAAAACTACAGATAAATCTTTTGAAGAAAAAGGTCAGGCCAAATAAAAGATGGGTAGTAACCTAACCTTAGATTGCTAGCTAGCTGTCTAACGTTAGGCGTTTAAATTACGAGGCTACTGAAGGAAATTACTATATGACTTCTGACGCCTATGGTTTAAAAAAAATTATAATTATTAACATTCAGACATTACAGAAAAACAAGCGCACACAAACTTAACAAAGGTGCAGAGAGGTTTCAAATATAAAAATAAAGTAATTTTTTTTAAAGAAGATTGTAACGGTTTGTCAATAGCAATACAGAGGAAAAACGAGGGTTTACTTGCCAACCATTTCATTTTATGAACAAAGAATCTCCCTAACAAGATGAGTATGTTTATCTTAAATCTTCCTTTTCTGTCATTTTTCCCTTCTCTATTAACTATCAAATTTAGATTTCCATTTTCTATTATTTCATGGATATGGGTAATTTTAGTGTCAAGTATGTGGTAAAAATAAAAATTAAAAAAATTACAGTGGGAGAGTTGCTTCCTAGGTCCATTTTCAGAAATCACAGACACGCCATACTTGCTATTCTCACTGTTGACTGGCCTGGCCTGTCAATTAATTCAGTCTGCAAGACTCCAACTGCCACTTCTCTCAGAAGGGACACTCAGCCAGGTCTCTGTACAGCAACAACACAGCTATAACTGATATTTTCCTCGGTTTTTCCTCCGTATTGCTATTGACAAACCCTTCTTTTCTGCCATTTTATCCTGGTCTCTCTGTTGGTAAACGCTCAAGACCTTTTTCACTGATCATTGTGCGGTCATAAGCTTTAATTTAAACTGTCAATTCAGATGAGATCCAGTAGAAAATGAAATATACATCCATTTCCCTGATCACAAAGTGTGTTCTGAACCTCAAAGTATTCACCAATATTCGAGGCAAAACCGTTTTAACACAAATGTATTTGGGTAACTGCACATGAGTGGATGTTTTATATTGCGCATTGTACAGTTGAATTAAATAGCCATAAAGCATATCAAAACCTGTAAATATTTTGAGCTACATGTTTTGCTCTACTACCTGAAAGTGTTATTGAACTAAAATAGGGCTTTACGTGTTGAGACAGCACCTCTTTGTCATAATTATATTCTAACCGGAACCCTGTACGTTGGGAGAGGCATATCTCGCCAAAGCCATTTCCTGTTGTATCGGTGTTTGCATGTCGTCCACCATGGTTAACCCGTTTGCACCAAGAATCTGACTTGTTTTTAGAATCTCATAGACTGTATTTAACATACATATCCCAATGAAATGTTGAGGCAAATCGTTCTAGAATTCAAAACTAAGGCTTGGTTTGACAATTAAAAAGCAGTAATAATATTATTTCTGCAAAACTGTTAAAACCAAATATATTAGTGGATGTTTTTTATTGCGCATTGTACGGTTGAACTAAATAACAATAAAGCATATCAAAACCTGTAATTATTTGGAGCTACATGTTTTGCTCTACTACCGGAGATTGTTATTGAACTAAAAGACTTTACGTGTTGAGACAGCACCTCTTTATATCTCGCCAAAGCCATTTTTTGTTGTAGCCGTATTTGCATTATGATTAATAATTTACAATTTATTTTATTTATTTAGTGTAGGCTAGCGATCTAAGAACTTTCAGCAAAATGTTGCCTACATTTCCATTGTAAATTGCCCGTATAGAACAGTATAGAATATATTCTGCACAAAAATGTCTTCCCTGACAGGAAGTGGAAAGAGGTGTTTTCAATAGGGAGGTAAAGCGGAAGTCCCGTTGAACGCCTTTCCGGTATACTGCTACATGCTATGCTAGCACATTTCATCATAGACGGCAAAAGCGACCGCTTCATATAAGCAAATTAAGTACTTAATCGTTCTGAAACCAAACAATTACAAGACTTCACATCATCATCAAATGATCTATAAATTATGCAACTTTTAATTACTTTAAAAAAATATTGTCGTTACGAGCAAACTATCAGATTTGTGTACCAAATGCAAGAACTACAATGATATTTTCTATTACTTCCCTATAGCCAAAGAGTGTAAAGCTCTTTTGGTCTCGGCTATAGCATTAGCATATAGCATCGCAGTCCCGCAGTTCCGGGAGTTCCGGATTTTACCCATACCCCAAAAAATGCCCTTGATATTTTCGAGGGCATTTTTATGGTTTTTATACAGTTTTTTTCCTGTCACGAAAATGTCTGGAAACATTGATAATACGTTACCAAATAGTAAAGAATAGAATAATGTTACTATAATGAAGAGTGAAAGACGTGGATTAGTAATCCCTTCTGATCAAATGCTGACGAGTCTCCTCTATGGTCCCACCATTGCGAACGTTAGCTGCGTCTGCTGTGGCGTTGTGGTTGTGCTAACGACATTAGCAGCATGGGGCGTTTTCTAGTAGCCTACCCACAACAAAGCCCGTCCAAAATCCGACAATAATATTACATGAGGAAACAAAGATCCTACCACCACCAAACAAAAATGTAAAGCGCTGGACAGTGGAGTCCAGGAAATCAGACTGGGTGGGGATCAACGAGGAGGGTGATCATATAACATTGTAGGCAGTGTTGTAAAGTAACTGTTACGACCCCGAATATGGACTGGACTCGTATATGGCACGACTCAGACACAGGAATGCCAATACTCAGGCTGGGCTGGACGAACGGGAACGGAACGGGCTGGGCTGGAAATGCTGTTCCTGAAAAGAACCAGACTTTAGATTCCACCACTTAAACTGCATTCTTGGACTAAATACAAACATTAATTGATATCAATTAGGTGCCGCGTGCGAATGTATGCGAGGGTGATAACAGAGCGGAGAGTGTGGAATGCATGCAAAACGGGGGAACGGGATAGGCAGAGAGAAGAGTAGTGAAACAAGAGTGACATGAAAGGAAAAATCACGCCCAACCTGCAGCTAGGGAAACGGACAATGGAGAGACGAACACAAGACAGGGGGAGAAGGAAAACATGGGAAACAACAGGACGGGAGTACACAGGACGAGAAACAACAGGACGGGAGTACACAGGACGGGAAACAACAGGACGGGAGTACACAGGACGAGAAACAACAGGACGGGAGTACACAGGACGGGAAACAACAGGACGGGAGTACACAGGACGGGAGATCACAGTAACAAAGTTATTGTAGCCTACTCAAGTAGTTAACTTTGTTTACTTACACTTCTCTACATTTTCAAAATAAAATTGATACTTTTACTCGGCTACAATTTCTAAGACTGGGTTCGTTACCAAGTAAAAAATAATGCCGAACTGAAGAGAACAGCGCACCAGCCTACTCTCGGTCCGTACTTGATTCAAAATACTACTAGCCTACACCCAAAAGTGATCAAAATGTTAAAATAACATAGAGCACAGACCCACCATTATTTTTGTGTACATTTTTAAGCCATTTTTGTGTTCATTTTAACAGGTGGGCGTGATTTATTTTGTATTTTATTAATGTAGCCTACTGAAGCTAGCTTCAAGTTAATCTGAACCGAATATCTGAACCATAGGTAAATGTTGGTGCTCAGGCGCCTGGTCACGCACATATTGATTTGATTAAATAAACGTTAAACAAGCAACCAATTGAAAAGCGCTGTTTGTTGAGGTATGCTACATCGTACCTACTGTAGCCTACTGACTCCAGAGTGCCAGCTATCAATAAGACAGTTCGCTAGATGTGATGTTGACTCCACGAAATGTTGTAATGCCAATAGGCTCTATGCACAATGTGACATCACAAAAGCGGAAAACAGGCTCGTTTACTTCCGGTTAGTGGGCATTCCATTTAAATATAATGTATATAAATATAACAAAAACCTGATAGGAAAAATATTTGCCTATTTATTACCAAATTTTTAATAAAACATCAAATTAATTAGGACAAATCTGAAAATGGCTTTTTCAAAACCTTTTAAATTTCAAAAAAGGGAGATTATAAATAATGATCATTACTGCGTTCCACAATTGACAATTTCAGGAAGGTTCAACTCCGTACGTTTTCACCTCTTTCCAAGAGATGAACAGCTAAAACAAATTGTACAGCATCACAAATTAGCGAACTGCCTACGGATGTGACAACACCAAATGCGAGGCTACGCGGCTACTAGCCTACTTTGCAGATGATTGTGGAAACCACAACAGTATGATCAAGAAAGTAAGGTTACAAAGTTTGCCGAAAATGTACCATTGAAGTCAGTGGCGGATCGCTACATTGCCGTTCATTGATTAAACCAAGTAAACCAATGGGGACATTTTTTTTACGTTCCTCTGCTTTCTGTTTCCCCTGCTTTGCGTTTCGCTTTGGCTTTTGGGCTGCTGTGTTTCTTTGTGTCTCCCATACAGGTGGAGTTAGGCTACTGACGTCATGGTCCTACGTGAAGATCCTGGGAGCTGCGCTGGTGGAAGGACACACGCCGTTGCCTGGCAACCTTCTTCAGGAGATGCGTGGAGATGGGGACGCCTTGCCGCAGGATTTAGAAAGATGCTCGTAGCTGGAGACTCCGAGGACCGTCGCGGAGCAGCCGTATTGGAAAGATGCGAGACTATATATACCCTGTCTCCGTCTGCATCACGAGAGTTCGAGTTCCTGACCCTAGCGGTCAACACGACTTCCACGACGCTTCCTGAACACTGAGTTCTGTGTTAACAGACTACAGTAAATAGCTCGTGAATTGACTAAAGCTGCCGAATACCACCACAGCAACCGTCCCGCTAGACCAGGAGGAGAAGACCCTTTTGTCATCTGGACGTGGGTCTGATTTTGGACACTTGCTGCCTGGAGAGAGCATGCAGCCTGAGTAGCCGAACTGTAAATATTGTCAATCTGTTATATGTTTAGAGAATAGCTAAATTAGTTTCTACCGTAGCCGTCTGTGTTATTAAACATTTTGTCTTTTAAATCACTTTGCGCTTGACTGGGTTTATCTAAGAGGTTGTGGTTTGCGTTTAAGTGGCTTTGTGTTACCTCCACTACTGTACACCTGGTTATTGCAACACAGGTGGATTTTGGGACGTAACAAAAAGGTTTGTAAAATTCTCCCCGGTTGATTTCAAAATGTATTCAATAGCCTAATGTAGTTCACTAACGTAACAGAGCTACAAAAGGCAACATTTAATTACAAATTAGCTTTTTACATGCGGGGAAAGGCGGTTCAGAGATCGCGGAAGCATGGAGGAAAGAGTAGCTAACCTAGACCTCAAAACTGATCTAGAAATCACGATCATTCCCCATCGAATAAAAAAATAAAAAATTTGCTCGTGTTAATAAAATTATATGTATTGCATCGTAATGGTTTTATTTAGTCTGTCCGCCTACGAAACGAAAATGAAAAATCTAATACTGACACATATCAGTAAGCTTTAGTAGGCAGCAGTGTCGCTAGTGTAGTAGAGCACACATTGCTTTCCCTTGTATAGTGCAAACTTTAACAAACATTGGGCAAATTTTAACAAACATCTTTAGCCTTTTCCAGGTTTTTCATGACCATACAAACCCTGACACATATGTACTACATGGCAGCTTATTGAGCGCTAATTCACCCACTCTCGCACTTAAAAGATCAGTTTGCCACTGGAATGCGCTTCCCTCCCAGTCACGGTTTCTTCCCCAGCCCAAAATACTACAACAACCAGCATGCTTTGCACGAACAAACGTGCAAACGAGGTTTAGACAAATACTGACGGTCACATTACATGATGGAATTTTATGACTAATCTCGGACTCCGAGTCGGAGACCCAACTCTTCAAATATATTCACAGTAAAATGCAATGAAGTATGCTAACGTTATATACTGATTTCCGAGATGATATTACAAACAAATGCTAACAATTAGCTAGCCTCACCAGTAACCTCACCTATCACCGACTTTGGGATTTTGCTCCGGGATTAACTAGTTTTATAATAACTCATATAGATATCCTTGAATGTCTCCTTTGACAAGGATTGCATTAAAAATATCATCACCAATAATTTCTTGTTCGAGGTAAGCAGCTGCCATGTCGTTACGAAGCTAGTGACACGTTGCTTCGGCACTCCCTCTGGTGGCGTAAACAAGGCACTGCTGTTCTCTGTAGGCTAAGCGTCTTTGTAGCCTAATAGTTATCTGTAAAAAGCGCTATGTAAATAATTTTTAATTGAATGCTGCTTTCCTGTACACAATTTAATTGCAAAGCGTGAGAACCAGGTGTGGAGGCCTGAGCAGTGCTTGAAGTGGGCCGCTCATTTTTCAATTTTCAATGTCTGCGTCCAGTTGTGAGTCTTGCGGCTGTCCTTGCTGAGATTTTATTGTGCGTCTCTTTATTTACGATGAACAGTAGGCTACTCTTGCACTTAAACTGTCCAATTCCCAGACTTTATGGAATTCCTGGAATTTCTGTGACTTGTGACAGTCAGAATTGCCAGACTACATTGATAAATAGCACATGAAATAACTTTGAGGTGCAACAATTAGAAGAAATGGCTTTTTAAAAAATAAAACAACATTAAAGTAATGCATACCATAGCGTGCGTTTTAATACATAACATATTAACATTATTTGTACATTTCAGTGAGCAAGTACATTGAATATTTTTACTTTAAATGTTGTAGCCCATGTGTAGCCTAGGCTACGGTTTTACAGAGTATAGCCTTAGCTAGACCATAAACAATTTCAACATTTAAAAAAGTGAGAACACCCGTTATCCCAATTCAAACACTGCTGCAAGATAATGTGCAAAATGGCCAAACTGCATGAGACTCAAGGTGAGAGTTGGCAGCCCCAAATCAATGGCAACCTTCTCTTCATTATTTCAGAAATGTAGCCAGACAAACGGAGTTACTTACTCCGTTATTATGAAAAACAAAACTGACAGCTAGGCTATGAATCTACATTTTAAGCAGACTATTGTTAGCTTTATTTGCCAACTAAGGTTAATTTAAATGTTCATTTCAAACAAGCGATATTTCAAAAAAAAAAGTGGAGGATGCAAGAACTTTAGAACTGTGGAATATTTTAATAATGTTATTTATAAACATTAACATTGCAGCCTAGCTACTCTCAAATAGTGTGGCTTCTCATTCTTCTTCATTGAGCGATAGCAATGAGCCCTAACACAGACCAGAGACATAGACATGTTTTTACTAGAGACTAATGGAAAAAGCAAGACAAACAGCACAAAGAATCAAAGGTTATAATTATCAAGCTGGTAACGTTAAGCTTAGCTGCCACCTTAATGTTATATGTTAGCCTATAGCCTCGGCTACTTGGGTAACGTTATAGACAGCTAATGTTAAAACGCATTTACCTCCGTAATCGCACAGGTATGATGACACATATAATGTAAATACTTTTTCTAATTTACTTTTCGTTGTAGATCGGCTTAATCGGTGAACATCGATTTTTTTTTTTTTTTTTACTAACTCGAGTTTGTATGAGTCACTCACCAAACAGAGTTGGGGTTTGGAGTCACTCGAGTCATCAAGTCAGTCTAACTTCCGGTTTAGTCCTCCTGAATGGGATACAATAATTGAATAGTGCGGCTCTTCGAGACTTTCCAAATGTTATCGGAATGAATGGATCAAATTCTGACAGTGAAACGAGTTATTTTGCGGGGGTTGATGCTCAAAAAAAATTATCCGCCGTTTTACAGCCGCTCCTTTGCCCATGATTGTGTGCGAGAAAACTGCTTTTCAGACGTGGACGTTGTAATTACACAGTTTGACCACTAAATAAAATTGGCTTCAAAGCCCGGCGCTGTGTAAAGCCCGGCGCTGTGTAAAGCCCGGCGCTGTGTTGGGGGCTTTGCTCAGTACTCTCACTCACGAGTTAGCGAGCTCAGGGCAGGAGGCGGGTTCCGGGGCTGGGAGAACAAGTACTGGATGGCCGAGTGAGTGAGTGTTTCGTGCAACCCGAGTCAGACAGCTCCGGGCGGTCTGGGAGAGCAAGTGAGTGAGTGATTCATACAGCCAGACCTTCAGCTCAGGGAGAGCGAGTAAAAGAAGCGCCAAAGTGTCTGATTCTCACAGGACTAGGTTACTACAGTGATTTACTTGATGCATTTCCACAAATACAGTTAATATAAGAGTTCCACAATAGTGTGAGTAAACACGTTGTCTCGCCTCGTCTTCGCAGTTCGCATTAGCAAGTAGCAGGTAGGAGGGGCGAGTCAGTGAACGAGTTAGTGGAGGAGATGACTTGTCATTCCTGAGTCAGTAAAAAGAGTCGTTCGTTTCGAACGATTCGTTCAAATTCGTACACATTACAAGAGCCTATTAAACCCAAAACCCACGCAGAATGAAACATCACGCCTGTGCCAAACGATTCTGAGGGAAGTAACGTCAGCAGCAAAGTTTCAACATCCACCTCCCAGTGAACATTTTACGTTGAAAAGTCGCTGAAATGCCTTCTCACATTCAGGTGAAAAACCACCTAAATTGGTTTAAAAGTTTTTGAACTGTTGCGCACTTTTACACTTGCATACGTGCCGAATCATATACAGTGGGGACGGAAAGTATTCGGGCAGTGACACATTTTTTGTTGTTTTGGCTCTGTACTCCAGAACATTGGATTTGAAATAGAAAAGTGCAGACTTTCAGCTTTAATTGACATAAACTTAAATAAAGTCATCATATTTTACATTTGGTTGCATATCCTAAATTAAGTTGCATATCCTAAATTAAGTATTTTGGATGCCATTGATTGAGTTTTTTAAATTTTATTAGAAATTTTTTTGAAATGATCGGGATGTTTAATAAGCTTTTTCATCATAACATGTCAGTGCCCCTGAAATGTGAAAAAATGTCCTCGAAAATCAGTTAAGGGGGGCAAAAAAATAATTTTGCACCCTGAGGCAATGGCAATCATCTTTAATGGAATTTTTTAAAATTCCATTACATTTTTTTTTAAAAACCACTTGCATTTTAGCAGTTTAGCATACATGAGCGTTTGGTCTTGTTTTGTTTGTCTTGCTTCTCAGCCAAGCCTGGGTCTTTTCTTTGATCATGGTCTTGGATCTCTGTTCTTGCTACATTTGCCATTGATTTTGCCTAGTTTACTTTATTCTCTTTCATTAATACTGTAGCTTCATAATAGCCTCTCTTCATTATAATCTGTTTGAGTTGAATATTGTAACAAAGATTTATCCATCAGATTTGTCTGATCTCTGATTGGTCATAATTGGTATGTTTAATGATCATCATGAATTAAATTAAATTAAATTAAATAGACTACATGTTGGATAAGTGAGTTTGAGCAATTGATGCTACATGTTTTTTGTATTCATTAAATGCACAATCTGTTAAAACAGCTTGACTCAGAAATCTTGCACAAGTTTTGTTGCACATTATTACACTATAAATAGAAATATGCTGTCAATAATCTACATTATTAATAGCATAATACTCACATGGCCTTCTTGCAGTTCATGACTACTGGTACCAGACTCTGATGACCTGCTGATGTGTTGTAGGTCGTCAAGTTAAACTCATCCAGGATATCCTCTGACATCAGTAACACAAAGGCCAGAGCTGAACATTGGTGTGGTTCCAGCTCTTCATCAGAAAGTTTTCCTGAACTCAGGGAATTCTGGATTTCCTCCACTAGAGAGTTTTCATTCAGTTCATTGAGACAGTGGAACAGATTGATGGTCCTCTCTGCTGAAGATTCCTCTCTGATCTTCTCCTTAATGTACTGGACTGTTTTCTTAATGTTCTCTGATCTGCTTTCTGTCTGCGTCTCTGGGTCTGGTATAGGTGATCCGCTTCCTATCTGTGTCAGTAGACCTCCTAAGAGAGTCTGAATGGGGTCCAGAGAGAGGCCGAGAAGAAATTGAAGGAAAAGGTCCAGGTGTCCATTCTTACTCTTTAAGGCCTGATCCACCGCACTGCTGTGTAACTCAGACAGCTGCACTCTACTGTGAGGATTTGATTCCTCTGCTCTGAGTACATTTCTGTTCTCATTTACACATGAATGAAACACAAACAAGGCAGCCAGATACTCCTGAATGCTCAGATGCACAAAGCAGTAGACCTCCTCACACAGCCCACACTCTTCTTTTTTGAAGATCTCTGTGCTCACCGCAGAGTACACTGAAGCTTCACTGACATCAATGCCACTCTCTCTCAGGTCCTTTTCATAGAATATCAGATTGCCCTTTTTCAGCTGTAGAAAAGCCAGCTGCCCCAGTTTCAGGATGATTTCTGTATCTGACTCTGACATTTTCTTTGAGTCCGTCTCCTTGGTGCCGTGATCCTTCCGATTGTTCAGATTAGTCTGAATGAGCAGGAAGCGTGTGTACATTTCAGTCAGAGTTTTGGGCAGATCTCCACTCTTTACTTTACCCAACATTGTCTCCAGAACAGCAGCAGAAATCCAGCAGAAGACTGGTATGTGACACATGATGTATAGACTCCTGGTTGACTTTATGTGTGAGATAATTCTGCTGGCCTGTTTCTGATCTCTGATTCTCTTTCTAAAGTACTCCTCCTTCTGTGGTTCATTGAACCCTCGTACCTCTGTCACCTGGTCAACACACTCAGGAGGGATCTGATTGGCTGCTGCTGGTCGGGAGGTGATCCAGAGGAGAGCAGAGGGAAGCAGTTCCCCCTGAATGAGGTTAGTCAGCAGCACATCCACTGATGATGACTCTGTTATATCACAGCAGTTCTTATTGTTTTGAAAATCTAGAGGAAGTCGACACTCATCCAGACCGTCAAAGATAAACACAACTTTGACTTCATCACCTTCAATACTTTTGATCTCTTTCAGTTGTGGAAAGAAGCGCTGGAGAAGTTGCATCAGACTGACTTTGTCCTCCACTTTATTCAGAACTCGGAAAGGAAGAGTGAAGATGAAATCAATGTCATCATTGGCTTCTCCTTCGGCCCAGTCCAGAATGAACTTCTGCACAGAGATGGTTTTCCCAATGCCAGCGATGCCCTTTGTAAGCACAGTTCTGGGTTTCTCTTGTCCAGGTAAAGGCTTAAAGATGTCATTGTAGAGGATGGCAGTCTCCTCTGTGGTTTGTCTCTTGGATGTTCTCTCAATCTGTCTGACCTCATGTTCATTATTGACCCCCCCATGTCCCCCCTCTGTGATGTAGAGCTCTGTATTGACATTATTCAGGCGGGTTTGTTTGCCCTGCTTTGCTAAACCTTCACATTCCAATTGAAACGTCTGCTTCAGACGGGTTTTCAGTGCCTTCTGGGCTTTTTTTATGGATTCATCTGAAAAGAGAAAAACCAGTGTTAAATCTTTCATGGTTGTGTTGCATCTGAGCACAACAACAGGAAGCTCAAACCCTTGCTTCAGTAGAACCTACTTGGATTATATGACTCATTGTGAAGTGTTTTATCCAAAAAAAAGTCTGTGGTAAGATATCCTTCACTGTATGATCTATAGCCTTCATGTGTCAGATGCATGAAGGCCAACCAATCAAATTCAGCTTAGTGAACAGTTCATGTGCACTAAGTGCCTCCACTTTTATCACAGTTCATGAATACTTGGGGGTCAATTGACTAAGATCCAAAATAAGAGGCGTTTTTTTGTGGGTGCAGCCGAAGTATTTGCATGCGCTATAATTTCACTTTGCGGGTGATCAACTAAGAGTCATTATATAAATGACTTCAGCCGCAAACAGCCACATTTAAATGAGATTTTACATGTTTGGAATGATTATACTGTAAGAAAACAGTGAAAATTCTGGCAGCAATGTTGCAGTTTTTATGGTATTTCTTTACAGTGTAAGTATAGGCTACTGTTACACTGAATGAGCTGGCGGTATTTATTACAAACCATTTCCCTGGATGTATACTAGTTTCTGCCAGGAGTTACAGATGTTTGTGAGGACTGAAATGATCATATCTATGCTTACTAGCACAAAGCCTACGTGCCATAAGTGTCATATAAAATCACATTTCCATTTGATCATGGGTTTTATTTTTATAACGTTTTGATTTGCTTGTTATTCACTGTTTGTTGTAATAAGTTGTATTGCTTGTTTGATTCAAATACTAGTTACTCTTGCATTCTGTAACATGCTTCATAATTTAAAAAGATATTCCAACTGTTCATGATGTAGCCTATATAGGCTATCCACAAATTCTCTTCTTGTGTATTTTGAGCGTTAGCTAGAATGGGCCAGTTAATTCGCCCCCATTGTTACGCAATCATTCAGAATGTTCGGTTATGGATATTCCAAACACACGTGTCTTGCTACAATGACTTGCAACTGCCATCTTATCCATTCATTGTCTTTTAATACCTGCTTTCCATTTGTACTAAAATACCTTTCTCAAACTTCATTTCGGGTTTTGTAAATGACTTTACACATGCTAATGTCATTTATTTGCATAATCACCTCCCACTATTTCTCCGCTCGTGCAATAACAACAGGCTAACCCGCAAAAATGAGAAGTTAACGTATCTTACAATTTTTGTTGGGGATCTCTATACCAGAGACACGAAGGAAATATTGGAGGTCCAGGTGCGACAGATGAAGAATCTTAAAGTGTTCTAACGAACACCACTAAGACAAACAATAATCCGTAGTGGATGGGGAAAATAAGGAGAACACAAATGATATCTGAGCAAAACAAAAGAAATAAGCAGTCACGCTTATCTATCTCCTGTTGTGGAGTGAACAAAAAGAAAGGAAAGAGAAAAATAAAAGAACCCTAAACCTTAGGGCGAGAGCACTCGTAGGTTTGAGTGGAAAACAAAGAAACCAAAACCTCTGCTCTGAAATAAATAAGCAAAGAAGCGAAAGAGCGCACTTTACTTTTTCTAAATTGTACTGCTAACAAGTCCCGCGTTGAGAAGCAAAGCGGTCGATAGCAGCACAACTTTCTATACCTTTACAGGCTAGAATGTTACGTGAAATAACATGGAAGCAACGAGAAAAGGAGGAAGCGGGCTATAAATAGTGAGCGGAAATGCAGGACAGGTGAACTCACTAATCACCGTGGTGAAAGCAAAACCCGTAGCGGAACACAGAAAAATCCGATAGATTACAGGTAAAAAGAAAAAGGGAATACAAAACGCAGAGAAAGGAAGGAGCGATCCATGACAATTTTAGCACATGTAATCTTCTTTACACCTCGTTAGTTGATCGCCTCGGACAATTTCTTTGCGGGCGGTAACAGTTTTACACATGTTTTTGTACACGCAAACCTTTAGTAAATCAACCCCTCAATGTGCTCCTAATGCTACACCCTCAAGCAAACAAATGAACCCCTCAATGTGCTCCTAGTGCTACACCCCCAAGCATGGCGCTTTGTTTTGGTGTGTAGTTTTGTTTCGAATAAAACTTTGTTTTGAATTTGGAGTGTGTAAACAAACCTGTCTTGAAAGATGTCGCCAAATCCACTAAAAATTTTGAAATGACATATTACCGCTTTAATATCAATTTGTCTGAATTTAATTGTTATTTGAAAAAGCACTTCCCATGGATCTTACATTACACTTTGCAAAATGCTAGCCTGCATGTATTAGGTTATAGATGTAAGACTCAATTCTGGCTCTTGGGTTGTGCTCACCAAAACATTTAAATAAAAAGTAAAACATTTAAATGTTTTACTGTATGTAAAAGATGCTGTACATTGGAGAATGAATAAAGGGTTTTGTATTATGTTTTCTGGGGAAAATCTGGGATATATTCTAAATAGGCTCTCAGTCCAAAATCCAAAAACCTATGTGCCTTATATAATATCATTAAAAAAAACTATTCCACCGTTGGTATGGAATAGTGTGGATTATGGAGGGACAGAATTATGTGAAGTGATAACTCCTTCCTTACCTTTGTTATCAGTCGGTCCCGGCTCTCTGTGGTCCTCTCCTATTGGAAGTGAAAGCAGATCTTTATATATTTATGTGAAATAATTTAACCCATTAGATACCAGTACAATTCCTGCAGATTACTAACCATTTTACTATATTCAGAACAAATTATATTCTGGTATTGTACGTTTTGGTTTGTATTTCACTGAATATTTTCAGAGATCTGCAAGATTTTTGTTTTGTCTCAGAATCTAAAGACCGTATGCATTTGACCCAGGTCAGAATCTAAAGACTGTATGCATTTGACCCAGGTCAGAATCTAAAGACTGTATGCATTTGACCCAGGTCAGAATCTAAAGACTGTATGCATTTGACCCAGGTCAGAATCTAAAGACTGTATGCATTTATTATTTTTGTCTAGATCCCGTGAGGGTGAAAGACGAAGATTTCTGTTTTGTACTTTTATTTTGAAACCACTCGCTCTCTTTAATAAAGGCCGGTGAAAGCCGGAACTGCTGCATCTTCCTGTGTCCTGCTATTCTGTCCCTCCCAGGGGTTTATTATCGCCGTGTGTGACACGGAAATCCACAAAGTTGTCTGGACCTACAAATCTTAAATATAATCTAAATGTATTTGTCATGTGAACAGAAAACAACACAATAATATATAATATATATATATATACAGTCAAGCTGGAAAGTCTGCACACCCCTTTCACCTTCTCCACCTTTTATTACGTTACAGACATATTCTACAATAGATTGAGTTAATTTTTTGTCTCAAAATTCTACACAAAATAGCTCATAATGACGAAGTGAAAACAGGTTTTTTGACATTTGTGCTAATTTATTAAAAATATAAATGTAAAATATCATATGTACACAAGTCTGCACACCCTTTGATATGACACCCAAAAGTGAGCTGAAGTGCATTTTGTTTCCACTGATACTGCTTGAGATGTTTCTACAACTTAATCCACCTGTGATAAATTCAATTGATTGGACATGATTGGGGATTGCCAACACCTGCCTATATGACAGTGCATGTCAGAGCAAACTCCAAGCCATGGGGTCAAAGGAATTATCTGCAGACCTCAAAAACAGACAGAGGTGTAAAGTACTTGAGTAATTGTACTTCCTTACAATACTTCAGTACTGTTTTTGGGGATTTGTACTATACTCGAGTATTATAAAGTTTTTAATACTTGTACTTTTACCCAATTACATTTCAGAGAAAAAAAACATACTTTTTACTCCTTACATTTAAAATTAGGGATGCACCGATACCGATACCGGTATCGGTATCGGGGCCGATACCATGCTCATGTACTCGTACTCGTACTCGAAAAAATTTACCGATACTCCAAAACCGATACCAACGTCCAAACGTCCGCACGGTAATGCTATCACCTTAGCAACACCTAATCCTGACCTGCGTGCTCACTAGGGATGTTAACAGTTAATCGACTATCGATTAATTGCTCATAAGAATTTAATCGATAAGATTTCAAATGAAACAATTAACTGAATAATCTGCGATCTTGTTTCAACGGCAGTTTTTGTGTGAAACGTAATCATGGTTTAAGGTCTCCACGCGAGGGCGAAGTTAATGTAGCCTACCACCTGAAATGCGAACTTTTCCTATAAACCTCGTATGAACTTTTTGTATTTTTTCCTTGTAGTTATATAGTTTTATGGATTAGGTTTATGGTCGCTCCAGTGAGCGTTTTAAATATGGATTAGAAACTACGGAAATATATGACAATTTGTGTGTTCTCAAGTTCTGACCATTTCGTGGTAAGTAACCTATTGTAAAACATTGCGTTTTCAAATGGTAAAGTTGTCAAAAGGGTGACAAGGGCCATACTTTTTTTTTAAAGCAGATGATTCTTTTCTCCCAAATTGAATGTCGATGTTCAGTCATGTATGGGGGGAGCCCTTATACAAAGGGTTGAGCTAGGTGCACTGATGTAGCATAGTGCTATTAATCACCCAGTTCGTCAGTAGGCTACTTGATTAAAATAGCGGTTCAGATTAAAATAGCAACCATTCACGCAGTGCGTGATCTAGACTCAAATTACCTGACAACAAATAAAGAAAAGGGCTTTAGCTAGACTTCTTACTGAATTTCAAGTGTAAAGAAGAAACAAACGTATAGCCACATATTGGTTATATTTGTGTAGCCTATAAAACATGGTTATAGCATATTAGGCCTTCTTAAAATAGCCTACATTTATTGTGCTATTTCGATACAAAAGAAAACACGAATGTGCTTCATTTAATCAATATCATTATTACAGATTTGAAATGGTTTAATAACGGGCAGACTTTTATTAACTCTTAGTTTGATAGTTACAGAATAGGCCTACATGGAAAATGTACAATATAGCCTACAGTAGCCTATGCGATTTTGATTAGAAATGCTTGAACCGTTTTGCTTTCGGTAACGTTACGTTGGGTGGACGTCAGATGCCAGTAGGTAGGCTACAGGTTCCGATCATGATTGCAGGCTATATTTTTTAAATGTGAAACTGTACCAAAAAACAGTTGACCGGGCTATATTATTTTACTAATACCCCCGCCATTTGTTGCAAACTAATTGAGTAGCCCGTAGCCTATGCAGAGAGTAACTGATTCGGTTGACAATTATGTAGGCTACTGCGGTGCGGTAGTCAGCAGTTCATATAGGCTAGTCAATTCAGTAGGACTCTCTGAGGTTGATGGTTGAAAAGGACATTATGCCAATAAGCAGCATTAGACCTAGTCTTTAGATAGCACACAGGCTGTTCCATGTCAGTACAGTAGGTTAGCCTATAATGTATGTAGGCCTATTTCACAATTGTTTTTTTACAGTCAGCCCCCCCCCCCCTGTTAAGTTGACCATGTATATTAGTGGTAAGGGTTAGGGGTCACTTATACTTTGACGTTCCAGTATAAATAGAATGATGCACAAAAGACTGTACAGTTTTATTTTGGTTATTATTTATGTTTATTTATTTATTTTTATTGGACCTCATTTGATTTAAATAATCAGTAAATTGATAGACTGTGCTCCATCAACAGGAGAAAATAAACACAGTATCTTCAAAATCAGCCGTCTCATTATTGTGGTATTATTATACAGTATTATTATAAAGTACTCATACTTAAAAAAACACACAAAAAATGGTATCGGTATCGGTATCGGCGAGTACTCAAAAGTGAGTACTCGTACTCGTACTCGGTCTGAAAAAAATGGTATCGGTGCATCCCTATTTAAAATGTAGACAAAGTACAAATCTCGCCGGTCCAGCGATTGTAATTAGTATATTTGTTTCTCTGGCCGAACTAATGTTAACGTTATTAATCCTGCGGCCGCACTTTATTTAAAACAGCTAATCAAATCCCCATCAATGGAAAATTAACCTGCCCAAAACCATGCTGATTGGTCTTTGTGCAAGACTAGAAAGCGGGGATCTTTGATTAGACATTATCAGAAGACACTATCAGAAGAACTATTTGACAAGAACCTTAGGGTGTGCAATGTCGAACCCACATATAAAAAAAACTCAACTAAACCCTTAATTTTTTTCAAGGCTGTAGTTTGGCCAACTTTACAACTGGATGCTGTGATGTGAATGCCGTCCATGTTAGTTTACATCAACATGTTTTTTCAAATTCGATGGAGAAGTGCATTAAATAATTTTAATGCAAAAAAGTGTCCTCTGTTCCTTAATTTCAGCATTGTCTATCGCAGAACTCATTCCATTGTGGGCCAAGTGTATCTCTGCAGCTTTACAGGTCCCAAAGAGCACTGTGGTCACCATCATTCATAAATGAAATAAGTTTGGAACCACCAAGAATCTTCCTAGACCTGGCCGCCCGGCCAAACTGAGCAATCGGGGAAGACGGGCCTTGGCCAGGGAGGTGAGCAGGAACCCGAGGGTCACTCTGACAGAGCTTCAGCGTAAATTTGGGGATACAAATTTTAAAATTGGGGATACAAATTTTAAAATTGTTAAATTTGGGGATACACGCTGGCTACGTGTGCCCAGCTTGCTGGCAGTTCGCAGAGCGGCAAGAATCTTATTTTTTTATTTTTTTATTTATTATTATTTTTTTCAGAGGCTATAAGCTACTGTCCTATTCACACATCTAATTGCCCATTTGCTGAACAAACGGAACCTGCATGGTGCAGGGTGAATGGAGAGCTCCAACTGAACTTTAGTTATAATATTTTCAATAGCTTTCCTGCACTTTTTGGAGTAATTAAAACTTTAAAAAAATATGCTGCTGACAGGAGAGACAGGATTCATGGGTAATTTATCTTGAATAAAAATTCTAAATTAAAAACTATTTTACCGTATACTTATTGCAGACATACAGGGGGTGGACATAATATCGGAAACACCCCTGAAAAATGGCTTTAACTTTGAAGCATCTAAACCACAATTACAAAAGCATATACATAGGTGATTCCTATTTATTTGCTAAAAACATAAAAAAATGATTCCAAGAACACTAGGATGACATCAATTGCCTTCCATGGCCTGCACAATCACCAGATCTAAACATAATTGAATCTTTATGGGAAGTTCCAGACTGAATGTGAACTAGATTTCCACCTCCTTCATCCCTCAAAGAACTAGAGACTGTCATTCTTGAACCATGGGCTAATATCCCACTACACACAGTTCAGAAATTGTATGACAGCGTTCCTGAAACTGTTTTGAAGGCAAAGGGTGGGCCTACTTGTTATTAGTTACTAGATATTCTGTTTTTGTTTCCGATATTTTGTCCACCCCCTGTATATCCTAAGTTAAATGAACATGAATGACATGATAGACTGCACTCGAAATGTACTGACTATTGTTCCATTTTGTTCCTCCGACCAGGGTCAACAAACGGATGGACCTTCTGGGGCCAGATGCATCGAGACTCTTATATCAGCATATGTCATGGACATGACCTCCACGTAGTGACGTAATTCCACCCTATAAAGGGGGGAGCGTCAATGTGGAAATCCTCTTAGTTTTTCTCGCCGATGCATAGTGAGACCTGAGACTGTTTGTATCTTGTGCGAATCCCACTAGCGCCTTGTGACTTTAGTCGGGGCTACGATTCTTATCGTCCTCCAAAGTCTGTGATAAGCACTTGCATGCGACATCGGCGTGTAGCTTTGCTATTCTAAGACGGATATCATTTCTCTGATATATTTCTAACGCTAAACTTCAGTTGTTTACGTGTAGCATATATATATATACTGCTGCGGTTAGGCACACAGTGCTACCGCGTTTATTTTGTTCACTCCAGCGAAACAGATTCATGCGGTAAACAGTAGAGTACAGGTTTGTATCTTTCTGTAATTCCAGTGATCGAACCTGGGCGTGGGTGTACCCCAGTGAGATCTGGTATCGTACAATCAGCGAGCTACGGCTCCGGTGATTGATTCTAAGTCTGTACTGGCACCCCAGTAAGACTTTCCCAATCTGTGAGCGCACAGCTACATGGATGGGTCTATGTGGCAGAGTAGCATGTGTGCTACACTATCTGCCCTGGCTTCCCCTACTCAAGACCACCGCCACGTTGTCTGCTCAGGCATGAGCTCCTAGTGCATGGATATAGCTGATGGGGACACCCGGTGCTGCCTGTGCCTCGGAGGTTGCCCCCAAACGTAAGGGTATTTCCGCTGCTGAGGGCCCTCCACGGAAAAAAGGGCAAGGCTGGCAGGGGCAGAAACCTGTCCGCAGAAGTCACACAGCTATGTGCTGCAGTGCAACAGCTGACTGAGAGGCTGGAAGACCGTGCGAAAGCAGAAACGGCTCCCCACAGGGGCCCTCAGCAGAGGAGGATTCATACAGGAATCCGAATTTGGACGAGTTTGATGCACTCTCTACAGCAGCATCAAACACCCAGTTTGCTCAGAGTCGGTCTGACACAGTTGACCAATCTGACAGAGGGTCGGTGGGAAGCTCGGGTTCCACTAACAGTTCAGTGGGTTACTCGGCCTCTCTACAAACTATTCTCCATGCAGCCCTGGCACGCATGGGTTGCGATATGCCTCGGCCCCGCACTACGGAGACATCTAGATTTCACAAACGGACCGCCCCCCCCCCCCCCCTGTAGGACGTTTGCGTCCATGTGGGACGCTGCGGTCCATGGGCTGAACCGAATGAACTCTGTGGAACCTGCCATTGTGGCATTAGTGGTATCCCAGAGGAGGCGGTTCAGGCAGACGCCCGCTGCCCTCGGCCACAATGCAAAGCAACAGACAATCTGCTCTGTAAGGCTTATATTGCAGCTGCCAGGACGGCGCAAATTGGTAATACACTGTCATGGCGAATGATCGCGCAGTTGCAGACTATGCTTGATGCAGAGGTCGACACCTCAATCAGTGACGCGTCGCTACAGGCGTTCACGCTTATGACCCGTGAATTAGGTAATGTAAGTAATGTCCTTGCTCTCGATGACTCGGCATCAAGTGTGGTTGGCTCAGTCGCCTCTCCTGGACGCCAGAAAGAGAACAATCAGGGACCTGTCGGTTATTCCTGGCCAGGTTTTCACTCAAGTAGCCAGACAGACACTTGAACGTTCTGTAGAGGCATTAAGACACAGGGAGTGGCAGACGCCGCCCCCACCCCCCCCCAACACTCTGGTGTGCGTTGGTCCCAACCGATAGTTAGTAGGGATGCACAACCCCCATATGGCAGGGGAACTCTTCGTCATCCATCTGCCCGTGTACCGGCATCCGACTCACAACATGAACCTGTAGGTCCATCTGGCGGTCAGGATGCTCCAGACATTAGACGTTATACATGCCGTACGACCAGGGGATTGGTTCACAGCTGTAGATTTAAAGAACGCGTACTTTCACATTCCTATCTGGGTGGAGCATTGTCGTTTCCTACAATTTTCATTCCGAGGTCGGGCATACAAGTTCAATGTCCTCCCGTTCGGTCTGTCTCTGTATTTACTCGCTGTATGAGTGCAGTCCTATCACCGCTCCAGCTGAGGGGGCTGAGAATTATGCCGTACCTAGACGATTGGCTGATATGACTGGCTGATATGTGCCGAATCGTACGGTATGTCGCTCACACACACTGCCAAGACATTGGAACACATTGCTAAGTTGGGCATCAACGTCAACTATGGCAAGAACCAGCTAGTACTGATACAGTCCATCAAATACATCGGGCTGCTGCTCGATTGAAAGAGCATGAAGGCACCATTGACGCCCCGTCAAAAAAGATACTGTGCTCGACGCGGTGTGTCAGTTCTGAGTGAACCAGGTCCTCAAAATGAGGGTTTTTCAGAGGCTTATGGGCCTCATCATGGCCGCCTCAGCAGTCGTGCCTCTCGGACTCCTGACAGCCAGGGCACTTCAACGATAGTTGAACGCCATGTCGCTGCACCCCAAATGGGACCGTTACACTCGAATCAGGGTGACGGGTCAATTTTATCGGCTACTCCGCCCATGGCGACGAGTCAGTCTCCTAAAAAAAGCGGTCTGAATGGGGGTTATACCATCACAACGCATAGTGTTAACGACAAACGCTTCACTGACCGGTTTGGTGGCTGTCCCAGCTCAGGGATTATGGTCACGGCTACATCAGTCGGACAATATCAACGTGCTCGAACTCCAAGCGGTGTTTCTAGCACTAAGACACTTCTTGCTCGTACTGCGGGGCAAGCATGTGATTGTGAAGTCAATGCGACCCTGCGCAGGGTCAGCACGGATCACCACAAACTCTTGCTGGTAGCCCCCAGATGGCTGATAAAACCCTGGTTTCCCACGATCCTTGTTTACGATCTGCCCTGAGAGATTCTTTTTCTGGAGGATCTGTTATCGCAACAGAGCAGCACTGTTTGGCACCCTTGACTAAACAGGATGAAGCTCTGGGTATAGCCACTGAGGAGCCCGACCCTTTGATTACTGGGTGCGGTTCCCCTGTCCTGCGAATGCTACTTAACTCCATAGCCGCCTCTACGAGGATAGCCTATGGGTATATACGTCGCTCTGGATAAGAGCGTCTGCTAAATGTCTATAATGTAATGTAATATGTATATGTGGTAACTGTTCAGCACATAGTGCTTACAGGAAGGCGCGGACCCCGTACACTGTCCGATTCTTGTATCATTGGACTTTTCGCAGTCTTTACTTGATAACAGTAAAGCAGCCAGCACACTGAAACCCTATGTGGCTGCCATATCCAGCAGGAATGTCTGGGTACATAACAAGCCTACAGAGAGCCATTACCTTGTCAGCCGGTTCCTGAAGGGTGCCCGGCGGCTGAGACCTGCAAGGTCACTGGTAGCTCCCTCCTGGGGTCTTTCCTTAGTGTTGAGAGCGCTCACATTTCAGCCCTATGAGCCTCTCGAGATGACCAGCCTTAAATGGCTTTCTTTTAAGATGACATTTCTGCTAGCAATGGCGTCAGCTAGGCGCGTTGGTGAGCTTTGTGTTCTCTCCATCAGCGCAGAGGTGGAGGCCGGCTGATGCGGGAGTCACACTACGGCCTAATCCTTTGTTCCTGCCTAAAGTCGTTTTTGCATTCCACATCAACCAGCCGATCGAGGACCTGGGGGACGCACACCTGGTATGTCCAGTACATGTGCTGCGACGCTACGTCGAAGCTACCGCTTCCATCAGACGTAGAGCGCAACTCTTCGTTTGCTACGGCAAAACCAAAGGGACAGCACTCTCGGCTCAGAGCCTCTCCCGCTGGGTAGTAAAAGCAATAACTACAGCTCATGAGGCTAGTGCTAAGCCCTTGCCTATGAATATCCAGGGTAGGTCTACAAGAAGTATGGCTACCTCATGGGCAGCCCTCTAAGGCATCCCTCTTAAAAAGATTTGTGAGGCAGCGACGTAGGCGTCCCCCTGCACACTCTCAAAATTTTATCACGTCAATGTGGCGCCGGGTTCAACGGTCGGTGCAACCAATGTGGGTATTAGTCATCCGTTTGTTGACGACCCTAATAGTCGGAGGAACGAAATAGAACAAACGGCTACGATGGTAACCATATTCTATGAGTTCCGGATTACCATTAGGGGTCATAGTCACTCGGGACCCTGTAAGGGCGAGAAAAAGGTTCTGAGGATTTCCGCATTGACGCTCCCCCCTTTATAGGGCGGAATTACATCACTATGTGGAGGTCATGTCCATGACATATGCTGATATAAGAGTCTCGATGCATCTGGCCCCAGAAGGTCCATCCGTTTGTTGACGACCCTAATGGTGATCCGGAACTCATAGAACATGGTTACTGTCGTAACAGTTCGTTATTTTCTAAGTTTCAAAGTCTGACCACAAAGTTTTATAAATAACCGTTTATAAACTTAATTTGACTCAAATACACGCAAAAATGTTATGGGTAAGAATAATAACGTATCCCTATTTACAGCTAGTTCATATGCATTATGCATTTTACTCACATTTTCTTGTTGAAATTAGAGCAGCCGTCATTTGACCACATGCTGTCGTTCTAGGTAGTTCACAAGTCTTCGAAGTGTTATCCAATCAGAGTTAAGTGCTATTCACCGATGACATTTTATTTATTTATTTATTTTATTTTATTTTTTTAAATCATACTTTTTTATTTTCGGTGCAAAAATGTTAATTGTGATTGCCTGCTTCTATTGATCACCATATTGTGAGCTTTTGGCACCTAGATTGCGCTGGGGTGTCTTTGTTGAATTTCACAGCGCTCCATTTGAAATACATGGCAGAGCTCATCGGTAATACTATTTCCTGGCCGTGGCAGCCATCTTGCGGCGGTGCCCAATTGAATAGGATTGAAAGGAACCATGTGACCACGTTGCCTTTCTAGTTCTTATATAGTTCTGTGGCTGCTGCAGATATGTGCACAATTCCTGTGAGACTTGTTCAGGTTAACCAAGCCATTAAGCTTTACGAAGCAGATTGTGATTTTGACTATCTATAGCAGAGGTGGGCAACGAGAGCTGCATCTGTTTCTGGTTTTCATAATAACTTCTGGCCTTAATTACCTAATTAGCCCTAATATTTACGCCATCTGACATTTTAGCTACATTTCTTAATAAGCACATGAATGACAGCCGAAGACTTGTTTTGTCCCTAGATTAAACATTTTAATGTGATCTAATCTACCAGTGTTGGTGTAAACAGCCAATTAGCTCATTTAGCTGGGATAATTGGTGGGAACAAAAACCTGCATACACACCAGCCCTCCGGGACTGGAATTGCCCACCCCTGATCTATAGTATCTTTTGAAAGGAATCAAGCACACAGGGAAAGGGAGATCAGAATGGTTACCGAGGCGATATGATCAGCTAAGGAGCATACAAGATATGTTTGACTAGTTTGATTTTAAATGAAATTAAATAGGTTCTGATTAATTTAATAAAATTTTCCAAAAATATAGATCTCTGAAAATTGAGGGGGCACGTGAATGGGCACAACACTTCTGGTGTGGGTTATGGAGGGACGCAATTATGTGAAGAGCATTGACCACTTATAAATAATGACAAATCCTTCCTTACCTTTGTTATCAGGCTGGACATTGAGAGTAAGGTTTCCCACAACATGAACATGACTTAACACTGGTGCTACCACTTTGGCTCCAGGCTGAGCTGTGATAGAGGAATGGAGAGAGGCTGATCCCAGATCAGTAGGGGCCTGCTCTTTGTGGTCCTCGTCTATTGGAAGTGAAAGCAGATCTGAGTCAAATATTTACGTGAAATACTTTAACCTGTTAGATACCAGTAAAATTCCCGCAGATTACAAACCATTTTACCATATTCAGAACAAATTATCTTCTGATATTGTACTTTTTGGGTAGTCAGGTATTTTACTGAATATTTTCAGAAATCTGCAGGAGTTTCAAATTGTCTCAGAATCTAAAGACCATATGCATTTGACCCAGGTCTGAGGTCTTGAAGGCGTTTAATTTTTTATTAAAGGGATATTTCACTTTGGTATAACACAAGCAATTTTGTGGAGCTTACCCCATTGTATTTGGATAGCGTGAATACGAGCACCATCAGCTGTCCCTGCTGATCATTAAAGGGGCAGTTCACCCAAAAATGTATTTTTGATATGTTTCTAGATACCCCAAGTGCTATCTATCCATCCAGGTGGTTTCACTGAGAACTCACTAGTTCTGTAGATATCCGCTGCAACTCACCTCGACATCAGCCCGACATAATGGACCTCAACAGAACAAGATATCTGGTGGTCAAAGCAGCAAAAATATACACCGAAGTACGCCAACTGTGTATATCCACACAAAGCATGCCAGTTTTGTGTGTTAACATTGTGTTGACATAAGTCCCAGAATACTGTTCAGACTTTGTACAGATATACACAAGTGGTGTATTTTGGTAGAAAGTCGTTTTTTTTATTTTTTTTATTTTTTAATGCGTGCACAACAAAATCTGTGGATGTTCGTGAGTAACTGTGTCATTACACTGACATTTACATGGAAAGAAACGTTGCATATTTTTCAAATGTATATTTTTGGAGCTTTGACCGCCACAAACTTTGTTCCATGATCGGGCTGATGTCAAGGTGAGTTGCAGCGGATATCTACAGAACTAGTGAGTTCTCAGTGAAACCACCTGGATGGATAGATAGCACTTGGGGTATCTAGAAACATATCAAAAATACATTCTTGGGTGAACTGCCCATTTAACAGCATCGCCAATACTCCCAGTTGTCAGGCTCCCAGTCTAAAGAGTAGTAACGCCAAAAGTTATTGTTTGTTTTGATATCTGATGTATTTTCAAGGTTATATTGTCTTACAAAAGAAAAAGAATATCTGGCAAAAAAAATTGTTATTTTTACTATGTCATGTAACTTTACGCAAGATAACAAAATAAATCAAACCATGGCTTGTTGTATTAGTACGCAGTAGCCTATTTGAAAAACAACTTATCAGCTCACAAAAACAGATATCTTTGATCAAGAAAAAAACATTACATTGATGTATTATCTTCCAGAGTTAGTTTGTGCTTTAAAACTTAATTTTGTTGAGGTCCCGGAAATGAATGGGAGCCTGACAATCGGGAGGAAAGCGATGCTGTTAACGGTCAAGAGGGACAGCGGATGTTGCTAGTATTCCCACTATGCAAATAAAATGGGGTGGAAATTTAACAAAATTACTTATGTTATACTAAAGTGAAATATCTCTGAAGCAGTTTTTAAAAAGATAAATAATGACATAAAAGATTGTACAACATTATATGCATTATAAAACAGCCTTCATTTAGAGAAACATAGAGAACAACAATAACACAATGAATTGCAACTTTTCTAAGCTCGTTAAATAAGCTGCCGCTTGTGTCCTCACCCGTCTCGATAAACTTGGATTCCATATTTCAGCAAGCGGAGACAAGGCTACACGGTGACTTACAGAAAGAAGCTCGCTGCTGATTGGATAACAAACTTCCCCAAACGGGAACCCTGAATGGGGCAGCTGTAGTCTGGAGGGGAACCCTGAATGGGGCAGCTGTGGTCTGGAGAGAAACCCTGAATGGGGCAGCTGTATTCTGGAGGGGAACCCTGAATGGGGCAGCTGTGGTCTGGAGGGGAACCCTGAATGGGGCAGCTGTGGTCTGGAGGGGAACCCTGGATGGGGCAGCTGTATTCTGGAGGGTTTAATCAGACTTCAGCTCCACTGTATTTTGTGAAAGGAGATATTGTCTTGTGTGGAATGTAGGGCTCAGAGATCAGTGAACAGGCACGTGCTTATCCCAGTTCTATAAGATGAATGGGACATACCTCCACAGGATAGATATATCTAGACTTGCTTCAAAAAAGAACCTGTAACTTTTCTAATTAACTTAACAAATTAACTATTCTTTTTACACTCTGTACAAATAAACAGAAACAATGATGCATCTTACTATTTGTAGGATTGCGCTCCCATCTCTGAACGAGGTCATTTCTGTTCATTGTCTTTAAGATCACCAGTGTGATCTCCTTCATCTTGTTACCATAGAACCTCTTCATCAATTTGACAACACCTGACACAAGTTGGTCCTCCAGTAGACCCTGTGGAATGTGTCTATATTCTTCAAGCACTTTGTCACCCAAAAAAAGTGTGAACTTTTGGAAGTCTTCTTTTTTCAGTTCCTCCAGAATCTCCAACACCTCGACCAACATCTGGCCCCCCAACATCAGAGACATCTAAGTGCAGGGCAGAAGGTAGTTGGTAAATCAAGAGAAAATCTTTCTGGACATTTACACTTGCAGTAATGCATGTTAAATGGAGTCTTGATCTTAAACACATAAATGTAGTCTTTGTCTGGATGTTGGTCTTATGCAAGTTCTCTCTATCCAGCATGCTCAAGATAATAATCACTCCACTCCACCTAGTCAGTGCCATAACGTTGCCACTGAGGAGAATTTGTTGATTGCAATTTTTAAAATAATTTTAACTTGCTGCCCAACCCTGGGCTGTATATATCCCAATTCTTACTCCAATCTGGAATGTGCAACTGTCTGCAACCGCAGTCATGTTCCAACCACCAGAACAATTCAGAAGAGCTGGGACACCCACGGTTCTCCACCGAAACACTTGCTGGCCAACAGCCCTACAGCTGCTTGTTTTCACGTCGCAGACCGCAGCTAAGCTTGCACAGAGCAGCGTATTTTAAGAACGTTTTTAAATGGACTCAGCGAGACGTTGGAATGACATGAATATTTATACAGTAATTGTTTACCATAAAACAAAATGTAATTACCTGCCAACATTAATTTACTTTTAATGGCAGGGAATAAAAACATGAAGGAAAAGTAATTGTCCAACAGTCGCCGAGGAGCGAAACTACATCAACCCATTCCACCATTAATCCATTCCACATGCCAGTGCAGCTAACGCAGGCCCCATTCCACCATTCATCCATTCCACATGCCAGAGCAGCTAACGCAGGCCCCATTCCACCATTCATCCATTCCACATGTCAGAGCAGCTAACGCAAGCCCCATTCCACCATTCATCCATTCCACATGCCAGTGCAGCTAACGCAGGCCCCATTCCACCATTCATCCATTCCACATGCCAGTGCAGCTAACGCAGGCCCCATTCAGCCATTCCACATGCCAGTGCAGCTAACGCAGGCCCCATTCATCCATTCCACATGCCAGTGCAGCTAACGCAGGCCCCATTCCACCATTCCACATGCCAGTGCAGCTAACGCAGGCCCCATTCATCCATTCCCCATGCCAGTGCAGCTAAAGCAGGCCCCATTCATCCATTCCACATGCCAGTGCAGCTAACGCAGGCCCCATTCATCCATTCCACATGCCAGAGCAGCTAACACAGGCCCCATTCCACCATTCATCCATTCCACATGCCAGAACAGCTAACACAGGCCCCATTCCACCATTCATCCATTCCACATGCCAGTGTTACACAGGCTACAGTAACCTAGATCGCTTGGAGATGTTACAGATAAATTGTGGGAGCCAAGACACATTGTATTGGCTTCATAGAGTCTGTTTATTGGTTTATGTTATTAGGGTATTATTAACCCCTTACAGTTATTACCTATTGTAATACGTTTGTTTGTAATTGTTTTGGATAATATATATATTTTTAATAATAATAATTAATAATTTCAAGATGGCTTATGATTCATATTTGTAGAATAGGCCTTTTTTATATATTCACTTATCTTGTAAATGAGTACTGCCACTAAGATAAATAGGTCTAATTCTTCATGGTTCGTGTGATTCACGCACTTTTTGCTTTATCCTGCAATTATCAGTATTTCAAGCTTGGAGCAACACGGTTCTCACCGTCGTTTTTTGAAGAACACTTAACTTTTAGTTTATAACTCCTGTACATAAGATGCTTATCTGCTGTTGGATCCGTTTTTGGAATAAAGAGATAGTTGTTTTTTATCATTTTTACACCGGAGTTCTGTGGAAATTTTCTATGCAATTGTAGCAGGAATAGTTTTACCTGCAACGTATTTGTATGAAGTTCGTCAAAATATATCACATTCCTAAGGGAATGAGATGTTATGTTTTATTTCTTCATGTTGGATGCCCCTTCTGGTAAAACCTGGTACTGTCTGGGTCAAGTTCAATGTCCCCGCCTACATTCGCTCTTCTTTAATATGCGGTGAAGACGGTAATGTGGAAGTTTTTGAGCTCCGCTCCTTATTTAAAATAAGATGTGATAATCTCCATATGAGTCTAGTCTAATTGTGTAAAGTGCCTTGTAAATGTATGTGGATCACATTGTATGCTGATCAGACGGTTGCAAATGTGTATTTTGTTTGTTTAATTGAATATATTAATGGCCACGTTCGTGAATGCTAACTAGCTAGGTGCGTAATGGCGGCCGCGAACATTCTAAGAAATGTGACTGTTATTTTCACGTGTAGGAGCTGGAGTGTCAGATATTGTGTATGGGAACGTGGAACTTGACCATCCAATGTTTAATCTTTAACCAGGTATGTTGTACTATGTTTATGGTGTATTTGTACTGTGTACTTTTATTTTATAATGTATTTTGATATGCTAGCTACGTTAGCTAGCTAGTTGTTTTACTTTTGCATTTAAAAACAGGTCCTTGTGGTTTATTAGCTACTGTATGTAATTTTGTCATTCAAACTATACGATCACGCTGTTAGTTATATATTTGTACAAACGCTCTTCTTTAATATGCGGTGAAGACGGAGCTGGAGTGTCAGATATTGTGTATGGGAACGTGGAACTTGACCATCCAATGTTTAATCTTTAACCAGATGCTAATAAACCGGACTTGAGTGAACCTGACGCCCTGTTTGGTCTGTGGAAGCAACTGACGAGAAAGAAGGGGTTACACAATCTCACCGCAAACGAGTAGCGTAGGAGCCACAGCTCAAGCTAATTATACGGTCAGCCCCCACATAAGACGTAAGACTATTAAATAATTGAATTTTAATTCAGGACTGACCATGAGACGCCCCAAAGATTTGTTTTCACTAGTAGCCAAAAGCTCATTTCTACTCTGGACAGCACTTCGTTCCTCGCTCGCTACCTCGCACTCATGCTGCTGCCAAGCCCCCGTTTGAGCTTATAATGAGGCGGCCAGCAAACACAAAATCACACGCTGTCCAAATAGTTACCGACGCCATGTATGCTACTAATTTTATCGTTTTAGCCGTCAGTGTGTAGCTACAGGTTCGGTTGTTGAAACCTACCTTTAGAATAATTTTGCTTGCGGCATAAATAACGTAGCCTACAGTTCCATTAGTGGTAGGCTACTCGCGAATTCCGTGGGAATTTCAGTCTTCACAAAGTTAATTTGACAGTTGAACATTTGTGTTTATTTAATGATTGTTATATTATTTTATCTCTATTATGACTGCCGATCGAATTTGAAAGGAGGAGACGCATTTACACCACTCGATCGCGGAAAATGATCATGTTGTTTATTTTATCAATATGGATACCAAGGAACGCAAAACATGAAATCGGTTATCAAGGAAACGTGCATCGAGGAAAATTATAAAACCACAGAATGCCTGCTAGTGATGTGCAGTTCGCGAACGAATCGGTATTTTTGAACGACTCTTTATGCTGAGTCGTCTGAGTCGACTCGCCAGTTCGAGTGAATCGTGCTAACCCACGGCTCTGGCTCTGGCTCTGGCTCTCGGCTCACGGCTCTGGCTCTCGGCTCACGGCTCTGGCTCTCGGCCCTCGGCTCACGGCTCTGGCTCTCGGCTCACGGCTCTGGCTTTGGCTCTCGACTCTCGGCTCTGGCTCTCGGCTCTTGGCTCTGACTCTGACTCTGCCTGCTTTCTACTACAGCCGGGAGACACTCAGCAGTGGTTAATGCGCTGCACGCAGTTTCTGATTGCTAAGTTAGAACCTACGTAAGAATACATTTTAATTTGATCTAACAATATTGCACACACTTTTAGTTAATAATCGCCCCAGTTCATTCCAAAGTTATTATGACTACTAATGGTTAAAAGAAAGATACGTAGCTACAGTAGCTATACTACCAAACTGATCAGCACAAAATCAACTCGACTCAATTTAAGAGCCATGAGCCGTAACAATATTCCACGGCTCCAGACAGAGCCGGAACAGAGCCGTGACACAATACAAACCGAAGTAATTTTCGAGTTTTAACCACATAACTGTTCTTAGAGTTCTGTGGTTTTAACAAAGGGTAAAATGAAGTACACCATTAAGCTATTAATCGGGTTTACTACTCAGCGTGATTCAAACGGAAACCCTATTGACAAAGGAATTATGTTAGCCTATATCTAATGATATTCCGAGACGCCGACTGTATATTACGAAATTATTAAACTTTTTGCGAGAATTGCAACCGAATTCCAGTCAACTATGAAACAATTAGGCCAAATATGCGATATTGCGATTGTGTTCAGCTAGATTAGGCTACAAAAAAATGACAGAAAACACTTATTTAAAGTGGTGGAATTTTTATTTTAGAACTCTTGACCAACAACAACAGTGAACAGAATAAATAGCCTACAATTGCATATGATATAATAAATAAAGTACAGTTAAAATAAACACATTTAAATAACCCTATGGAGTCCTAATAAATAAACGACACAGGCTCCTGTACATCATATGCACACACTGACACACAATAAATATCTGGCTTGTTTGTCAAATTTGGCTGGCTATCTCTCTTATACAGTCTTCCATCCACCTCATTTTCAGTAGACCTTGACAACTGGATTCTGGGATCTGATAAAATTTTTAAAAAGATTAATATTAGCATAGATTAAATAGCTCTATACAAATATAACCATTCAATGTCTATTATTACCTGTAAGATCTAATGTTACAATCTATGATCGAAAAAACGGAGATGGGAAAGTCGTAAATAAACGTAACCTGCGATTGCAAACTAGCTTGAGAGAGTAGGCTACTGTAAATTGAGAATATTAGCAATGAGTATCATTCAGATGATTTGGGTCTGAATACAATATCAAGGCTAGTTTACAAACTTATTTTGTCTACTTTGTTACCAGCAAGGGTCTGCTGTCTGAAACAGCTTCTAATTCCAGCTCGCGAGTCGCGCCGCTGAAAGAAAAAGATGAGGCTCAAAGATGCGGCTCAAACGGCTCTTCTGTATTAAACGGAAGTACCAAAATTGCAACTCCGACTCCGACTCTTCAAACGGAATGGTACGGATAGAGCCGACTCAGAAAAAAGAGCCGAACTGCCCATCACTAATGCCTGCAAGTAATGTGTAGCTCCTACCCCAGCAAACAAATGATGTCCTGATGACGTTACGTAATGTTCTCTTTTGGTCAAAGTCTGACGTAATATTGAAAACAACCTGACAACATGATCTGGGTGTTCAAATGTTATAAACAGGTCTCATGAAGGTCATATCATAATGTTTAAAGGAAGACCTTCATGTGACCTTTTGTAACATTCTATTTTGGTCCTACCATGGTGATGGAGTAACGTTACAAACATGACTATCACAGTACTTTGAAAAACGTTCTCTTTTGGTCCTACAATAGTCACGGAACAATGTTACAAACATGACCGTCACAGTACTTTGAAAAACGTTCTCTTTTGGTCCTACCTTCATCACGGAATAATGTTACAATATGACCTTGGGAGAACATTGGAAAACCTTTTATTTGGCCCTTTAGTCATGGAATAATGTAGGACACTTTCACACTGCCCCAAGGTTGTGGTTCCCAAACTTGGTCCTGGAGAAGCGCTGTGTATCCTGGTTTTCATTCCAACTACAATTTGAATAAGATATTAAGTTTTCTTCATTAGTGCAGTGGGATTATTTGCTAAAATACTTTATGCATGAAGCCAATTCATGGAGACACCATGTTAGACTATGGGGCTTTTTGGAACCAGAGCATGCACACTAGTTACCTAAAAATGCGGACCCAATTGGAATAAAAAAAAATCTTGTAACTTCTTCTGCGGGGTTCAGAAAAAAAGGAGAATCCCCTGGAGAATCCCCTGGTCCCCCATTCCAAAGAGAGTAGGCGGAGCAAGAGGTCCAGCTTCGGAGCTGGAACGTCTGCAGATGCTCGCCACTTTAAGCATTCGTGATGTAACTTTAGTAGCTAAGGTAACAGAAAACACTACTGCGCATGCCTGATCACTTCCCCTCGTGCACACAAAAAATACAATGGGGAAAGGCACCGGTTGCGTATCTTGTCTTATGTACAATCTTTGCCTGTTCCTAAGATGTAATTTTTCTCAGCCACTTCCGGGTCCATCACTCGAACATGACTAATAACAAAGAGGGTAGGCGGATATTGAAAACATTATTTTTGGTTGTATGCATTACAATAATACCCTTGAAGATGTATTATTTTAAATTAACCTCATTTTACTTTTGGCAAAATATCATATTCATCAACAGAAATTCTCTAAAGGTAAATTAAATTTATATGAAAACAATATAATAAAAAATAAAAAAAGAAAGCAATTAAAACTGTTCATCTGTGTGCTACTTATAACATCTTTTTTTTTAAATTCTTCTTTTGTTTAGTTTAACATATGTACCCCTGGCTGTGTTCTGTGTTTTGTCTATGTATGTATCTCTTGTTGAATAAAGTTATTAAAAAAGATATAATTTTTTTTTTAAAGGGTAGGCTAGTTGGATATCTAAAATCTTTGCTAATAACCAATCACTGCTCAACTACAAGTGTGAAGTTCAATCAGATAACACTTTCGTTGTGCGCGTTTATGAAAAGATGAGCTATCTTTTTTGAACCATTTTTAACGTCCTAATGACATTGTATTCTATTTAGAGGACATCCACAGGACATCATTTTATGGTCCTATGACTGTATTAAGAATGTTCTGAAAACGTCGTTTTGACGTTAAGAAAAATGTCCCCGGGACAACAGTGGAACCCTACAAAATAACGCCTGGAGAACGTTCATTTTTAACGTCTTGATAACAATACGTGTTGTATTCTATTTAGAGGACGTCATTTTATGGTCCTATTACTGTATTAAGAACGTCCTGAAAACGTCGTAGGACCCCTACAAAATAACACCTGAAAAACATTAATTTTCAACGTAATAATGTTGTGCCTCTGTGTCATAATTAATTTCCTGGTTTCTCCGTTTCTATGTGTTCGTATTCCGTTTCACGTTTTCCCTTTCCCAGATTGTGTCTCCGCCTCCCACACCTGATATGTGTTTCCTCATGTGTTGTCGTCTCACCTGTTCCTCGTTGTCTCATCATCCGTCTAGCATTTAAGCTCACCTGCACTCTCTGTTCTTGTGCCCTGCATTCGTGCTTGTGGTGTCATTACTTTCCAGCGTTTATTCCTTACCTGTTCTGAGTTCCTGTCTCCAGTCCTGTTTTGTCCCGTCCTGCTCCTGTTCTCCTGCCTGCCTTACCTGTCTCCATCCATCCCTGCTCCAGTCCTCCTGCCCACCTGCCCATCTCTGTCCAAGCCCCGCTCCAGCCCTGCACCCTTCTGTTCTCCAGCCCCCAACCCTGCTCCAGTCCTCCTGCCCATCTCTGTCCAAGCCCCGCTCCAGCCCTGCACCCTTCTGTTCTCCAGCCCCCTCTGATTGATCTCCAGGTTCCGAACTGGGACTTTGCCCTGCCTTCTCCGCATTGCTCTGGTTTCTTGGACTTTGACCCCTGCCTGGATTTGACTATTTTTCTGCTTGCCCTGTTTGCTGGACTTTGCCGTTCCGTGGACTGTGATTAAAGCATAATTGTTACTACATCTTGGTGTCTGCGTGTGGTTCCGATCGGTTCTCCTAACATTAGACGTCCACAGGACATAATTTTATAGTTCTGACTGTATTAAGAATGTCCTGAAAACATTGTTTTGACATTAAGAAAAACGTCCCCAGGACATCAAAAAACCCTACAAAATAACATCCAGAGAACGTTAATTTCCAACATCCTAATAACTTTGTGGTCCAGTTAAACAGCCAGAGTACGTCCTCAGGAAGTCATTTTGTTAGCTGGGTACAGGTCAAGGTAGCGAAAACTAAAACGTTTCAGAAACTCAAACCCCAGTGTGTACAAGGCCCAAGAGAGAATGGGCCTCATTCATGAAGCGTTCCTAAATATACGCGTACATTTATGTCTGAAGGGAGTCGTTACAAAAAATGTATGCCGGATTCATCAAACCGTGTGGAAAAGGTAGATTTTTTCATATTCACGTACGATACGCATCCACGTTATTTTGTGATTAGCATAAATCCACGCCCATGAATTGCCTTATATGGAGGCTGTCACTTCCATTTAAAGATCCATATCTAGTCAGAATGGCCCAGAAAAAGCAAAATAAATAATTATTCTGACACTGAAATAGTTTATTATTTTGTTCAATCAAAAAAAAGAATACTTTAATATTGTCAGTAATGGCGTCATGAACTGGTAAAGTAAAGACCTAGCTGGATACGTGCCATCAATACGAGCGTATTGCATTATCCCAGCATGGAAATAAATTAAACGTTATTCATTTTGTAATTCTGTTCTGTGTTCTGTGTATGTGAGTTGTGGTTTGAAATCGGTAACCGATAACATTGGACAGGTTGGCAATTACATAAAAACCACACTTTACCTCCACCTGGCTTTGCATTTTGTAGGGGAACTGGATGTACGCTGGCATTAGCTGGATTAAGCTGTTGACCACAATTGCCACCCTGGCTACAGACATGTAAGCCACTTCAAAGCAAATTTAATTGGTTAAATGTGTGTTTTAATTAGCATGGCCTATGTAAGGTCATGTAGAATTTCAATTTTGAGCAATTTAGAAAAAATTGTAGGCTACTGGAAGCGTTAATTAGCCTACGTTATGGGTCTAATTAAACAGCTTCATAGCCTACAATTGATTAATGGGAGTAATCTAAAAGGTTTGCTTCTTACAATCATAATTTATTACGTTTTGCAATGTGTATTTCAAAGGCCACAGTTAGTCTCGTGAATTTAACAAAAAATAAAAATAAATTAATATTCTAATTATCACTCAGAAGCTATATTTACTAGCATTCTGAATTTACGAATGCGGTACGCGTGCTCTTGAGCAGGTGTAAATTTTGTTCGGAGGCACTAACAAACATCAGATACAAACATGTTGATGAATACCAAAATGCGGGCAAAATTTCAATTACGAACGATTTACATACAAATTTGTTCTGCTCACGTTTCATGAATGAGGCCCAATGTCTGTTGTAGGGACGTATGTTGCAAAGGTAAACGTGTAGCATGCATAGGCTACTACAACTCCTGGCTCAACTATTTGACCCAAATCCCCCTTTCTGCAGGAAATGCCACATATAGCAATAATATACCCTAAAACCTAAATTCAACAATATTTATTTAAAAGTGACTTCATTAAACAACAAAATGTAAATAACTGCTCTCGTCCACAGCGAGCACTGCAGCTTACACTGAACGGTGTCGTGCAGCGCGAGTAATAATTTGTTTACAAAAGATATTCGACAAACAGGCCAGCAAGGGCACAGGGTGAACAAAGTAAACAATTGATACTTTACTTACCTCGTCAGAATGTAAAATTTAATAATAATAATAATAATAACTTTATTTTATATAGCGCCTTTCACGAAACCCAAGGACGCTTTACATCAACAAAAGACAATCACAACAAGTAGACGACAAAGACACAATCAATAAACAGACAACAACAACAACAAAACAACCAAACTAGGTGCCAAAGGCCTGGGTGGCCTAGTTTTGTTTTAACATAAAAATACAGGAAATATCCACATCTTACATGCAACGCAGAGAGTAGCTCTCAACATCCCTGTCAGATACGCAGTTTTCATATGCTTGATACTATATAATTATTTTTAATAAAGTAGCCTATGTATTTATATATTTACAAAACTAGGTAGCTACTGACTATCAAGCTAGCTATAAAAAAATAAATAGGCTACTATAACCAGAATATTCAAAAAAGCTCAACTGTAAGCTAGCTATATGACTAGCTCTCCTATCTCCTCTCCACGCAGATGAACCGCTGCCCTGAGATTCAGTCAGCTGCGTAGGCCGCCCTCGCTCCAAAACTTCAGGGCGTGGCCACTGAACTATCGGTGGGCGTAGCTGTACAGGTTTCTATTTCGTCACTGAGGGAGGAATACGTCAGCGATGACACTTCTGGCCAATCACAGATTGAACGTGCAGTACCTAACGTTTTACCACTAGAGACACTTTTGAGCCAGATTCTTAAAGTTTATGCTTTTTTGCGCTGACTGCAGTAATTTGTCAAGATTTGGACCAGGATCAATCAGTAATACTTCGAAAAAACCAAATATATCAGTTATCATCTAAAATAAGTGGTTTTAGTGCTTTGTTACCCTTTAAAGTTCAAGCATTGCTGCATCGGACGAGCACATTGCTTCCATCTGCCAAGCACTAGGCGATGGTCTTCCTCTCAGCCGAAAATAAATAAAATGTTATTAATTTCTTCATCTTGTTTGTGTTCTGTGTTTGTGATATGTAGTTTGAAATCCCATAACCCCTAGTGATGGTAAACAGCAATTTGACAAACTAGGGCAGTTGTCTAACGTTACTTACTGTTTTTACAAGTCGCAGCAAATAACAACGGACAACTGTCGCGAGCGAAAACTCTCTACATTCGCTCAATGAATTACTAAACACTTCAAGATCAGCTTCTAACAAAAAACGTCAATTCATATACAAAACGAGTCCTGATCTTATTTTATTTCGCATATTAGCGGTTGTTGGTCAAATAAACCTCTCACTGCGGAGAAGTAATTAAGAACAAATCTCAGTTCGAGAAAGAGTGGCGTGCCTGTTTACATTGTAAATCTAACTAAAACTAAGTATTTATTAAGTAATTAACGTTACACTCAAAACACACCGGTACACTACCTAACCCGTTTGCCTTATCTCACTCTCACCTGATAATAGCTACAGCATCAGCGAGTCACGCTCACTTTCTGGCCTCGAAATATCGTCCATATATTCGGGTTCAAACTGTAACCCTGAACACCACTTGAAAAGTGAAAATAATCTTCAGTATAGTCATCACTGCTACAATACATATTCAAATATAGTCCACAAAAATTGGATCACTAGCTAGCTAGTCTGTGTCAACTGGTGTCAATGTTGTTTATAAAGATGACGCCATCTATGTACCATTCCCAAGAAACTGCTGGCATGATCAGCTGTTGTGCAACCGGGAGTTGTAAACTAGGTGTCGTGAAGTTCAATCGCGTTAAGGCAAGTGGTCCAAAACAAACTAATTCAGTTTTTTGGCTATATTGACGCGTTTTGATTACAAGGGATGCATTTATGCAAGCAAATAAACATATGAAGTGTTTATTTAAGTTTGGTTTATTCATATTCTGTCATGGTTCGTGGCTTTTTATTTTATTTTCTTTTGCGGTTCTCGTCCTGGTTTCCCGATTGTGGATCAATCGGATTTTTTCCACGTTCCGTTTCAGGGTTTGCCTTCCTCATTATTGTTTTCACCTGTGCTTCTACCTGCGGGGTATTTAGGTTCCTCACTTCCGCTTCCCTGGTGCTTGTTTGTCATTCGACATTGCATCGAGCCAGGTATAGCCAGGTACTAGCGACCTTGTGATATTAAACTTTATTTATGTTCATGAGGGACTTGCTATTAATTCAGGTATAGGATTGTTTCCTCCTGTAAGCGTTCTGCGCTATTTATTTCGTCTGTTGCTGTCCTCACATAGACAGTTTTTCTTTGTTCGTTTGTTTTGGTTTTACACTCTTCCGGCTCTGAGCTTATGTAGCCGAAAGTGTTCTTTTCTTTGCTAGATTTCCCGTTCTAGCCCCAGTACTGAGCTCGGGAGATTTAGTTGGTATTGCACTCGTTCTCAAGTTCACCATATTTTAGTGGGTTGATTTTGTTTTGGCTGTTTAGCCACAAGGAATTAGTTTCCTGTTTTTTCTTTCTTTTCTTTTATTGTTTTTCTCCCCTTTATTGGTTCTCACTGATGTGAGCTGAGTTCTGATTCCCCCACCTTCGTGTTTGAATCTCCACCACATAAAAACCGATAACATATTGTCTTTGTTAAGTAGCTGTCAGAGAGTGACCATGGACGTAATGTAGTGACTATGGATGTAATGGCGACATGTCTCTCGTGTACGTGTTTGTTAATTTGAATGTGTTTTGTTGTGTCAAGCTTTTGTCTTTTGTTTTTTTCATGCGCTATGTGTCTGTTGTGGTACAGGGAAGCGGATGGAGATTTTTTGGGGCACTCCTGCTGCTCGTTTTTGTAATATTGACGAATTGCCTAGCCGGGATGGGAAATAAAAGTTATTCTATTCTATAAGCCTCAATTAAATCAATGTTATTTGGCTCACAGAGATTGAGCTACGCGTACTCGAGGCAGGAAGTCTTGAGCCGCATATGTTCCCCAATTTATGACATAATTTGTGGTAAGTAGCTCAGCGGGCCTGGGTCTAAAAAATGCGAACTATCCCTTTAAGTTTAAAAGTAAATTTCTGTCCCTTTGAAATGAATGGTGGAATGTTGACCATTGTGATGTCACATTGTACTCTCTGTCCTCTAGCAGGTGAATGTCTTTGCAACAAACCCTCTGCAGCTGATAATGTTCCAATGCGCTCTAGCAGCCTCTGCAGCTGATAATGTTCCAATGTGCTCTAGCATCCTCTGCAGCTGATAATGTTCCAATGCACTCTAGCATTCTCTGCAGCTGATAATGTTCCAATGCACTCTAGCATCCTCTGCAGCTGATAATGTTCCAATGCGCTCTAGCAGCCTCTGCAGCTGATAATGTTCCAATGCGCTCTAGCATCCTCTGCAGCTGATAATGTTCCAATGTGCTCTAGCAGCCTTTGCAGCAGATAATGTTCCAATGCACTCTAGCATCCTCTGCAGCTGATAATGTTCCAATGCGCTCTAGCATCCTCTGCATCTGATAATGTTCCAATGTGCTCTAACAGCCTCTGCAGCTGATAATGTTCCAATGCACTCTAGCAGCCTCTGCAGCTGATAATGTTCCAATGTGCTCTAACAGCCTCTGCATCTGATAATGTTCCAATGCACTCTAGCAGCCTCTGCAGCTGATAATGTTCCAATGCACTCTAGCAGCCTCTGCAGCTGATAATGTTCCAATGTGCTCTAGCATCCTCTGCCGCTGATAATGTTCCAATGCACTCTAGCATCCTCTGCCGCTGATAATGTTCCAATGTGCTCTAACAGCCTCTGCATCTGATAATGTTCCAATGCACTCTAGCATCCTCTGCCGCTGATAATGTTCCAATGTGCTCTAACAGCCTCTGCAGCTGATAATGTTCCAATGCGCTCTAGCATCCTCTGCATCTGATAATGTTCCAATGTGCTCTAACAGCCTCTGCAGCTGATAATGTTCCAATGCACTCTAGCAGCCTCTGCATCTGATAATGTTCCAATGTGCTCTAACAGCCTCTGCAGCTGATAATGTTCCAATGCACTCTAGCAGCCTCTGCAGCTGATAATGTTCCAATGCACTCTAGCAGCCTCTGCAGCTGATAATGTTCCAATGCACTCTAACAGCCTCTGTAGCTGATAATGTTCCAATGTGCTCTAACAGCCTCTGCATCTGATAATGTTCCAATGCACTCTAGCATCCTCTGCATCTGATAATGTTCCAATGTGCTCTAACAGCCTCTGCATCTGATAATGTTCCAATGCACTCTAGCATCCTCTGCATCTGATAATGTTCCAATGCACTCTAGCATCCTCTGCATCTGATAATGTTCCAATGCACTCTAGCATCCTCTGCATCTGATAATGTTCCAATGCACTCTAGCATCCTCTGCCGCTGATAATGTTCCAATGCGCTCTAACAGCCTCTGTAGCTGATAATGTTCCAATGCACTCTAGCATCCTCTGCATCTGATAATGTTCCAATGCACTCTAACAGCCTCTGCATCTGATAATGTTCCAATGCACTCTAGCATCCTCTGCATCTGATAATGTTCCAATGCACTCTAGCATCCTCTGCCGCTGATAATGTTCCAATGCGCTCTAACAGCCTCTGTAGCTGATAATGTTCCAATGCACTCTAGCATCCTCTGCATCTGATAATGTTCCAATGCGCTCTAACAGCCTCTGCATCTGATAATGTTCCAATGCACTCTAGCATCCTCTGCATCTGATAATGTTCCAATGCACTCTAGCATCCTCTGCATCTGATAATGTTCCAATGCACTCTAGCATCCTCTGCATCTGATAATGTTCCAATGTGCTCTAGCATCCTCTGCCGCTGATAATGTTCCAATGCACTCTAGCAGCCTCTGCAGCTGATAATGTTCCAATGTGCTCTAACAGCCTCTGCATCTGATAATGTTCCAATGCGCTCTAGCAGCCTTTGCAGCTGATAATGTTCCAATGCACTCTAGCATCCTCTGCAGCTGATAATGTTCCAATGCGCTCTAACAGCCTCTGTAGCTGATAATGTTCCAATGTGCTCTAACAGCCTCTGCATCTGATAATGTTCCAATGCACTCTAGCATCCTCTGCATCTGATAATGTTCCAATGTGCTCTAACAGCCTCTGCATCTGATAATGTTCCAATGCACTCTAGCATCCTCTGCATCTGATAATGTTCCAATGCACTCTAGCATCCTCTGCCGCTGATAATGTTCCAATGCACTCTAACAGCCTCTGCATCTGATAATGTTCCAATGCACTCTAGCATCCTCTGCATCTGATAATGTTCCAATGCGCTCTAGCAGCCTTTGCAGCTGATAATGTTCCAATGCACTCTAGCATCCTCTGCCGCTGATAATGTTCCAATGCGCTCTAACAGCCTCTGCCGCTGATAATGTTCCAATGCACTCTAGCATCCTCTGCATCTGATAATGTTCCAATGCGCTCTAGCAGCCTTTGCAGCTGATAATGTTCCAATGCACTCTAGCATCCTCTGCCGCTGATAATGTTCCAATGCGCTCTAGCAGCCTCTGCAGCTGATAATGTTCCAATGTGCTCTAGCATCCTCTGCCGCTGATAATGTTAAAATGCGCTCTAGCAGCCTCTGCAGCTGATAATGTTCCAATGCACTCTAGCATCCTCTGCATCTGATAATGTTCCAATGCGCTCTAGCAGCCTTTGCAGCTGATAATGTTCCAATGTGCTCTAACAGCCTCTGCAGCTGATAATGTTCCAATGCACTCTAGCAGCCTCTGCAGCTGATAATGTTCCAATGCACTCTAACAGCCTCTGTAGCTGATAATGTTCCAATGTGCTCTAACAGCCTCTGCAGCTGATAATGTTCCAATGTGCTGTAACAGCCTCTGTAGCTGATAATGTTCCAATGCGCTCTAGCAGCCTCTGTAGCTGATAATGTTCCAATGCACTCTAACAGCCTCTGTAGCTGATAATGTTCCAATGTGCTCTAACAGCCTCTGCAGCTGATAATGTTCCAATGTGCTCTAACAGCCTCTGTAGCTGATAATGTTCCAATGCGCTCTAGCAGCCTCTGCAGCTGATAATGTTCCAATGCACTCTAACAGCCTCTGTAGCTGATAATGTTCCAATGTGCTCTAACAGCCTCTGTAGCTGATAATGTTCCAATGTGCTCTAGCATCCTCTGCCGCTGATAATGTTCCAATGCGCTCTAGCAGCCTCTGCAGCTGATAATGTTCCAATGCACTCTAACAGCCTCTGTAGCTGATAATGTTCCAATGTGCTCTAACAGCCTCTGCAGCTGATAATGTTCCAATGCACTCTAGCAGCCTCTGCAGCTGATAATGTTCCAATGCACTCTAACAGCCTCTGTAGCTGATAATGTTCCAATGTGCTCTAACAGCCTCTGCAGCTGATAATGTTCCAATGTGCTCTAGCATCCTCTGATAATGTCACAGTACCCTCTAGCTGCTTCAGATTATATCCTCCTACAGTTTTTAGGACAAATAGCTTATTTTCTAGAGAACCGCTCATCCAATCAACCTCACTCGGCACTGCACTTCCTAGGGTCCAGAGCAACACACCTAGCAAATTTCAACTTCATACAGTGCCCGGTTGTCGAGCAAAGTGAAATACAGATGGACAGAAGGACAGAGAGGATTTCTTCCTTTATAGTTAGATATATTCTTACCATAAGCCAGCCGGCTCTCACATCAGTGTTCTCTAAACAAGTGCCAACTGAGCTTCCCCTCAGAATTAAGCTGTGGGTCCCACTCCAACTGAGCTTCCCTTCAGAATGAAGCTGTGGGTCCCACTCCAACTGAGCTTCCCCTCAGAATTAAGCTGTGGGTCCCACTCCAACTGAGCTTCCCCTCAGAATTAAGCTGTGGGTCCCACCAGGCCACCGATAAATCGGAATGTATGAACATGCACACAAAATACAAAATAGAAATCGGCCTTTCCTACATGGTTTGATGAATCCGGCGTAAAATCTTCATACTAACTTGTTTCGTACATAAATTTCTGCACATATTTATAATCGTTTGATGAATGAGGCCCGATGACTCCTGGTTGATCACCCACAAAGTGTGAAATGATAACGCGTGCAAATACCTCGGCTGCGCACACAAACTGACACCCCTTATTTGGGGTCTTAGTAAATCGACCCCTCAGCCTTGTGAATTTAACAGAAAACAAAAATAAATTAATGTTTTAATTGATATTCATAAACTTCTGAATTTAAGAACGTGGTACGCATGGTCCTGAGCAGGTGTAAAGTTTGATTGCACGTAAGCTACGAACAAAACTCAGATACGAAAACATCGATGAATGCAAAAATACATACAAAATTGCAAATAGGAACGATTTACACACAAATTCGTTCTGCTCACGTTTCATGAGTGATGCCCCTTGTATGGTCTTTTGACAAAATAAATACATTTTCTAACCTATTGTGTACTAGTGTCATGTTATCGGTGAAATGGCATGAAGGTAACTATTAAAACGAATATCAAAGAACATTCTCAGAATGCTTTCACAGAACATCCATAGAACCTAAGATGAAACATTCCAGCAACATTTTAAAAACTTGCCACTAAAAACCTTCCAAGAATATTTTGTAAAAATCTTCTAAAAATTGTTGTGTCCAAGAATGTCCATGAAGAACTTTATAAATAATGTTTGTTATAAAATTGCAATCAACATTTTAAAAAAAACTAGCGAGTGAAAACCTTCGAAGCATGTTTTGTAAAAACCTTCTAATAATGTTGTGCCAAAATGTTTTTGAAGAATGTTCTTATAACTTTGGAAAAAAATTTAAAACGTTCTGGGAACATTTTTTTAAAAAGTAAAAAGTTGCCATAAAAAGCACTCCCAAAACATTCCAAGATAATGTTCCCATAACCATAACAGGAATGTTCGGGGAACGTTCTTGGAACCAAAAATTGTTAGCTGGATAGCAAGCGTTAACACAATACTATAATTTTCCTAAAGCATCGATGCATAATTTATTCCCCAACATGATCATGTTTGTATAAAAATACATTGCAGTCAGTTATACCAGGGTTATTCCCCTTACCGTATTGATGGGATTGGTACAGCGTGTGTTGAATCTGGCTCGGCGAAGATTGACGAGTCCTTCCACTACCACTGCCAGTGTTTTTTGATTGACATGTCAGGATTGAAAACGTGTCCTCATAATGCCAACATCTCGCATCCTTGTGGTTAAAGCAAAGCCGACTTACAATGTATTCAGAAATCAGGCATTTTTTGTACTAGTAAAGGAGATCATAGCCTTATCAACTGATTAGAAAAGTACATGCCCAATACATCAAGCAGTTTTTCTAGTAGCAAACACATGCACAATTTCTCTGCAATTAAGATGTAATGTTAAACAAACGTTCTTTTAAAACATTTTGTAACCTGCCATCATGAATGCCCCAACAACATTGTAAAAATGTTGCAGTCCAAACGTTCCATCTGTTAACATGCAACGTTACAGGAACGTTCTTGAGAAAACCATTTTGTAACTTTCCATCAACGTTGTAAAAACATTGCAGTCAGAGCATTCCATCTTTGTTAGCATGCAATGTTACGGGGACGTTCTTGAGAAAACCATTTTTAAACTACCATCAACATCCTGACAAACATCCTAAAAATGTTTCACTCAGAATGTTCAACATTCAGATTAAAAAACATTATTGTCCATTAATGCAGGCAAATAATGGAAATATGTATATGGCAAAGTGCATAGCTCACATAAAAAGACAACACACGAAGATTAAAAATGTACAGTTAAATGTTAATGTCCACAGGTTCCTACTTTAACTGCAGTTGAGCTGGCAGTGGCAGTGGCAGTGGGGATAAATAATATTTTATAACAGCACTTCTGTGCACAGGGGACTCTGAACCTTCGCCCAGAGGGCATCATCTCAAAAGAGATATGAAGAGGGTGGGAAGTATCATTCAGGATTTTTATGGCCATTCTGTTCACTGCTTTTGCATGGTGCTCTGGGGGCTGGGAAATTAGATTCCCTGGTTAACTACTCTGGAGAGCTTGGCTCCTCACAGACAGGTGACTGAACCAGGACACAACATTGAAAGTTAGGACACTTTCAGTCAGTACTTGGTAGACGCTGCTCAGGATAGGCCTACATATACAGCTAAATACTGCCATCTATTGGTAAGAAAAAACAAAAAAATTAATTTAAATTAATAAAAGACCACAACGAATATTGAACGCTCGACACTTGAATTAATAAACGACCACACCAATTAAAAACCGCCCACCAACTTTGACATTAATTTGACAGTAATCAATGGAGGATAATTTCTCTTAGTTCTTATATCGCCTAAAATGGGCGGACAACGCAGAATCTGTAACAATAACACGCCATGTTCTGTAGCTACATTATTCCCACGTTACATTTGATCACAAATCGAAACTATCATATAGAAGCAAAATTTAAATTCTGACCTCACTGTCCACACAAGGCTCATCATGTCTAACATAACTGTTATTCTATCTATAAATCTCAAGTGAAAGGCTTTTATATGTCTACTGCTGTGCGGTAACATCAATTTGTTCCAAAAGTGTCAGAATGACTTTATTAATGGGCTAAATATTACACCGGATGGAAAAACAACTTTTCCGACAGAATCACGGACTGACTGGCTGATTTAACATGGATGGTGTTTAATAAAGATAGCCTGTCAATTAAATTAAGAAATAGATCAGCTAAAAATAAATCCACGGATGTTAATGCTGAAACGTCACTATGTATTCGCCCACGTTACTTTTATTTATCTTTACCTTTATACTAAGTCAGACCTCAGTTATCATTTTCCTTATATTGAGTTAAGATCAGACCAAAAAGTAGGCTACTGAATTTACGCTGGATTCACGTCTGATGTCAGTGAAGTCTGCTCGATACTGTTTGACAAGAAGTTAGTTTTGTTTTTCCCTGTTTCAGGAGCCTAACAGTTGTAAAAATGTAGCCTACTCTTTTAATCAAACTGCAGGGCCTGTAACTTCCGTCATATCTGACGAGGTAAAAATGGTGATGAAAAAAAAGTTATTAAAAAAAGAATAGGCGACAATAAAAATACACTGAAATAAAACGCAAACTTTTTTTAAGTTATTTTTTAAATTACTATTTGGTCCCAAATGGGAAATTCAAAAATAGCCGAGGCTATTAGGCTACACCCAAACCGCCAGTTTTCTGTTTTACTGAATTGAGCGTTAGTACGATTATACTTTCAGATTCCCATTCCTCCCCACACCTTCACTTTTATCTTCTCTTCTTCCCACTGCACAACAGGCTACTTACTCCGTTCTTTTATTCAGGTTTATTCCTTATTTTACTCTCTCTTCTTTTTCCTCCGTCTCTAAACTGGCGTTTGAGTTTAAAAACTTTAAGTTTCTCTTTTGCAGGACTCTCGATTTCGTTGTTGCTTAATGACTTTTTCTGTGGCTACAGCGTGAACACAAATACATTTCCGGTGTTGTGCCGTAGAATGCACCCTTGCCGTGGATTGCACCCCCTGACGGGAGCGCGCGCGCTTACGTCATTCTGTTTGAAAAGTTTCTGAATTCGCTTCGTTTCAATATCGTACCAAAATAATATGAAGGAGGTATTAATATTATTGTATTATAATGCTTTGTGAAGGGTATCCTTGTCTTAAAGATGGTAAGCAGCCTTCGATTTTATACTCATTTCAATTTAGACTCAAAACACGGAACTGGCGAGGGGTATGTTAGACGCAAATCCATAGCTACTTTTCTTATGGTACGATCGCATTATGCTAAAATATAGCCCAGCTATAATTACAAAATTAGCTGGAATTTTACTGGGGTTAGCCTGTATGTAGCTACTCGTAGCTGGGGAAATAACAGCTTCCTTATCCAGCAGATCAGCTCGACTGAAAATGAAATGTGATCCACGGTTATCAAGTCATATAGCTAAACTATACTGGATACTTGGCAGGACCCCAACGATCACCGTCAAGTATTTCTTTAAATGTTTTCTTGCAGCTAAATGAATGCAAATAAAAATGTATCCCCGATATATCACTGACTATTGCATGCTTTGACCCTCCAGACACACCGCGGTCACATATATTTTCCCCAAATGTATGTCATATCATGCTGGAGTCGAGAGTGTTTTATTTCCTGGCACGGCTGTTTTTCTAATTGCCGTGAAATGCACCCCCTCTTAACTTTGGCTAAAAAGGTACTACATACATGAAACTCACAGTGGTAACTCATTTTGGCTCCATATGAATGCCCTAAAAAGCATTTGATGCTGGGGTCACCAGAAAAATAATTACAAGGGGGTGCATTTTCAGGCAGGGCTGGATTTCCGCTTGCCGTGAAATGCACCCCCTGCTAACTTTGGCTAGGAAGGTCTCACATCCATGAAACTCACAGTGGTAACTCATTTTCACTCCATATGAATGCCCTAAAAAGCATTTGATGTTGGGGTCACCAGAAAAATAATTACAAGGGGGTGCATTTTCAGGCAGGGCTGGATTTCCGCTTGCCGTGAATTGCACCCCCTCCTAACTTTGGCTATGAAGGTCTCACATCCATGAAACTCACAGTGGTAACTTATTTTGACTCCATATGAATGCCCTAAAAATAATTTGATGCTGGGGTCACCAGAAAAATAATTACAAGGGGGTGCATTTTCAGGCAGGGCTGGATTTCCGCTTGCCGTGAAATGCACCCCCTGCTAACTTTGGCTAGGAAGGTCTCACATCCATGAAACTCACAGTGGTAACTCATTTTCACTCCATATGAATGCCCTAAAAAGCATTTGATGCTGGGGTCACCAGAAAAATAATTACAAGGGGGTGCATTTTCAGGCAGGGCTGGATTTCTGCTTGCCGTGAAATGCACCCCCTGCTAACTTTGGCTAGGAAGGTCTCACATCCATGAAACTCACAGTGGTAACTCATTTTCACTCCATATGAATGCCCTAAAAAGCATTTGATGCTGGGGTCACCAGAAAAATAATTACAAGGGGGTGCATTTTCAGGCAGGGCTGGATTTCCGCTTGCCGTGAATTGCACCCCCTCCTAACTTTGGCTAGGAAGGTACCACATACATGAAACTCACAGTGGTAACTCATTTTCACTCCATATGAATGCCCTAAAAAGCATTTGATGCTGGGGTCACCAGAAAAATAATTACAAGGGGGTGCAATTCACGGCAAGCGGAAATCCAGCCCTGCCTGAAATTGCACCCCCTTCTAATTATTTTTCTGTTGACCCCAGCCTCAAATGCTTTTTAGGGCATTCATATGGAGTCAAAATGAGTTACCACTGTGAGTTTCATGGATGTGAGACCTTCCTAGCCAAAGTTAGCAGGGGGTGCAATTCACGGCAAGCGGAAATACAGCCCTGCCTGAAATGGCACCCCCTTCTAATTATTTTTCTGGTGACCCCAGCATCAAATGCTTTTTAGGGCATTCATATGGAGTGAAAATGAGTTACCACTGTGAGTTTCATGGATGTGAGACCTTCATGGCCAAAGTTAGCAGGGGGTGCATTTCACGGCAAGCGGAAATCCAGCCCTGCCTGAAAATGCACCCCCTTGTAATTATTTTTCTGGTGACCCCAGCATCAAATGATTTTTAGGGCATTCATATGGAGTCAAAATGAGTTACCACTGTGAGTTTCATGTATGTAGTACCTTTTTAGCCAAAGTTAGGAGGGGGTGCATTTCACGGCAATTAGAAAAACAGCCGTGCCAGGAAATAAAACACTCTCTTGACTCCAGCATGATATGACATACATTTGGGGAAAATATATGTGACCGCGGTGTGTCTGGAGTGTCAAAGCATGCAATAGTCAGTGATATATCGGGGATACATTTTTATTTGCATTCATTTAGCTGCAAGAAAACATTTAAAGAAATACTTGACGGTGATCGTTGGGGTCCTGCCAAGTATCCAGTATAGTTTAGCTATATGACTTGCATATGATAACCGTGGATCACATTTAATTTTCAGTCGAGCTGATCTGCTGGATAAGGAAGCTGTTATTTCCCCAGCTACGAGTAGCTACATACAGGCTAACCCCAGTAAAATTCCAGCTAATTTTGTAATTATAGCTGGGCTATATTTTAGCATAATGCGATCGTACCATAAGAAAAGTAGCTATGGATTTGCGTCTAACATACCCCTCGCCAGTTCCGTGTTTTGAGTCTAAATTGAAATGAGTATAAAATCGAAGGTTGCTTACCATCTTTAAGACAAGGATACCCTTCACAGAGCATTATAATACAATAATATTAATACCTCCTTCATATTATTTTGGTACGATATTGAAACGAAGCGAATTCAGAAACTTTTCAAACAGAATGACGTAAGCGTGCGCGCTCCCGTCAGGGGGTGCAATCCACGGCAGGGGTGCATTCTACGGCACAACACCGGCTCTCACTCGCACACATACACGATCTAGCTGGGGTAAGCAAAGCTGAGTGAATTACTTTTTGCCTCTTGTTGAGACTGTGAGTGGCTCTAAAAAGAGCCTTTGGGGGTTGAGTATTGTTGTGTTACGGATTACTTTGAACTAGTGTACTTCGTGACGGCCTTGGTTCCCTCAGACACCGCGTGTTTGGCCAGCTCTCCTGGCAGCAGAAGGCGCACGGCGGTCTGGATCTCCCTTGAAGTGATAGTCGACCGTTTGTTGTAGTGAGCCAAGCGAGAAGACTCACCAGCAATGCGTTCGAAAATGTCGTTGACAAAGGAATTCATGATGCCCATAGCCTTTGAAGAAATGCCGGTGTCAGGATGCACTTGCTTCAAGACTTTGTACACGTAGATAGCGTAACTTTCCTTCCTCGACTTTCGCCGCTTCTTTCCTCCTTTCCCAGCCGTCTTGGTTACGGCTTTCTTGGAACCCTTCTTGGGTGCAGCCTTTGCAGCCTCAGGCATTTCGAAAGCTTGACTAAATCAAAAGCTCCAGCGTCCTTGTGCGTCTGCGATATATAAGGCTTTTATGCAAATAGTCATGGTTTGCTTAACGGTGACGTAAACCGAGTCTCATTGGAGGCAGCTCGTCAACCCGTAGAGTGTTGGGTGATTATTGCAACCCTATTGGCTGAATTTCGCGGGCCGGAAAAACCTAGCCCGATTTCTGCAAACAAAGGATTTTTGTTTAACCGCGCGACTCCTGCACGTATCTCTCATTCTCCATTTCCCCTCGTTTCTTAAATTCAGTAATGTCTTCATGTACCGTCATTGCAGTTACCCACGTTCTAAGCAAAGTCCAATACACTCACCCTTTGAAAACGAATTTGCTTAATACAAATTTCAAATACAAACGTATACACACAGCCTACACCTTGCCTGTGCCGCCGCCCAAACAATACGTATACATTAATCCAATTTTTATTTTTTTTACAAACATTAAAGGTACACGGCACTCGTTTCAGTATACAACATCTGAACAAAAACGTAAATAAAAGCCAAGTTACTCGCGCATAGGCTAGCCTACAGAGCGCTGTCTATAAGTCCTTAATTCCAACTTGCAAAAACTAGGCCTGCCTTTACAAGTTTTGATATCAAAATGTGACCAAGTTACTCCTAACAATATTGCCTATCGTAGCTCACACTAAATAAACTAAACTACCTCTATTCCAAAGCAATGCTATCCAAACTTTCCTAAATTATTTAATGCAACTTGGCCCTGTGTTTCTCCATCTTAGCATGTGAAGAGATTGTGCCTCATAGAACAACACATGATTTCAATGAATGTTTCTTGATGAATAATTACACTCCAGAAAATATCTGGTTATACTTTGTTGGCAAGTTTACTTTAGAAAATGTACAGGTTTTAAAATGTTCACTGCTGCTACAGATTTCTTTACAATTCACAAACAGACATTTATATCAAGAAACATCATGTACAAAAGAGAAAGGGGGGGATGAATAAATAAATGCAGATTAAAAATGAGTAATATTTTTGCCTAGAAAGTAGCGTACATATAACATTTTTAGAAATGTATCCAGACATGTTTGTGGGTCAGATGATGGCAAATAAGTAATAGTACTAATTTTCTTAACATAATAATAGTTGTGATATTTGCGAAAATAATTTTGTGAACACAAGGATGTCTATGCTCTGTAGGACCACACAGGTTTCGATAAAAATCCAAATATTCCAAAGAAATACATCAACATATCTGAATCAGAGTATTTCCACTATAAATTATTCTCATTTCACAGTTTGATGTGGCACATACAGTTTCATTGATCACATTTTCTTGAGATGGTAAGATGAAAAAACACAGGGCCAAGTTGTATTAAATAATTTAGAAAAGTTGGGATAGCATTGCTTTGGAATAGAGGTAGTTAATTTAGTGTGAGCTACGATAGGCAATATTGTTAGTTGTAACTTGGCCACATTTTGATATCAATACGTTTAAAGGCAGGCATAGTTTTTGCAAGTTGGAATTAAGGACTTATAGACATTGCTCTGTAGGCTTTTTTTTTTTAACGTTGAAAACGTTTTTGTTCAGATTTCACTTATTTTGTGTGGGTAACTATTGATGAATAATGCATGAAGGTATTGACACCGAGAGAGACATGCATACATAAGCTATATGAACGTGTCCGCTACTGTAGACTTTTGACCATTGGCCGGGCATGCCCGGGCAAAAACTATAGTCCTGCCTTTTTCGAACATCTGATATCCACCCTCAGATTTTTGGCTTTTAATCTCTTTTACCTCTCTTTACAATAAAAAGCTTGTGTTTATCATCGTGACTTTTTGCAATTTTTTGCAATATTTTTCTCTATTGCAAGTTGCGAAGATGAACTGAAAATGTTTTATTTTTTTTCTTGTATTGTGTGTCTTGTTTGTATGGTCTATGCATGTGAAAAAGTTATTGGAAGAATGAATAGTTCTTGAAGCTCTTGTTTGCTTCTCATTTTATATACTTTATATAACTGTAAATAATTATGTAAGTATTTTTCTGTTGTGAGGATTCATTTTGAAAAGTAAATGTGTTGCTGAAGTTGTTGAAGAAATTAATTTGTGGTTGAAGTTGAAGCATTCGTTTTTTTTGTTTTTTTTGTTCCATACAAGTGTGAGGTTTTACCCCAGTATTGATCATAATTGCTGTAACTCACTCATAATGTGCAAATGTTTGCTTTTACTGATGATATAATATCATGAAGCTCGCACAAAGTAACATGGCGTTGAGGGAATTCAAAGCCCGATCAGTATTGCCGGTATTCATGTATTTGATTATAAATATGGCATTTTACACTGTCGTTAACGCTTACGGCCACACCACTCTGAATACGCCCGATCTCGTCTGATCTCGGAAGTTAAGCAGGGTCGGGCCTGGTTAGTACTTGGATGGGAGACCGCCTGGGAATACCAGGTGCTGTAAGCTTTTTCAAAACGTTTTTGTATAGGGGGCGCTGTTTCACAATATTCCAACAATTCAAATACAGTTCAGGAAAATAACTAAATTAATAAACTGAACAAAAAATATATACACTGCTCAAATAAGTTAAGAGAACACTTAATCAACACAGTATAACTGTTGAACTGCTGGCGAACTGAACTGCTGGCGGTGAGTTGCAGGCCCTACTATCTTCCCCATGAGTTCTCCAACGTCATTGTTATCGTGACATATATTCCACCGTCTGCTAATGCCAAACAGGCTACTGACACGTTAGTCAGAGTTGCTCACGAACTTCAAAGTCACTCACCTGACGCTCTCATGATTATCAATGGTGATTTTAACCACTGCACCCTCTCCTCCTCATTGCCTTCTTTTAGGCAGTTTGTTACCTGCCCTACGAGGAATAATAAGACCATTGACTTGTTTTATGCTAATGTCAAGGACAGTTATTATTCCACTGCTATGCCACCCCTGGGCAGCTCAGACCATAACCTGGTGCTGCTGTCAACCAAATACACCCCTCTGGTTCGTAAACAGCCCATCTCCACTAAATCTGTGCGTGTGTGGTCTGAGGAGGCATGTGAGGAGTTAAGGGCCTGCTTTGAATGCACAGATTGGTCTGTCTTTTATGATGTGGACAACAATAACACAGAGGTTGATGGTGAGGCTGACCATGTTACTGATTATGTAAACTTCTGTGTTGATATGATAATCCCATGTAAAACTATTAAACTGTTTTCTAACAATAAGCCCTGGGTCACTAAGGAGATAAAGATTGCTATTAATAATAAGAAGGTAGCTTTCACTAGTAGAGACAAGGATTCGATCAAATCTGCACAGAAAAAACTTAAACAGGCTATAAGGCAGGGAAAGAGGAATTATAAAGAGAAAGTAAATTACAGGAGTGTGACACAAAGGGCCTATGGAAGGGCTTAAAGTCAATAACAGGCTATGGCCCTGCCAGCTCTAACCTGCAGGAAGGTATTTTTACTCCTGATGAGGCTAACCAGTTCTTTGCTAGATTTGACACCAATGACCTCCTAGAAGAGCATGATTTGGCCTATTCAACCCTCTCCTTGAGGGGGTTGGAAGGCAGTTCTACTCTTTGCCCCCCTATAAGCATTACAGTTAATGAGGTACGCACCCAGCTAAGAAGGCTTAATGCAAATAAGGCCCCTGGCCCGGATGGGGTCCTTCCACGTGCTCTCAAAGTGTGTGCAGATCAGCTATGCACAGTGCTTCACTATTTATTTTTTCTGTCTTTGTCCCAGTCCAAGATTCCAGTCAAGTGGAAAACTTCATGTATTGTGCCTGTGCCTAAAAGAGCAAATGGCAAGGCTCTTAAAGACCTTAGGCCTATTGCTCTCACCTCACATATAATGAAATCCTTTGAAAGGGCAGTCCTGGGGCATTTCAGTAGGCAGGTTGGTGCCTACCAGGACCCGCTGCAATTTGCATACAGGAAGGGAGTAGGAGTGGATGATGCCCTCCTCTACATGGTACACAGAATATACAGCCATCTGGAGTTAGCCGGTGCATCTGCTAGAATAATGTTCTTTGACTTCTCTAGCGCTTTTAATACAATACAGCCACATATTTTAGCTAATAAGCTTTTAAATTTTAACCTGAATAGGTCCACAGTCACATGGGTCATGGATTACCTAACATGCAGACCTCAGTATGTGAGGATCCATGGCACTGTGTCTGACACCATCACTACCAACACCGGGGCGCCGCAAGGCACAGTTTTATCTCCATTTTTATTTACACTGTACACATCTGACTGCAGGCATAGCAATGAATCTTGCCACTTACAAAAATTCTCTGATGATTCTGCCCTGGTTGGCTATATTTTAAATGATGATAACTTAGCTTACCAAGAGGAAGTGGACAGTTTTGTCAGATGGTGTGAGGGAGCCCACCTTATTCTTAATACAGATAAGACTAAGGAGCTCATTGTTGATTTTAGGAAGAAAAAAGCAGAGGTAACCCCCGTCCTGATTAAAGGACAGGCAGTCGAGGTGGTCCCCTCATACAAATACCTGGGTGTTTATGTGGATAACAAGCTGGACTGGAAGGAGAACACTAGAGTTATTTTTAAGCGGGCCCAGTCCAGATTGTTCTTCCTCAGGAAGCTCAGGTCATTTGAGGTCAGCAGGTCTCTTTTAAATGTCTTTTATCAAGGTATTGTGGCAAGTGTTCTTTTTTATGCTGTTGTGTGCTGGGGTGGCAGCCTAACAGTTGAGGATAGGAATAGGATCAATAAGTTGATCAAGAAGGCAGGATCTATTATTGGCCTGACCCCAGATTCTCTGGAGGCCATTACAGAGCAGAGAACCAGAAGGAAGCTTAGGAGTGTTCTGTCACGGGACGACCATCCCTTGTACAGCACTTTTAAGGGCAGTAGGAGCAATCGGCTCCTATTGCCAAAATGCTCAACTGAAAGGTTCAGGAAATCTTTTGTTCCTGCAGCAATCAGGTTTTTTAATGAACGTTGATGTAATGTTTTTTTTAAAAAAAAATTGTTTTTTTTTGTTGTTGCAATGGAATTATGCACTTACCCTTCAATGATTCTGCCTGATGTCATTATGTATTTATTGTGTACGTATATTGTGTCTATGTCTTTGTTATGGTAGCAAACCAGTTTCCCCTTTGGGGATCAATAAAGTTTATCCTATCCTATCCTATAACACCAAGTCGATTCAACTTCTGGGATATCGATCTGTCCAGTTAGGAAGCGTAAACGATTGTGAATCAATTTCACCTGCTTTGGTGCAAATGAAAGTGACAACAGATGGACAGGAGAGGCAACAACAAGACAACCCCCAAAAAGCAAATGGTTGTGCAGGTGGTGGCCACATTTTATCTCTCTTTATCCTTCCTGACCGTAGAAGGGCAACAACCCAGCGGCAGGACCGGTATCTGCTCCTTTGTGCGAACAGGAACAGGAGGAGCGCAGCCAGAGCCCTACAAAATGACCTCCAGCGGGCTACTTGTGTGCATGTTTTTAACCAAACTGTCAGAAACAGACTCCATGAGGGTGGCACGAGGGCCTGACGTCCTGTAGTGGGACCTGTGCTCACAGCCCAGCACCGTGCAGCTCGATTGGCATTTGACAGATAACACCAGAATTGGCACGTTCGCCATTGGCACCCCGTTCTCTTCACAGATGAGAGCAGGTTCACACTGAGCACATGTGACAGACGTGAAAGCGTCTAGAGACGCCGTGGCGAATGTAATGCAGCCTGCAACATCATCCAGCATGACCGGTTTGGTTTAATTGACTTGGTGTTATACTGTGATGATTAAGTGTTCCCTTCATTTTTTTGAGCAGTGTATTTTTGATGCATGTATATTTTATTAGTTCATAAAATGTATTTCAATTACTTTTATTATTCTGAAATGACAGAATCAAAACAGAATTGGAAAAAAACCTAACCCTGCTAGCACTATCATGGGAGATTCAGGTTAAGGCCTATACTAATAATTGTGTGTGTGTGTTTGTTTGTTTTGTGTATGGGATCCTTAATGTAACGGCAAAGTGGGGGTCACAATAATTGTATCCATAAAACTAAACACATTCAAAAATAAATAGCACGGTTCGTCAAGTAGTTCTGGTGGATGCACTGAAGTCAAGTTCTCCCGTTAAAATGCTCTCGGTTAGGGCCATTGCTAAATGAAAGTAATTACAATGTAACATAGGACACAACCTTTTGTGGAGCCTCTATGACGTCACAATAGCTTCTAAAGTTAGGCGTAAACGAGCATGGCACAAGGCCATTGCGAAGCGTGCACCCTCCTCCCTGGCCACGTGTTACAAACCCCTCAGACATATCTTAACCTTCGCCTACTTGCGCGATTCCATTAGTGCAAACAAAGCTCAGTCAATGGATTTTTGCCTCCCGTTTACAGTGTGGGTGGCTCTTAAAAGAGCCTTTGGGACGAGTTCGGTTCCGTTATGGTTCATTTGGAACTGGTGTACTTCGTGACGGCCTTGGTTCCCTCAGACACCGCGTGTTTGGCCAGCTCTCCTGGCAGCAGAAGGCGCACGGCGGTCTGGATCTCCCTTGAAGTGATAGTCGACCGTTTGTTGTAGTGAGCCAAGCGAGAAGACTCACCAGCAATGCGTTCGAAAATGTCGTTGACAAAGGAATTCATGATGCCCATGGCCTTTGAAGAAATGCCGGTGTCAGGATGCACTTGCTTCAAGACTTTGTACACGAAGATAGCGTAACTTTCCTTCCTCGACTTTCGCCGCTTCTTTCCACCTTTCCCAGCCGTCTTGGTTACGGCTTTCTTGGAACCCTTCTTGGGCGCAGACTTCGGTTTTTAAATTACTTTATTATTTATAATTTCATACAATACATTTTAAAATGACATACATTCATTTACAAACCACAAAGCCATTTGATTATATTATGATTTCAGTCCATTGAAATTCAGTGTTTTTTCGTTTAAGGTCCATAGTTCTTTTTCTTCTTAATGCAGTTACAATTTGTTTAAAGACAGTGTCACTATTTATAAAAACATTTTCTGTTGTCATCTTACATCTTGTTTTCCACAATTTAAGCACAGTGATACAAATACATAACCAATACAATTTCCTTTTCTCATCGTTTAAAAGCGTGTTAAATGTTGCATAGATAATTGTTTTACGGTCACAGATTATATCTAACCCAATACTTTTTAACTTCTCCCAAACTTCTTTTGACCTATAGCAGTCAACCAGAAAGTGGCCAATCGTTTCTTTTTCATTACAATCTGGCATTGGACAAGTCACAGTTTTCACAAAACAACTCCATTTTACCACGCCTCTCACTGGGAGTCTGCCATTCACAATTAACCACATTTTATCACGCATTTCCCCCGAAATATATTTACTATTTAAAAGTTTTATTAAATATTTAATTTGTTCTTCCGTACAATCTTTATACATGACAATGCCACCATACATATTATCATTAATTAAATTATAAATCACCTTATTAGCTTGTGTACCCCAGTTAATATCCAAACCTTTGTGTTTTTCAATAAAATCGCCATACACCAATTTATAATATGGTACCGCCTTCCGTTTCCGGCCTTTTCTTTTCCCCCAACATTCCACGTTTCCCACCCATTCAGATTTTCTTAATATACCATTGGAAACATTTTTACAAAATGCTATTTTAAGTTTGTTACCTATTTCTATGGCTCCTAAACCTCCATATTCTGTACTCTTATACATTAGTGCTCTCTTTGTAACCTCTCTGTTATTTCCCCATATTAATTTCACACACAGTTTATTTATCCTGGTAACAAACTTGTCTGGTGGGGGGAATATTGTTGCAAGGAACATTAATTTGGACAAAATGAAAGTCTTCACTATTCCCACCCTTGATTTATAACAGGTATCTCTATGTTTCCATTTCTCCGTTTCTTCTAAAACCTCATTTTCCTTTCGTTCCCAATTTTTGTTAACACAGTCTTCCGAACTTATGTATAATCCAAGTATTTTCACTTCATCCTTTTCTTCTATATTCAGAATGGGTTTGTTCTCCTTCTCACCAATCCAAACACACTCTGTCTTCGTATGATTCAGTTTGGCTCCTGCTACCTTTTCATACTTTTGAAACAGCCCAATGATCACATCCAATTCACTTTGATTTTTAATAAAAACGGTTACGTCATCTGCGTAGGCAGTAACCTTTAAGGACTCTACATTGTTACCAATTTTTACTCCAGTTAAACATATATTACTTTTTATTTTTTGGAGAAGTGGGCTGATAGCGATAACATACAAGGCTGCACTCAAAGGGCAGCCTTGTTTTACTCCTCTATGAATCTCAAAGGGCTCTGTTAATCCCCCGTTCACTTTAACTCTGACCTGCGATTTCACGTATAATAATTTCACCAGATTTATAAAGTCAACAGGAAAGCCAAAATGTCTCATCTCGATATACAATCGAATGCCCTTCTTTGATCAAAACCAGCTATAAAAAACCCTGGGCTATTCAGATTCGGGCATGAGATCAGCTCACGAATCATACACAAATTATCCCACATTACACGACCTTGGATGGCACATGTTTGTTCCTTCAAAATTATTTGATTCAAGACTGTACTCATTCTGTTCATAATTACCTTCGCTAATACTTTATAATCCAAATTCATCAAGGTAACTTGTCGCCAATTATTAATATCATATTCATCTCCTTTTTTATATATCAGAGTTATCACCCCTTCATAGAAACTGCCATGCATACATTTATTCTCAAAACCTTCATTATAAGCAGAAGCCATAATATCTGCAAGGTCATCTGATAAAATCTGATAAAATTCAGTGGGAAGTCCGTCCGGCCCTGGCGATTTACCCCTATTTAATTGATTTATAGCTATTTTAATTTCATCCTTTGTGATAACACCAAAAAGTGTCTCAGGTGGCATTTCTGTTTTTACGTCACTTAAAAATTGTTCTGTTATCTCATCGTCTACTGGAATGTCTTTGTACATTTCTTTAAAAGCTTTAACAATTTCTTCTCTAATTTCTGTATCACCACTTATAATTGTCCCATTTTTTATTTTCACACCCTTTAAACATTTCTCCTCCTGTCTTTCCTTATATTTTTTAATGATTTTCTGTATATTCGAGCGTTCGTCACCATCAGCATCATAACCCGCTTGAACCTTAATATTAGTTAAAAAATCATTATTATAATTATTTAGACAATCTTTAATGTCCTCAAAATTATTTTCCTCTTGCTCTGTCCTCATACTTTTAATTTTAAGTTCAATATATTTTTCCATAAGTTGATTATAATTATTATTCCGTTTTTTGTTTAATATTTTACATCTATATATCAGAAAGTTTTTAAGCTGCTTCTTCATAATATCCCACAATTCTGTACTAGACTTTGTTAAAATCTTTAATTGTTTTATCCTTTGTATTTCTTGTTTTAAATCTATAACCAGGGATTGATCTTTCAGCCAATTTACATTTAATTTCCAGTAATTTTTCCTTTTATCATCTTCCATTGTAATGGTACTCCTCAAGCCTAGGTGGTCTGAATTTACACAGACCTCCGTTGAGTAAGATTTCACCTGTATATTCATCGATACATAAATCCTATCGATTCTTGTCTTAGTTTTTGCATCGAACCGTGAAAAACCTACATCATTTGGATAAAGAGTTCTAAAACAGTCTTTCATGTTAAAGGCGCTACATGTCTCTTTTAATATCTGACCAACCCGAGTAATTTTAAAAGCTGATGATGCTATTCTATCTTTTGCTTCAGTTACTATGTTAAAATCACCTGCTAAAATAACATTCTGACCTGCACATAACACTTCCTTCAATTTATTCAATATTTGCACTTTCCTTGATCGGTCTTGTGGTGTATATACATTAATAAGTCTAAATCTTTTCCTTTCTAACAAGCAATCCACTACAAGCAGTCTTCCTGGTATTAATTCCCTTTTCTTTAAAATTTCTACATTTGGTGATTTAAACAGAATTCCCAAACCATCCGCACTGTCACAGCCAATAGAGATTACTGAAACCCCTTTCCATAAACTTTTCACCTGTTTCACATCATCTAGGTTATTTAAGCACAATTCTTGTACAAATATGACATCATCCTTAAGTTGGGCTAATATATACATTTTCTCCAACCTATTTTTGGCTGTCTGAATACCTCTTACATTTATAGTATATATGCTATACACTCTAGGCATCATAAAAAGGAACAGTAGCCAAAATATCATATTACCTTATGTCTTTTTCCTGTTCTTTTTTCTGCTGGTCTCACCCTCTGATGATAGGGGCCTCTTTTCTGTGGGGAAATTATCCTGCGACATCTCCACAGGGGAGGAGTCAGGAGAAAAAGAGTCTCCACTTTCCTCCGTCTCTGACGCGCTTTCAAACTCATCTTCTCCCTCGCCGTTACTGCTGTCTTCATTTTCATCCGCCCCGTTATCATCGCTGAGCTGCTCATCCACTGCTGCTCTTCCTCCTGAAGATGTTTCCACCCGGTCAAACTCCTGTTGGGTTGGCTCCGGCTCACCTCCAGCTTTCCTTCTGGACTGCTGTCCCACATCCCCGTCTTTGCTCCTCTGCTGCTCTGCCTCCTCAGGGTTCTCAGCTGATGGCGTTGCATCGGTTGCTGGTTCGGTTCTTGTTCTGGCGTGTTCTCCTTTCGCCTTCTCTGGGTTCCTGCTGGTCTCTGGCTGCTTGCTGGTCTCTGGCCTCTTGCCTTCGCTCCGCTTTCATCCTATTGCTGTAGGCGCTGGGGCAACCAAAGTATGAATGCCCCACTTCTTTGCAAAGGCTGCACATCCCCTCATTGGTGCAATCTTTTCCTTTGTGCCCGAACTGCCCACACCTCCAACACTTCAGTAAGTTGCAGTCTTTCACTTGATGTTCCAAGGCATTGCAAATGTAGCACCTCTGCACTTGTCCAGCATAAGTAATTTTCCCGTTGTAGGGACCCATGGATATCGAGTTGGGTAGGGTGGCAATCCGCCCGTCACTTCCACGGTGGAGCTTGACTCTGTACTTTCTCACACCGTACCAGATACTAAACTGGTCAAGTGGTTTCTCGGGTGGGTGTAGAATATCACAGTACCTGCGAAGGTACTGCTCAACATCTTCATCTGCCACCCTACCTGTCCAGAACTTCACCACAACAGTCAATGTATCAAGGGGAATGGAAGAAAAAATTTCCCAATTCTTCAATAGTTCTTCTTTTGAATGGGCAGCAGAGACTTCCAGGAAACGCCTTAGCACATTCTCACGGTGGAAACACAGCTCAAATTCTTTTTTATTTGGCAGGGCAATAAAGGAGTAAATGTCAGCAGCATTTATCCAACTGCTTTCCAATATTAAATCCTGGCCTACACTTGTTCAGGACGGTGGCTCACCATCGCCAACAAATCTCAGACGGGCCCAGAACCGCCCGACTTGCGTTTGGGGTGCCCCCATTGGGGGAATCCTTTTGGTTGCAAATTACCACAAATCAAATGTTTTTTTTAGAATACTTAAAACCTTACTAAAGAGGGAATTAAACAAAAAGAACACCACACAGCAAAAAGCGATGGGCTTTGCTTGTACAACACGTATTTAAACCTCACAAATGCGCAGACTTCGCAGGATCAGGCATATCGAAAGCTTGACTGAAACAAATGCTCCAGGTTCACCATGCGTCTGCCATATATAAGACCTTATGCATGTCTTTCTTAGCGGCAACGTAACGCAGAGTCTCATTGGAGGCAGCTCGTCAACCATTGCGTGTTGGCTGAATATTGCAACTCTATTGGCTGAATTTCGCGGGCCTGAAAAACAAAGGATTATTATGCTTTTTAACCGTGCGACTCCTGTATTTCCCATTTTACATTGATTAAAACAATGTTCAAATACATGCAACTTGCATGTGCCGCCACCCAAACAATAGACACAAAATAATAATAAAAATATATATACCAATACAGGTATACAGCCTACGTTTCAGTATACGGCATGTATCCTCACATTATGTACGGCAATTTAATTTAATTCGATACAGCTGCTCTACAAGTTAATGCCTTGTGGATAATATCAATACAATACGTCGATGAACACAGAGCGCCCATTGCAACAACCTTCATTGATGCATGTTCTGCATCCCAAATAGAACATTTAACCACAATCGCCGGGGATTCCCTGCGTGTGCACATGGCTTTGAATGTTCACAAACAGGAGGCGCGCTTCCTCTACAAGGCCAACGGCATTGTATTATTAACGCGACAAGGAGCACACACTAGGAAACGCTGCTTTTCATAGAGCATGTGGGTGGCTCTTAAAAGAGCCTTTGGATAATTGCATGGAGAGGGATCAAGAAGGAAAACATTTAACCACCGAAGCCGTACAGAGTGCGACCCTGACGCTTCAGAGCATAAACCACATCCATAGCGGTGACGGTCTTTCTCTTGGCATGCTCGGTGTAAGTGACGGCATCGCGGATGACGTTCTCCAAAAACACCTTAAGCACTCCTCGAGTCTCTTCGTAGATGAGGCCGGATATACGCTTGACTCCTCCACGGCGAGCCAAACGACGAATCGCCGGCTTGGTGATACCCTGGATATTATCACGGAGAACTTTGCGATGACGCTTAGCGCCTCCTTTACCAAGTCCTTTTCCACCTTTCCCGCGACCTGACATTTTCTCGAATGACGAAATATACCTAACAGCCTCCAAAATAACACGCCTATATCTGCACAAAGACGACCTGGTTGAAGCCTCGTGTCAAAGAAAGGGCGGTTCTAGCCAAAGCCCGCCTCCAGCACTCTGAGCCTTCCGAGCATTGGGTAATTGCTTTGTAAAGACGTTTGAACAAAATAAATTTTTAAAAAGCAACATCCACAGCAATCATGAGGTCTGCTCCCTGGATTATTAAAACTAGAGCTGATACGAATTAATTTAACAAAACCATAGAACAGAAACAGTAACATTTCAGACAAGTAGTAGTCTGGTTAGACCAAGCTAAATACTCCGAATTTTCTTATTGACACGCTGATTGCGCTACCCAGCCAATGTTGACACAAATACATGTATTCCAGACCACAAACCTACCAACGTGGGCTTTTTTTTCATCCCATTACGTGAATAGCGTAGTATTGTTCCTCTGTACTGCATATTAATTTACATTTCGTAACTAGGACAGTCCATTTGACCAGTTAGTTTAGTCCAGCAGACTGTAACCTGCGTGACCCAAAGTGAGACCCAAAGTCTCCCAATAAAGTTTGTACCAAAAGGGTGAGATCAATGAGTGAAAAGTGAGAGTGAATCCTGTTCCTTTGAGTCTCCATTTTAGTACCGTTAATCTTAGCTGCTTCCTTTTTAAATTGTTTTGTTGTCTTTTTTTATGAATCTGCCTAGTTGCAGTAGGCCCACCTGAGCCATTTTTAGAGCCATGTATGGAGAAAGAAATTACTTTAATTGAAAAATAAGCAGGGATATGCTGGGGAATGTACCTTTGTTGCCATGCTCAAAAGTGTGTGAGAAGCTTTCCAAAGAAATTATCCGCTGTCAGAGAGGACTATGGCATGCGCGCAACAAAAACATGTATTTAAAAGTTTAAATACACATTGTTGTCATGTATAATGCTGAGTACAACACGACAAGTCGCAAAAAGAAAGCAAAATAAGTTGGCTGGATTGGATATATTGGAAAATTGTTAAAGGAAGTGAGAGTAGAACTTTACTGGGAAAATTCATGTCACGGTCGTTTTGTAAAATCTGAATAACCGAGTTTGTAATCGAGTAAAGACATATACAATAATACAGCAGATCAAATACATGGTGCTATATACAGTGCACTCCAAAACACATTGTTTGTTGTTTTTGCTCTGTACTCCACACATTGTATTTGAAACAGGTCGACAGTGACCATGAGGTTAAAGTGAAGACTTTCAACTTTAATTGTAGAGGTGTTAGATCCATGTCGGGTGAACCGTGTAGCAATTGTAGCCATTTTTACACGTATATATGGATTAACCTTTCCTGCTGCCTCCTAATGGCAAAACAAAGAGACATGACCGGATTGAGATCACGAAGAAGACTCCCAGTGAGAGCTGTGGTTAGGTGGAGGTGTTGTGTGAAGTTGACTAAGTGCCCCCTGTCTGACTGTTAATTGGAAGAATCCATTGATTCTTTTTTTGATTATAATGTGACATGACAAACAAATATGGATCAAATTGGATGCATCTTTGATATCATCTTCAGATAAATTCTGCATAGAATATTTAAATAACCATTATCCCAAGAAGTTAAACTATCTATTGGATGATTACATGCATTGCTACCCATTATTTACGGGAAAACAAAAATGTAAAATGAGGTTTGACAATTAACATTACACATTAATTATCAAACATAAAATAAGTAAACTGAAACAAATAACTCTTGACACAAAACACAACAGACCTGTCCCATGAAATTATCATCTAATACTGTATGTACAGTTTAATTATCAATTTGTTTAGGCTAAAAATTGTTTTCAGAATGGTCGGTTCAACAAAACGTGGATATGTAACCCGGCGATGGTTAAAGAGAGTTCTGTCATTGTGCGAATTGTGTGCTCTGTGTGCTTTACTGCCAACAATACAAGTCCTGCTTAAAAGCTCCATTTGCGTATTCCATTAGTCACTTCATATTTTCTGCTTTGACACTGGGCTTCTGTCAATGGTTATCAAACAAATTTGAAGTGTGTGAAATGTTTGATAGGTTTTAAAGGCGATTATTTTGGGACAAGCACCTTGAACAGGTACTTGTCCCTGGCAAGTGGCGACGTTTTAGACGGGCTGGAGAAAAAACTGCAATATTGCTCATGGCACAGAAGTTAATTTGCTGGCACAAGGGCCTTTGTTGAACATTCCCGACGTTTTTCGCTTTGGAAATAACTGAACGGTGTGTTATTTTATCAATATTTGGCGAAGAGAAAACACAAGTGAGTGGTGTTTTCAGGAGCAGAGAGACGCTGTGCCGGACAGGCTGAGTCTACACGGTCCTCATGTAACATTTAAGTCCATCCCCCTGCCGCTCAAGCAGCGAAAACGCGAAACGTTCCCACTGTCCACGGAGAGAATCGAACGAAAGACAAATGGCTGAAGTTGCCCCCGCTCCTGCCGCCGCCGCCGCCCCGGCTAAGGCTCCCAAGAAGAAAGCAGCAAACAAGCCCAAAAAAGTTGGGCCCAGCCTCGGAGAGTTGATCCTGACGGCAATTTCTGCCTCCAAGGAGAGAAGCGGAATGTCTCTGGCTGCCTTGAAAAAAGCGCTGGCCGCCAGTGGCTACGACGTGGAGAAAAACAACTCTCGCGTAAAGCTGGCCGTCAAGAGCCTGGTGACCAAGGGGACCTTGCTTCAAATTAAGGGCACCGGCGCCTCTGGCTCATTTAAGCTCAACAAAAAGCTGGCGGAGAAGAAGCCCGTAAAGAAAGCGGCACCTAAAGCTAAGAAACCCGCAGCGGCTAAAAAGGCGCCAGCGAAGAAGCCGACGGCCAAAAAGTCGCCGAAGAAGGTCAAAAAGCCCGTTACACCTAAAGCGAAAAAGAGCCCTAAGAAAGCCAAAAAGCCGGTGGCAGCAGCAGCAAAGAAGGCGACCAAGAGTCCAAAGAAAGCCAAGAAGCCGGCGGCAGCAGCAGCAAAGAAGGCGACCAAGAGTCCTAGGAAAGCAAAGCCGGTCAAGCCAAGAGTTTCCAAAGCCAAGACCGGCAAAGCCAAGAAAGCGGTTCCCAAGAAGAAGTGAGCAAGTTGTACAGTGATGCAATTTTACAAACGCCAAAGGCTCTTTTAAGAGCCATCCAGAATTTCTTAAAAGCGCAATTCTGTCCATTTTCAGCCAGCGTGGCTACATCATTCGTTATTGGGGCGGCTGATATGCGTTTTGAGCGTAGCGCAAGGCTAAACCTTTGTTTATATAAGGTTTATGGAACGAGCAAAAGGTAACCGGACATTTTTAGGAATTTATAAATGTCGCCTGGGCGGAGAGTTTCAGTCCCAATTCCAGAAATGTCCAGGGATATATGGAGCGTCCAGGTGAAAACATTAGGCCTACATTAAAGTTACTTGATATTGAGCGGAATTCCATTCACTCGGGATGACGCTACAGCCTTTTGGGCTGAACACTTCAAAGGACATGAAATGCCATTTAAGATCCATGGTTTGAAAAATAAAACTGCTTTTGGACATCGTTCTCCTCTACGGACAACCTCGAGTTACACGGTTACATCTCCGTGCAGTCGTAAATGCCGCTGGTTTGAATGAGTCTGTTGAAATGACAGAGTGGCAATTTTATACTTTTATAAATCCCGTATGATTAGACGGTTCTAGGCGCGAGGCCACAATAAACGGGTTGTTGATGACAGTCATTTAGCAGACGCTTTTATCCCAAGCGAAATACAATAAGTGCAAGTACTTATTGGGCCAATCGTCAATAATGCTGTTCTACTAAGAGTACTGGAAGCTGTCTTAGGTGATCCTGGCTTTTGTTTTACAGCAGGTTTCAACCAGGTCGTCTTACTTTGGCCATTGACTGTAGGGGATGGAGATTGGTAAACATTTGTATAATGAATTCTGAATATAATGCTTTGAATTCTCTCAACGCCCCGTTATTCCTTCATGATATTATATCATCAGTAAAAGCAAACATTTGCACAGTATAGAGTAACTTACAGTAATGATGATCAATACTGGGGTAAAACCTCACACTTGTATGGGAAAAAAAGAAAACAACCAAATGCTTCAACTTCAACCACAAACGAATTTCTTCAACAACTTCAGCAACACATTTATATAAAGCAACAGTTATATAAAGTATATAAAATGAGAAGAAAACAAGAGCTTCAAGAACTATTCATTCTTTCAAAAACTTTTCACATGCATAGACCATACAAACAATATACACAAAACAAGAAAAAAAATTACAATTTAAGTTCATCTTCACAACTTATAATAGAAAAACATATTGCAAATAGTCACCATGTTAAACACTAGCTTTTTCATTGTAAAGAGAGGCAAAAGGGATTAAAAGCCAAACATCTGAGGGTAATTATCAGATTACATTACATTACATTCATTTAGCAGACGCTTTTATCCAAAGCGACGTACAGTAAGTGCATACAGAAAGGTCATCGAAGTAACTACAGAACAGATAAGAAAGCACATTCTTCCCAAACAGTAGCAGCTATCCCTAGTAATGAACACAAAGCAGTTCAAAGTGAACTGGGTAAATCAGCTAATAAGATGTTAGAAAAAGACAGGTCTAGTTTCTGCCTGGGCAGGCCTGGCCTATGGTCAAAAGTATACAATAGCGGACACATTCATATAGCGGCTGTATGCATGTCTCTCTCGATATCATTATCTTCATGCATCATTCATCATTAGTTAGCTACAAAAAAATAAGTGAAATCTGAACAAAAAAGCCAAGTTACTCACATATAGCCTACAGAGCGCTGTCTATAAGTCCTTAATTACAACTTGCAAAAACTAAGCCTGTCTTTAAAAGTATTGATATCAAAATGTGGCCAAGATACAACTCACAATACTGCCTATCGTAGCTCACACTAAATTGACTACCTCTATTGCAAAGCAATGCTATCCAAACTTTCCTAAACGATTGAATGCAACTAGCCTACGCGTGAGTAACTTGGCTTTTATTTACGTTGAAAACCTTTTTGTTCAGATTTTTTTTTGTATACTGAAACGAGTGCCGTGTACCTTTAATGTTTGTAAAAAATAAATCAAAAATTGGATTAATGTATACGTATTGTTTGGGCGCCGGCACAGGCAAGGTGTGGGCTATGTGAGCACGTTTGTATTTGAAATTTCTATTAAGCAAATTAGTTTTCAAAGGGTGAATGTATTGGACTTTGTGGGTAACTGCAATTACTGAATTTAAGAAACGCGGGGAAATGTTGAAGGAGAGATACATGCAGGAGTCGCGCGGTTAAACAAAATAAACCTTTGTTTGCAGCAATAGGGCTAGGTTTTTCAGGCCCGCGAAATTCAGCCAATAGAGTTGCAATAATCATCCAACACACAATGGTTGACGAGCTGCCTCCAATAAGACTCGGTTTTCACGTCACCGCTAAGAAAGATATGACTATTTGCATAAAAACCTTATATATCACAGACGCACGGTGACGCTGGAGCATTTGTTTCAGTCTTTCGAGCTTTCGATATGCCTGAGGCTGCGAAGTCTGCGCCCAAAAAGGGTTCCAAGAAAGCCGTAACCAAGACGGCTGGGAAAGGAGGAAAGAAGCGGCGAAAGTCTAGGAAGGAAAGTTACGCTATCTACGTGTACAAAGTCTTGAAGCAAGTGCATCCCGACACCGGCATTTCTTCAAAGGCCATGGGCATCATGAATTCCTTTGTCAACGACATTTTCGAACGTATTGCTGGTGAGTCTTCTCGCTTGGCGCACTACAACAAACGGTCGACTATCACTTCAAGGGAGATCCAGACCGCTGTGCGCCTTCTGCTGCCAGGAGAGCTAGCCAAACACGCGGTGTCTGAGGGAACCAAAGCCGTCACGAAGTACACCAGTTCAAAGTAATCCGTAACACAACAATACTCAACCCCCAAAGGCTCTTTTGAGAGTCAACAAGAGGCAAAAAAGTCATTCACTGACCTTTGTTCACCGCAACAAGATCGATTAAGACATTACTGGGCGAATGAGCCGGGATGCACGTTTAATGCAGGGCGAGACATAGGCATGTTGGAAAGGCTTTGCATATGCAGCCTGTCCACATAGGAGCGTGCATGCGCCACAAAATGGCTTATCCCTTCCCCGCGTATAGGCTCTAAAACAAGAAAAATATATATATTGTGACGTCGGGAAAGCTATAGTAATTTTGAATTCTGAAATGGAACAATTTGGCAGCCACCTTACCTGAGTACATAAGAGAAAAACCAATGGCAAAGTGCAATGTTCTTTCTAACCCACTGTGATGTCATAGTTGGGTCTCGGAAGCCAGCTATATCTGAGCCAGCTAAAACCATGGTTACTGGCCACCTTCTAGGAGACTGACATACGTCAAATCTATGGTTCTGACTTGATTTAACAATGGAACGGAACATCAGTGCGTCCACCAGGATTTACCAGAGCTTTGCCAAATCCTGGTGGATAACATTCACAGACCAGCGACTCTATTGAGTTTGCACAAACCATTTAATGTCTGTGGACACATTCAAACAAGAAAAACTTGTACCACTACGTGGTGAAAATAGCCAGGGAGCTGATAGGCGGATCTGAAGTTTGTCAGAATATAGCCAGAGATTGTGCTGTGCTGCCAGCTACGGGGAGTTAATTTTGTAACTATGGGACCCGGGGAAAGCAACCACAAAGATATTCTCCAGACATCTACAGTATTATTCCTACTTCAGTTCATATTTTGAAACAAAATTAATATCCCATACGATTACACTAAACATCGAGCGTGGTGGCATCAGTCATCTATAATCACATCAGAAGCAAACAGGAAAAAAAAAAAAAAAGATGGAACAAACTTGCTTCTCAAGTAGTTTAGTGGCTCTTAAAAGAGCCTTTGTTTAGACGACGGTGTTCTTGGAAATCTCAGGCGCGTTCTCCCCGGATTCGGCGGGCCAGCTGGATATCCTTGGGCATGATGGTCACTCTCTTGGCGTGAATGGCGCAAAGGTTGGTGTCCTCGAAGAGACCAACGAGATACGCCTCACTCGCCTCCTGCAAAGCCATGACAGCTGAGCTTTGGAAGCGGAGGTCGGTCTTGAAATCCTGAGCAATCTCCCTCACAAGTCGCTGGAAGGGCAGTTTGCGAATCAACAGTTCAGTAGACTTCTGGTAGCGGCGGATTTCTCGCAGCGCAACAGTACCAGGCCTGTAACGGTGAGGTTTCTTCACGCCGCCTGTCGCAGGCGCGCTCTTACGCGCCGTGTAAAGGACCCAACTTAGTGTCCTTTGTTTTATTTTGAAATGGTTTTAAAAGCATTGATGCATTTTATTTTGAAAGACTCGGAAGTGGAAGTGGAGCGGAAGTGATTTGTTAAACCGCGAATCTTCTGACTGTTTTGTTAGCGCAACAGAAGCCCACGCCGAGAAATGTCCTCCCGTTTATATTAATGATAATTAAAGTGATTTAAGGAGTGGATTCCCCCTGGCAACGGTTTAGTGCCCCAGCTGAAGAGGGAATAAGGTAAAATTATTAATGTGACTGTGCTTCTGTTTATTTCATGGTTTTAGCTTATATTGAAAATGAGTGTAAATGCGGGTCCACTAGCTAACATGCTAAATGCCATCAGTGCTTTGTTAGCTCTGTTTTCCCTGTTTTATACTTTCTTTAATATTTAGAAAGTTATGGTATGAATAGTGGGATATGTTATTGTTTTCTGTATGATTGTAAAGGCGCATTTTATTTCCTTTTATGTAGCTTTTACGTTGTGAATTTGGATCACAATAAATCCGATGAAACACCAGTAAAAGTATGACCATTATTCTACTGGGGATGCTACAGTAAAAGCTTAACCTCATCGGACCCGCCATCCCGCTGCTCCCTGGTGTTGTGAAAATCTACGGTGCCGGACTACGGTTGTTTCTTCGCCTGTCAACATTGGAGCTGTCAGGCCGGTCCACACTTTTCCTACGGTTCATTAACATCAGGTTATCTACGGTGTACGCGCAGCGTTGTGAACGGTCATGGTGCGATGGTAATTAAAGGTTAGAGTTGAATTGATATTCACATATGGAACTGTGAGTAGCTGCAGCACTTAAGGTGCACTACGGCTAAGGATAAGGGTTCTCATCGGAGAGAATTCAAAGAACTGATGAACATTGCTACTCACATCCTCATCTACGGTTAGCTACAGGTGCCTTTATCCACATCAAAGGAATCAGGACTTAATGGACATTTCTGTAGTGGGTAAATACAATTACAGTTTTACGGTATTAACGGTCACTTAAAGTTTGAAAGGATTTTCAGTTAATTTAAGGTTTATTTTCAAGAAACAGAGTTTGTAAGGTCAAATTGTTGATATTGGGTTTAATTAAGGTACTTTTCTGAACGTTTAAGACTATAATGCCAATCCAGCCTTTTGAATAATTATTATTTTTCTTTTCATGGTAAAATCTGAATACTGTAAATATATATTGGCATACACAAGTGCTAATTGAAAATGACAGAAGGTAAAACAAGTGACTTTGATAAACAACTTGATAGTCATTTAGATGAACTTCAAGATGAAGTTCGAGAGAATATAGAACAGACTCGACATTCTAGTCGCCTACGGAAACCAACGGAAAAAATGCTTGAATTCCAAAGGGAAGAAGCACAGAAAAGGGAGAAAGGACTCATGAACTTGTATGAAAAATGGAAAATACAAATACGTGAGGCTAGAGGTCAACTTAAGTTCGACATTCCAGAGAGTGATATTATGGCTCTTATAGACACACTAAAGAAAGCATATAATGACATTGCTCACATGTACGTAGAGATAAGAGATCTCGTTACTCCCTCCAATGACCTAAGATGTCGTGTTGATACATGTGAAGTAGTGACAAGGGACATTGTAAAGGTTTGCCATGAAAGGATATCTGGCATCGATGGAGAGTATGAGAGTGAAGCAGTGAATCAAAGACTTTGTGAGCTTCTTAAAAGTGATAATGCTCGCTCTATTTACGGATCTACGGTCTCACGTGTAAGTAACAACTCTAGCCAACACTCTGTTAACTCCATAGCAGTTAAACATATTGACACCGCAGCAGAGTTGGCAGCGAAGGAGGTAGAGTATGAAATGCTATTGGAGGAGGAAAAACAAAGGGAAAGGATTGAGCTCTTAGAAGAGCAACAGGAGCAACAACGGAGAGCTCTTGAATCACAGAAACGTGAGTTGGAAAGACTAAAGGCAGAAAAGGATTTAAGAGCGGCACGGGCTAGATTCATAATCTATAATCAAGAAGTAATGCAAGGAGCTAATGCCTATTCTGCTGGCCACAACACTAGGGAACAGCAGCCTGTGTCTTTGTCTCCTATTCAACAACAGCATGTCTCTTCACAGCAGCCAGTTCCTCCAGCTCTCACCCAGCAGCAGCCTGCCCCTCCAGCTCTCACCCAGCAGCAGCAGCCTGCCCCTCCAGCTCTCATCCAGCAGCAGCAGCCTGCCCCTCCAGCTCTCATCCAGCAGCAGCAGCCTGCCCCTCCAGCTCTCATCCAGCAGCAGCAGCCTGCCCCTCCAGCTCTCACCCAGCAGCAGCAGCCTGCCCCTCCAGCTCTCATCCAGCAGCAGCAGCCTGCCCCTCCAGCTCTCATCCAGCAGCAGCAGCCTGCCCCTCCAGCTCTCATCCAGCAGCAGCAGCCTGCCCCTCCAGCTCTCACCCAGCAGCAGCAGCCTGCCCCTCCAGCTCTCATCCAGCAGCAGCAGCCTGCCCCTCCAGCTCTCATCCAGCAGCAGCAGCCTGCCCCTCCAGCTCTCATCCAGCAGCAACATGTGCCTCCGTTGCAACAACCTATGTCCTCAGCTCCGAGCCAACAACAGTATGTATCATCGCAGCAGCCTCTGTTTTCAAATGCCATTCGTCAGCCTCCTAATGTCACAGTTGCTATGCCACCTCCACCAACAGATGTAACCAGTCTGGCTCAAGCGCTACAAGATAGTTTGATGCTTAACAGGCTCCCTACGCCAGAACCTTCTGTATTCACAGGTGACCCGATCCAGTACATCGAGTGGAGAGCCTCATTCATCTCTCTCATAGGCAGAAAGAACATTCCTTCAGCGGATAAATTGCATTATTTGAGAAAATATGTAGGAGGCCCTGCTCGAAAGGTGCTTGATGGAATACTGTATAGAAATGATGACGATGCCTATGATGATGCATGCAAGCGTCTCGATGAAAGGTACGGAAAACCCTTCATGATACAGAGAGCATTTAGAGGTAAACTAGCAAGCTGGTCAAAGATCCACTTCAAGGATGCTGAGGGACTCAGGACATTTGCTGACTTTCTATACGCATGTCAAGAGGCCATGCCGCATGTTAAGGGCCTTGATATACTAAATGACTGCGAGGAAAATCAGAAATTGGTCCAAAAACTGCCTGACTCGGTAGCAACGAGATGGAACCGAAAGGTCACTCAAGTAATGAATGATAGGCAGGAGTTTCCCAGTTTCCATAACTTTGTTGACTTTATCAAAATGGAAGCAGAAATCGCCTGTAATCCAATAACATCGTACCAAGCCCTCCAGTCAGTAGAGTCCAACTTTGAGAAACGCTATCAGAGAGAAAGAAAATCTAAGCCAAGTGTTTTACATACGCAGACAGCCACAGAAACTCAAACACAACGACAATCAAAGGCGGATTCAAACCCATCATGTTTGCTCTGTTCAGACAGTAAGCATCGTCTACATTGTTGTCCTGAGTTCAAAGGGAAATCTTTGGATGAACGAAGAAAATATATACGGGAGAAGAAACTTTGCTATGGTTGTCTGAAGCCAGGCCATAACGCAAAGGACTGCCGCCACAGACACTCATGCGACCAATGTAAAAGAAGTCATCCAACTCTTCTCCATGATGACAGCTACACTAAGGTCAAAACCTTGCCTGCTTCAGCAAATCAGAGCAGCACAGTTGAAGTGGCAACCAACGGTGCCGTCAATGTGGAAACTGATGGATCGTCCAACAACACCTCCATGACTGTGCCGGTGTGGGTCTCCTCTGTCAGCAATCCAGGTACAGAAAGGCTAGTTTATGCAGTGCTTGATTCTGGAAGTGATGCAGTCTTCATCGACCAGGAAGTGTGCAATAGCTTACAAACTGAGACTTATCCAATAAGGTTGAGACTAACCACAATGATGGGAAAGGATGCTTTAGTGCATAGTCAGAGAGTCACAGGTCTCAGAGTAAGAGGTTACAACTCTACATCTTCCATTGATCTTCCTCCTGCCTACACCAAAGACCACATACCAATGAATAGAAAGCACATTCCTACTTGTGAAACGGCAAGGCGCTGGAGTCATCTTGTTGCAATAGCAGATGAAATTCCACCTGAACAAAATTGCGAGGTTGGTCTTTTAATAGGCTATAATTGTTCTCGAGCGTCAGCACCACTGCAAACAATCCATGGAAAGGACAGTGAACCTTATGCAGTTCAAACACCACTAGGATGGAGTGTTGTAGGCTGTTCATCCCCTCACCATGACTCATCAGTTGTCACTAATGTTTGTCACAGAGTCGCTGTCAAGGAGTTCCCTCCATTGACTCCAGCAGATGCAATTAAGGTACTTGAATCTGACTTTAAGGATGCTAGCACAGATGGCAAGACTGTGTCTCAGGATGACCTACTCTTTCTGGAAATATTAAGAGAGAGAATTCAGAAAAACACTCATAACCACTATGAGATGCCACTCCCCTTTAAAGAAAGACCCTGCCTACCAGACAATAAACAACAAGCTATGGTCAGGCTTGATCATCTTAAAAGAAAGCTGCAGAAGGATGATAAGTATAAGGAACGCTATATGATTTTCATGAATGAAGTCATTGAGAGGGGTGAAGCAGAGGAAGTTCTCAATCAGGGGAATAAAGGAGAAATATGGTATATTCCCCATCACGGGGTTTATCACCCTAAAAAACCCGAGAAACTCAGAGTGGTTTTCGATTGCTCGGCGAGGTACAAGGGAACTAGCCTAAACGACCATCTTCTGTCAGGCCCAGATCTGTTGAACAATTTAAACGGTGTTCTCCTCAGGTTCAGATGGCATCCGATAGCACTAATGTGTGATATTGAGAAGATGTATCATCAGTTCCATGTGTCTGAAGCCGACAGAGACTACCTGCGTTTCCTCTGGTGGAAAGATGGCAATCTAAGTACAGAACCACAGGAATTTCGCATGAAGGTCCATCTTTTTGGTGCCGCGTCCTCCCCCGGATGCACCAACTATGGACTGAAACAACTTGCTAAGGAGAACGAGAGCCTGTTTCCCCTTGGCTCGCAATTCATCATGAAAGATTTTTATGTTGACGATGGTGTCACTAGCGTAGCAAGTGAGGAGGAAGCGATTCAGCTTGCTAAGGAAGCCCGGCAGCTCTGTGTTGTTGGTGGTTTGAGGCTGCACAAGTTTGTATGTAACAACAGATCAGTACTAGAGAGCATTCCGCCATCTGAGCGTGCTGCTGAAGTGAAAACTCTTGACCTGGCTCTTAACATCTCAAGTCTGGAAAGAGCCTTAGGAATCAATTGGCAAATTAAATCTGACACTTTCAGAATTTGTGTCTGCCCAACCGTCCAGCCAGCTACACGACGTGGTATACTATCCACAGTAGCCTCCCTTTATGACCCTCTAGGGTTTGTTGCTCCCTTTTTGTTGATTGGAAAAAGGGTCCTTCAGGAAATGTGTAGACATGGTACAGGATGGGATGATCCCCTTCCCAGCGAACTTCGACCAAAGTGGGAAAGTTGGAAGGATGATCTTGCAAGTCTTGAGAAAATCACCATACCACGGTGTTATGTGCCTGCTGGCTTCGGACAAGTCTCGAAACATGAGTTACACCACTTCTCCGATGCAAGCACATACGGTTATGGCCAATGTTCATACCTGCGACAAGTGAATGAAGATGAAAGTGTCCATTGTACACTAGTAATGGCGAAATCTAGAGTAGCCCCGATTAAGGTCATTACTACTCCCAGGCTAGAGTTGGCTGCGGCCGTTGTTTCAGTCACGACGAGCAACATCCTTAAAGAGGAACTTGGTTTAGCGAACATAGATGAGTACTTCTGGACGGACTCCAAAGTAGTTTTGGGGTACATCAATAACGAGGCACGTCGTTTCCATACATTTGTCTCAAACCGGGTACAGAAAATACACCTCAGCACAGTACCCCAGCAGTGGAGATACGTCCCCACTAGCAATAACCCCGCAGACCTTGCCTCTAGAGGCCTGAGTGCCAGTGAGCTACTCACATCAAGCTGGTTTAAAGGACCTCAGTTCTTATGGGAGAAAGAGATACCACCAGCTGTGGCGGTTGAGACAGAAATACAGATTGGAGACCCAGAAGTCAAAAGGGTTCGGACATTGAAGACTGAAACAAAGAAGTATCTGAGTCTCTCTGACCGTGTGTCAAAGTTTTCTTCATGGTCAAAGGCAACTCAAGCCATCGCTCATCTCATCCGTCGTGTCAGAGGAGACAAATCAATCAATCACAGCACTGTGCAGGAACGAGAGGATGCACGACGCATCATTATAAGGGACTTACAGAGACAAGTCTATCTAGATGAAATAAAGCTGCTCAGCAAGTCAGAGAAACTTCCTACTCAGAGCAAGCTGTATCATATGGATGCTTTTCTTGACCCAGAGGGGCTCCTCAAGGTGGGAGGGCGGCTGAAGAATTCATCTCTCTCTCCTTCACTCAAACATCCATTAATCATCCCAAGGGATCATCCAATAACAAAGACCATAATCGCTGATTCTCATGAAAAGGCTTGTCATCAAGGAAAGGGATATACGATTAATAACATAAGATCGCATGGATACTGGATCCCAGGTGTTCACAGAGCTGTAGCGACCTACCTCCACCGATGTATCACATGCCGGAAGCTCAGAAGAGGAGCACAAGAACAACGAATGGCAGATCTGCCTCCAGAGCGGACAGATCCATCACCGCCTTTCACCTATTGTGGTATGGATTGCTTTGGCCCGTTTTTCACCAAGCACGGACGCAAAGAACAAAAGCGATATGGTCTTCTATTCACATGCCTCTGCTGCCGAGCAATCCACATTGAAATGGTGGATGACATGTCAACTGATGCGTTCATTAACAGCCTTCGTTGTTTCATCGCCATCAGAGGAGCGGTACGGCAAATAAAATGTGATCAGGGAACTAATTTCGTTGGAGCTAAAAATGAACTAAATGATGCTCTTAAGCAAGTGGATGCAAATCGTCTGACCACATTTCTAGCTGAGAGGCAATGTGATTTCAGTATGAACGCTCCCCATTCAAGCCATGCAGGAGGCTTATGGGAAAGGCAGATAAGGTCGGTGAGGAATGTTCTTCGTTTGACTCTTTCTCAGTCACCAGGCAGGCTAGACGATGCATCCCTGCGTACATTCTTCTATGAGGCTATGGCCATTGTAAATAGTCGGCCACTGACAGTTGACAACTTAAGTGATCCAAACAGTCTGGAACCATTAACACCGAATCACCTTCTCACAACAAAACCCACCATAGCCTTACCTCCTCCAGGCAAATTCATAAGAGAGGATATATATGCCCGTAAAAGGTGGCGACATGTCCAATATCTTGCGGAGCAATTCTGGGGTCGGTGGAGAAAAGAGTACCTCTCAAACATTGCCACCAGACAATGCTGGCATGCTCCAAAAAGAAATCTCAAGGTCGGAGACATTGTTATGGAAAAGACGGATGATCTACCTCGTAATGAGTGGAAATTAGCCAAAGTTGTCGAAACAACAACTGATAAAAATGGACTTGTGAGAAAGGTAAAGATTCGTATTGGAGATCAGAAGACAGGAAAGGATGGTCAGCGTTCTGGCAAACCATCCATTGTCGAACGCCCAGTGCAGAAACTGATCTTACTTCTAGAGACTGTTTAACTCTCTTTGTCCCATAGTCATGTTATTTGAGTTTGTGAATCATTCGTATTTTACATTACTTTTGTTATGAAAATCACTCATGATTGGTGGGAGTGTAAAGGACCCAACTTAGTGTCCTTTGTTTTATTTTGAAATGGTTTTAAAAGCATTGATGCATTTTATTTTGAAAGACTCGGAAGTGGAAGTGGAGCGGAAGTGATTTGTTAAACCGCGAATCTTCTGACTGTTTTGTTAGCGCAACAGAAGCCCACGCCGAGAAATGTCCTCCCGTTTATATTAATGATAATTAAAGTGATTTAAGGAGTGGATTCCACCTGGCAACGGTTTAGTGCCCCAGCTGAAGAGGGAATAAGGTAAAATTATTAATGTGACTGTGCTTCTGTTTATTTCATGGTTTTAGCTTATATTGAAAATGAGTGTAAATGCGGGTCCACTAGCTAACATGTTAAATGCCATCAGTGCTTTGTTAGCTCTGTTTTCCCTGTTTTATACTTTCTTTAATATTTAGAAAGTTATGGTATGAATAGTGGGATATGTTATTGTTTTCTGTATGATTGTAAAGGCGCATTTTATTTCCTTTTATGTAGCTTTTACGTTGTGAATTTGGATCACAATAAATCAGATGAAACACCAGTAAAAGTATGACCATTATTCTACTGGGGATGCTACACGCCGCTTTAGTGGCCAGTTGCTTCCTGGGGGCCTTGCCACCGGTAGACTTACGTGCGGTCTGCTTGGTTCGAGCCATTGCGTTTTGCTCTCTTTTTTGATTTTCGTGAAGTCCGCGACCTACGCTTTTAAAGCATTGCAGCGAGGAGCTGATTGGATAGGTTTTTACGAATGCTCATTGGCTGGGAACCTGCGTGCAGTCACGGAGGCCATTGGGTAGATTTATTAACTGTTGCGCTTCCTCTGCCGCCTGAAATCTTCTCTACTTCTCTTATCGCCTTGGATTATTTATTCCAACATTGCGAAACGAGTGTATGAATGAATGAATAAATGAATACATGCTCTACCTATCGTAATTTCACGCGTGATATATAACCTATGTATGTATATATATATATGGTTAATACATATTTTTATTCTATAAAAAATCTTTTATTAAATGTCCAACAAAGAAAACATAGTGTGTCTTTGAATTCTTCACCATCTATTATACGGTCAGTTTTAGTTGCCATGTTTCCACACTTTCACAAATTAGGAGCCTATTGCTTCACCTCAGTCATTTATGTGATCAGTGCACCTTTATGTCCTCGTTGTCCCATATTGCAAAAGATTACGCATGTGTGTGTGGGACTTGTATTCTTAGTAGTAATTTTTCATATAATGTGGCTTAATGGGGCAAATAACATCAATTGTAATTGAGAAAAAAAATTAAATAAATAAATGAGCAACTTCTGCGATTCCAATTGTGGTTGGAACGACAACCATTGTACACAATGGTAGCCAGGACCGAACACGAGGACCACTGATCCAGACAAGTTGTGCCGATTGGATTCCCATGTATATACATTACGGACACTGCGTGGCGCTGAGCAAGACTAAAACTGTCGTAACGCAGTAGAACTGGTTGAAATGGCAGCTTTGCGCTCTTTATACAGATGTGGGTGGCTCTTAAAAGAGCCTTTGGATGAATCGTCTTTGTGGGAGCGACGTAAGAATTACTTGGCCTTCGCTGCCTTTTCGGTCTTCTTGGGGAGCAGAACAGCTTGGATGTTGGGCAGTACTCCTCCCTGAGCGATAGTGACGCCTCCAAGAAGTTTGTTCAACTCTTCATCATTACGCACTGCCAGCTGCAGATGTCTGGGAATGATGCGGCTTTTCTTGTTGTCTCGGGCAGCGTTGCCGGCCAACTCCAGGATCTCAGCAGTCAGATACTCGAGCACGGCGGCCAGATAAACTGGGGCTCCCGCACCAACACGCTGTGCATAGTTTCCTTTGCGCAGCAGTCGGTGAACGCGACCAACCGGGAACTGGAGTCCAGCCCGGGATGAACGGGTCTTTGCCTTTGCTCTCGCTTTTCCGCTAGTCTTGCCCCTGCCACTCATTTTCGCTGTTTTTTGTTTTTTACAAGATACGATGAATAACTACGTTTCCAGCGAAGTGTCTTTCTTATAGCATCACTCTGTTCACCCATTGGTTGCAGCTTTGGTGGAATTTCGTCCAATCAAATAGGAGGAGTTTTTTTCTCTCTCGCGGCACTCAACACAGAGCAACTGAAATTAAACGAAAAACTAACAGCAAGACTGTCGATGGGCTTTAGCAGTAATTCAAATTGAAATGGGGGATGAATAAATAAATGCAGATAAAAATTAGCAATATTTTTGCATAGAAAGTAGCATGCATATACCATTTATACACATGTATCCAGACATGTTTGTGGGTCAGATGATGACAAATATGTAATAGTACTAATTTTCTTAACATAATAATAGTTGTGATATTTTCGAACATAATTTTGTGAACGCAAGGATGTCTAAGCTCTGTAGGACCACACAGGTTTCGATACAAATCCAAATATTCCAAATAAATACATAGTAATCATACATTTTATTCATTCTGTGCTTTTCATAGACCCAAAGCAGTGGCTGCAGACAATTGTTCAAACATGCCCTATAGTGTAGTAATTTTTCTGTTTAATTTCTTAGTGCAACACGTCTGTATTTCCACTATACATTATTATCATTTCGCAGTTTGATGTGGCACATACAGTTTTATTGACCACATTTTCTTCAGATGGTAAGATGAAAAAACACAGGGCCATGTTGCATTAAATAATTTAGGAAAGTTTGGATAGTATTGCTTTGGAACATAGGTAGTTAATTTAGTGTGAGGTACGATAGGCAATATTGTGAGTTGTAACTTGGTCACATTTTGATATCAATACTTTTAAAGGCAGGCTTAGTTTTTGTTGGAATTAAGTTGGAATTAAGGACTTATAGACAACGCTCTGTAGGCTATGTGTGAGGAACTTGGCTTTTTTGTTCAGATTTCACTTATTTTTGTAGCTAACTAATGATGAAGAATGCATGAAGATAATGACATCGAGAGAGACATGCATACAGACGCTATATGATTGTGTCCGCTGTTGTAGACTTTTGACCAGGCAGAAACTAGACCTGCCTTTTTCTAACATCTGATATTCAGCCTCAGATTTTTGGCTTTTAATCCCTTTGACCTCTCTTTACAATGAAAACGCTAGTGTATAACATGGTGACTTTTTGCAATTATTTGCAATATTTTTTTTATATTATAAGTTGCGAAGATTAACATAAATTGTTAGTTTTTTTCTTGTATTGTGCATCTTGTTTGTACGGTCTATGCATGTGAAAAGTTATTGGAACAATGAATATTTCTTGAAGCTCTTGTTTTCTTCTCATTTTATATACTTTATATAACTGTAAATAACTATGTAAGTATGTTTCTGTTGTGAGGATACATTTGTTGCTGAAGTTGTTGAAGAAATTAGTGTGTGGTTGAAGTTGAAGCATTTGGTAGTTTTTTTTTCCCATGCAAGTGTGAGGTTTTACCCCAGTATTGATCATAATTACTGTAATTTACTCATGCTGTTCAAATGTTTACTTTCACTGATTATATAATATCATGAAGCTTGCACAGTGGAATAACAGGGCGTTGAGGGAATTCAAAGCCCGATCACAGTATTGCCGCCATTTTTATATAAATACGCCATTTCACACGGTCGTTCTCGCTTACGGCCATACCACTCTGAATACGCCCGATCTTGTCTGATCTCGGAAGCTAAACAGGTGCTGTAAGTGCTGGGAATACCAGGTGCTGTAAGCTTTTTTAAGACGTTTTTGTATAGGGTACGCAGTTTCACAATATTCGGACAATTCAAATACAGTTCAGAAAAATAACTAAATTAATAAACTGAAGAAAAAAAATATATTTTTGATGCATGGATATTTTTTTAGTTCATGAAATGCAGGAATCAAAACGGAATTGGATAAAACCTAACCCTGCTAGCAGTATCATGGAAAATTCAGGTTTAGGCCTATACAAATAATTGTGTGTGAGTTTGTTTGTTTGTTTGCTCCGTGTATGGGATCCTTAATGTAACGGGAACATGCGGGTCACAATAATGTTATCCATAAAACAAAACACTGACCAGAAAAATAATTTTAAATGCTGGTCTAGTCCAATGTGATTACAATATAAAACATAATAAACATTAAAAAATAAAAGTAATAATAACACATAAAACACTGGAGTTTCAGAAACTGCCAAACAAATTACAGGAGGCATTTAGCGACAGCCGATGGGAAAGTTAAAGCATGCTGCATTGAAAAATGGGGGAGACCAGGGCCGTGTTTTGTGGGGGGAGGCAGCAACCGGTGGGATCGCCCTAGGCCCCGCCCTTAAAAAAGGCCCCGCAGTAAAACGGCAAATTAATGTATTATACATTACATTACATTTACATTACATTATATTTGAGTTTGCTAGCAAACATAGACAAAACAGCTAACAACTAGGCTACAATAATGACGTTTTAACTTTTAATTGTATATGTTTATCATTCTGTATCAGTACGTTGGTCGATACAAAAGCATTTCATGCTGAAAAACAAAAGTTGAAGTGTTTTAAAAGCAAAATTTGTTTGAAAGTAGCCTAATGTTTACTGTTTACTGTTCACAATGGTCTGAGCTGCGATGATGATGTGAGGTCAAGTTCTTCCTATATTCGGGAGGTCGGGGTTGATTTTCTGATCCCTGATTTCCGACATGGAACTGCTATTGGAAGGGCGTGTCATTACATTTTCCCTAGTCGGATATCGTGTTTCCTAGTCGCAGCTAGGTCAACCTAGTGCAGGGGTAGGCAACCCTGGTCCTAGAGAGCCGCAGGGTCTGCTGGTTTTTGTTGTTACTCACCACTTAATGGATCAATTAAAGCAGTTGATTACACAGTTAACTCACCTCACCTGGTTTCTTTGGTCTAATTAGTTGCTGTGTTTAAGGTGAAAACAAAAACCAGCAGACTCTGCGGCTCTCTAGGACCAGGGTTGCCTACCCCTGACCTAGTGCATGCCGAGCGCTGGAGGTCTTGTTCGAGTGATGGCTCTCCCCCTAGCGCAATATGTAAAAAATCTTTATTTCCCATGTTACCCCTTATGAGGGCCCCTTGGGAAAGAAAAGTTTGCACTTGCCATTCAGTGTACTGCAGCCTTTAAGTAGGAAGAATTGGGTCCATCTTGTGTGGAAGTTTTTACCAGCATTTGTTTAATCCTCCCAGGAATATGGTGTTGAGTTTGTTAATCCAGTGTCTTTCTGTCCTCCTGTGTCCAGTTAATGCAGGCCTGATATTTCTACTGCTTCAAGTCCACGGTGCAGGAAATGAGCCACTATGTGTGTGTCTGCTTTTCTACGATTTTTTATGTTATATATGTGTTGTGCCAATATGGTTTTAATTGTATTTCCTGTTTCTCCTACATATTTTATGTCACAGTCTGTGCACTTTATGACATATATGCAGTTATATGTGTTAGCTGTGAGTGTTTGTTCAATAACGTATGTTGTGTTTGTCGTGTTGTTTTTCACTGTCGTGGCCTGCTTGTAAAATATCGGGCCTTGTGTGAGTAAAATGTTGATTTCCGGTAGTTTACTACTTACCAGATGATTTTTTAAAATTATTTTTTTTGTAGGCAAAAATTATTTTGTTTTCTTGGAGCAGGTCTGTGTTTTGCAGAAACCTGGCCAGGTTCCGTTTAATTTTTCCGTTCGCTATTTGGCTGAATGTCAAGTAGGTGGTGATAAGTGGAACGATTTTTCTAGTTATAAGAATAGGCTATTCCGCGAGTGGTGTTGCGTGTGGCGTCAAGGTTCCGTCCTGCCTTGGAACTCAATACACACAGGAGGGTTGCACACGTGTAAACAATACAGTCAGGGACAACGTTCGACCAGCTTAGCTAGCTCAGTGTTGATGTGAAGTGTCCAACAAGTTGATGTTGATTTTTTTTTAAATATTGAATATTCTGCCCCAGCATTGTGTGCACCTCTGTGATGTTACCGATCAGCTGTGCACGATACAAAAAAAAAGGTAACCGTACTGAGCTACACACAAACACTGCGAGACCAGTATACTACGCCCATTTACTCTGCCTATTTAAGTCACTTCTCACAGGAATATAATGATGAAGTTCAGTATAGGATTTTGAAAACAGGATTTCGCCAACTTCGGCCCTGTACACACATCGTATACGGAGTAGGCAAACAGTATCTTTGCAGGGTTCCCTACAGAAATAATCGCAATGACCACATATCCTCAGGCCTTAAGGACATGTATCCCATGTAGTCACTCAAACGTTATGACCACTATCTCTTCAGATGGTAAGATGGGGGTGGGGGACACACTGGGCCAAGTCACACATAATAATTCAGGAAACTGTTTGTTTTGGAATAGCTCGTTTAAATTGTGTGAGCTAAGGTAGTCTTGTTAATTAATTAGTTTGGCCTGTTAAGGTTATACACCAGGATATAGCACGGTTCGTCAAGAAGTTCTGGTGTATGCACTGAAGTCACGTTCTCCCGTTAAAATGCTCTCGGTTAGGGCCATTGCTAAATGAAAGTAATTACAATGTAACGTAGGACACAGCCTTTTGTGGAGCCTCTATGACGTCACAATAGCTTCAAAAGTAAGGCGTAAACGAGCATGGCACAACAAAGCGATTTGCGGTTTGGCTCTCATTCACCTACTTGCGCGATTCCATTAGTGCAAACAAAGCTCAGTGAATGGATTTTTGCCTCCCGTTTACAGTGTGGGTGGCTCTTAAAAGAGCATTTTGGGACGAGTTCGGTTCCGTTATGGTTCATTTCGAACTGGTGTACTTCGTAACGGCCTTGGTTCCCTCAGACACCGCGTGTTTAGCCAGCTCTCCTGGCAGCAGAAGGCGCACGGCGGTCTGGATCTCCCTTGAAGTGATAGTTGACCGTTTGTTGTAGTGCGCCAAGCGAGAAGACTCACCAGCAATGCGTTCGAAAATGTCGTTGACAAAGGAATTCATGATGCTCATGGCCTTTGAAGAAATATCGGTGTCGGGATGCACTTGCTTCAAGACTTTGTACACGTAGATAGCGTAACTTTCCTTCCTAGACTTTCGCCGCTTCTTTCCTCCTTTCCCAGCCGTCTTGGTTACGGCTTTCTTGGAACCCTTCTTGGGCGCACACTTCGGCTTTTAATTATCTTTATTGATTATTTATCATTTCATACAATACATTTTAAAATGACATACATACAAAACAACATACATACATTTACAAACAACAAAGCCATTTGATTATATTATGATTTCAGTCCATTCAAATTCGGTGTTTTTTCGTTTAAGGTCCATAGTTCTTTTTCTTCTTAATACAGTTACAATTTGTTTAAAGACAGTGTCACTTTTTATTAAAACATTTTCTGTTGTCATCTTACATCTTGTTTTCCACAATTTAAGCACAGTGATACAAATACACAACCAATACAATTTCCTTTTCTCATCGTTTAAAAGCGCGCTAAATGTTGCATAGATAATTGTTTTACGGTCACAGATTATATCTAACCCAATACTTTTTAACTTCTCCCAAACTTCTTTTGACCTATAGCAGTCAACCAGAAAGTGGCCAATAGTTTCATTTTCATTACAATCTGGCATTGGACAAGTCACTGTTTTCACAAAACAACTCCATTTTACGACGCCTCTCACTGGGAGTCTGCCATTCACAATTAACCACATTTTATCACGCATGTCCTCCGAAATATATTTACTATTTAAAAGTTTTATTAAATATTTAATTTGTTCTTCCGTACAATCTTTATACATGACAACGCCACCATACATATTATCATAAATTAAATTATAAATCACCTTATTAGCTTGTGTACCCCAGTTAATATCCAAACCTTTGTGTTTTTCAATAAAATCGCCATACACCAATTTATAATATGGTACCGCCTTCCGTTTCCGGCCTTTTTTCTTTTCCCAACATTCCACTTTTCCAACCCATTCAGACTTTCTTAATATTCCATTGGAAACATTTTTACAAAATGCTATTTTAAGTTTGTTACCTATTTCTATGGCTCCTAAACCTCCATATTCTGTACTCTTATACATTAGTGCTCTCTTTGTAACCTCTCTGTTATTTCCCCATATTAATTTCACACACAGTTTATTTATCCTGGTAACAAACTTGTCTGGTGGGGGGAATATTGTTGCAAGGAACATTAATTTGGACAAAATGAAAGTCTTCACTATTCCCACCCTTGATTTATAACAGGTATCTCTATGTTTCCATTTCTCCGTTTCTTCTAAAACCTCATTTTCCTTTCGTTCCCAATTTTTGTTAACACAGTCTTCCGAATTTATGTATAATCCAAGTATTTTCACTTCATCCTTTTCTTCTA
>CM040399.1:14861386-15037386 GCA_022702515.1 Ilyophis sp. 1 JC-2022 | reverse complement strand
CGCTTTAACTGCTTAGTCCCAGTGAAAGGGATCTTATTAGTTTTATTTTCTCTGTTCGTTCGCTCCACAGACGTGGTTAGATAAGCGTGTCCGCTTATTTCCTTTGTTCTCTTACGAGCGCTTTAACTGCTCATAGCCCAGTTAAATGGATATTAATAGTTTTATTTTCTTTGTTCGTTCGCTCCACAAACGTAGTTAGATAAGCGTGTCCGCTTATTTCCTTTGTTCTTTTACGAGCGCTCTAACTGCTCATAGCCCAGTTAAAGGGATATTAATAGTTTTATTTTCTTTGTTCGTTCACTCCACAAACGTGGTTAGATAAGCGTGTCTGCTTATTTCAGTTTTGCTCGCATATCGAGTTCCTCGCCTTTTTCGTGAGGTTGTTTTGTGTTCTCATTATTCTCCCTCTCCACTACGGATTATTGTCCGTTTCAGTGGTGTTCATTGAACACTTAAAGAGTCCATATCTGTCCCAACTGGACCTCCAATATCTCCTCTGTGTCTCTGGCACAGAGAACCCCAACAGAACATGGAAGCCATAGGGGAGGGGCCAGCGATAGATCCCATTCTGCACAGGGTCCTAGTCACGCAGGAGGCAGCCCTTGCTGCTCAGGGAGAGAGTATTAGAGCTCTGCTAGTTTCTCAACAGTCTCTGCATGAACAAATACGCCTTCAGGCGGTCGCTCTGCAGGATCTAGCAGAGAATCTCCATACTCGCCCTCACATGACCGACCCACCTTCAGTTGCACAAGCACCCACACATCCCATTCCTCCCTCACCTCCACCTGGCGCTAGGGAACCCAAACTCCAACTCCCGTTGCGATATAGCGGGGAATCTGGAAAGTGTCAGGGGTTTTTAACTCAGTGCCTAATTTTTTTTAAAATACAGCCTTCACGCTTCCATTCGCAAGAGTCCCGGGTAGCATTTATTCTTTCACTCCTAACCGGGAATGCTCTTGCATGGGCTGACCCACTTATCAGGGCTAATTCGCCGATCATGGAGAACACAGATGGGCTTATGGCGGAGATGGTGTCAGTTTTTGATCAGGACATTTTTGGCAATGAGGCCGCCATGCGGTTGACCCGTCTTCGTCAGGGCTCAGACACCGTGGCCGCTTTTGCTATTGCTTTTCGTGCTCTTGCGGGGGTGACAGGATGGGCCGATGAGCCTCTTAAAGCACTGTTTATAAACGCCCTGTCGGAACCCGTAAAAGACGCTCTCGCGGGTCTCGAACCACCCGCTACGTTCGGTGCCCTGGTGTCCACCGCCATTCGGTTAGACAACCGTTTTAGAGAGAGAGAGAAAGAGAGGGGTTCTAAAGGTTTTAGGTATCGCCCAGCTAATGACCTTTCTTCCGCCACGCCAGCGGTGTCTCAAACCCCTTCACTATCTCCTATTGAGCAGGAGGAGCCCATGCAGGTCGATGGGTCCTCCATGCGCGTAACAAGGGAAGCTATGTCCCGTGACTTGTGGTGTAGGTACTGTAAGGGGCGGGGTCACTTAAAGGAACAGTGTCCCAAGCTGTCAGGTAAAAAAGGGGCCTTTCTAAAGGAACCAAGTTGCCTAGGGGGACTGCAGTTCAAGTACCCTCGGACCCTCCTGCCAGTCAATTTACACTGGAACGATTGCCAGTTCCATTTCAACGCTTTTATTGACTCCGGGGCAGTTGAGTGCCTTATCGATGCCGATTGGGCCAAGTCCCACAAAATTCCCACCCACCCTCTGCCTCATCCTCGCCTTGTTACGGCTCTGGACGGCCGCCCGGTAGGCACAGGCACCATTTCCCGCGTTACCTCCACCATACGCATGAGCGTTCCTTATCAGGATCATACGGAGGAGATTCAGTTTTTTGTAATTGAGTCCCCAGCTTATCCACTGATCTTGGGTCATTCTTGGCTTGCCCACCATAATCCTCATATTAATTGGGGGGGGAGCCGGTCCTGTTATCCATCAGTGGGGTTCCCAGTGTAAATTTCACTGTTCTTCCGCCAGTCTGTTGCCGTCGGGAGGAGGGGTTCAGGAGTATTCCGAACCTATCAGTACTACTGACGTCATAGTTGCCCCGGTTAGATGGGAGGTTGAGACAGCAGTGCAGAGAGCCTTGCGCTCGGACCCAGGCTCAGGTGGGGCACCAGCCCACTGTCTTTTCGTGCCTCCTCATCTTAGGTCTAGGGTTCTTCAATGGGCCCACACCTCCCAACTTACCAGTCACCCCAGTGCTCAGCGTACTAGGGACTTTTTGTCCCGACGTTTCTGGTGGCCTAGTCTGGAGAGGGACGTACGCTCGTTTGTCACGGCTTGTCCGGTTTGCGCATGCGTTAAGGTCTCTCACCTTCCTCCCTCGGCTAGACGGCCACGCTCCAGGCGCATCCACCCTACGGTTCACGTCTCCCGTCTTAAACCAGTACTCATCAGCCCGCTCGCGCCGGTGGAAAGACCACCTTCGCCTCCCCGACTCTTAGAAGGGGGCCAGGCTTATACTGTTTGCCGCATTATGGCCGAGAGACGTGCGGGCAGAGGGTGGCAGTTCTTTGTGGATTGGGAGGGCTACGGCCCGGAGGAACGTTGCTGGGTTCCTAGGAGAAACATCCTGGATCCTCAGTTAATCACCGACTTCCGCAGAAATAAGGTCGTGGAAACGTCTGGTGCCGTTCCTTAGAGGGGGGGTCCTGTCATGGATCTTGCCTTCCTTCCCTTATCTCCACGTTCTCGTTATTCTTTTTTTTTCCAGATTTTTTCCCCTTTTTCTCCCAATTTAGTAGCCAATTGAACCCCTATTCTAATTCAATTCCCCCCATGTAGCAACCGCTTGAGAACCACCGCTATACAACCCTGTCAGCCGGTAGTAGGAAGGAGGGCGCCACGTCCTCTACAGGGCGCGACTCCTCGAGCTCCTGACCGTGATTCCAACTCGCCCAGGGCCATTTTGTGTGCAGCGATTCTTTCCGAGCCCCTCCCCCCACCCGGAAGCAGCCGCCAATTGCTGCTTCCACACGGCACCGGCCACGCTCGGATCTGGCAGGACCGGGGCGCGAACCCCGATCCTCGGAGTACAACTGCACTAACTGAAAGTCAGCGCTCTTACCGTTGTACCACCGCGGTGGCCCCTCGTTATTCTTTTTTGTCGTTACCGGTAATCTATCGGATTTTCCTTTGTTCTGCGACGGGGTTTTGCTTTCGCCTCGTCATTAATAAGTTCACCTGTGATTAATTTCCGTTGACTATTTATACTCCGCTTCCTGCCTCTCTCGTTGCTTCCATGTTATTCCTCGTAACATTCGAGCCGGTAAAAGAAGGTATAGGTTTAGGTAGTAAGCTAGTTTAAAAAAGAAAGGGTTTAGAAGAAAGGGTTTATTAAGAAAGCTAGTCTCTTTTCGCTCTCATTTCAGAGCAGAGACTTTCTCGTTTTCTTTCGTTTTACACGAAACGGTTTCCTTTCCTTTCGCTCCACAAACGGGAGTAAGATAAGCGTGTCTGCTTATTTCCTTTGTTTTACTACGCTTATCTGCGAGCGCTTTAACTGCTTAGTCCCAGTGAAAGGGATCTTATTAGTTTTATTTTCTCTGTTCGTTCGCTCCACAGACGTGGTTAGATAAGCGTGTCCGCTTATTTCCTTTGTTCTCTTATGAGCGCTTTAACTGCTCATAGCCCAGTTAAAGGGATATTAATAGTTTTATTTTCTTTGTTCGTTCACTCCACAAACGTAGTTAGATAAGCGTGTCCGCTTATTTCATTTGTTCTTTTACGAGCGCTCTAACTGCTCATATCCCAGTTAACCTGTTTGTGCCTGCCCCTAGTGGCAGAGACGCACGCGTCTTCTACTTTTATGACACGTCATAAATACGTTGCTCGTGATATTCAAGTTACGAAAATATGGATATTACCATATTTATCACCATAACCCGCATATGATCATAATCAGTACTTAATATCCTATCAGCGTGCGAAATATCACGTTTCTATCTGCCACCATTAGCTTGTAATTCATGAACGTAGCATGCTATGCTGCTACACTGTAGCTACTACTACATCTACAATGGACCCGACCACATGTAAGATAGCAGACATTTAAACACATTTGCAAGTTAATTAAAGTTTTTATTTCATCACCAAAAAATCGTTTACTATCACAGCAGCAAGAAACACCTTCCAAGATTCTGAATACATACAAGTAAAACTGTCAACATGCTTACTCACTCCACAGGGAAAAAAACGAGTGATGTTTCCTTGTCACCACATAACTTTCTTTTGCGATAAAAAGCTCCGGTAAAATATGAAATAAACTCGTAACCTTACCTTTGGTTATAAAGATTAAGATGTCCCCTGCAAGAATCTGAGGTTATTTTTTGTCTTGGTTGACCCGTTTTTAATATTGCATCCTTTTCTCAACATGTGTCCATGATCTAAAATGGCCGTGCGTAATGATCGCATTCAAAAGATGCACTTGTAAATCCGTCACACAAGCATAATTTTAATTGACACTTATTTCGTCCAATAGAGTACATCCTAAGATTTCTAAAACGGTATCGCAATCCCATACGCGTATTTAACTAGCCGATCGCTATCGACGCGTAACACACAGCCCTTTGTTGCAGACACCCGGAAGCCATTTTAGATCACAATTCAGCTGGATCTCTGCGCGCACGGTTCGGTGGTTATTACATTGAGATTCGAGTAAATGTTTATTTTTTTAATTCAAACTTGTATTTTTACATAAATTATATATATATACGCACTGTGCGCGCATAAAGCAGGCTGAATTGTGATCTAAAATGGCTTCCGGGTGTCTGCAACGAAGCCGTGTTACGCGTGGATAGCGATCGGCTAGTTAAATCTGCGTATGGGAATGACATACCATTTCAGAAAGCTTAGGATGTATATATATATATATGATGGCGAAAAAATATATGTCCCTGTCGGATGTAGTGGAGGATATTTTTAGGAGTTCGTCGGAGGGTTAGAGTGAAAGTGGATCTGAGGCTGAAAGCATAGACTGTTGTCGAAGATGCTTTTGCCCAGGGCGAAGATGTATGTGGCTGTTGACATGTAAGTATTAACTGTATTAACTTAAAAATAACTTTATTTGTGCATCGGTTGAATTTTAGTCACAGTAGTCATGCAAAATATAGCATTTATTATCTAATTTCTTGTGGCTAAATGGTAGCATAAGTCATATCCATGAATTATTCCAGTCAGGATTTAGACCCTACCATAGCACTGAAACGGCACTGGTTAAAGTTATTAACGATTTACTGTTATCAGCCGACCAAAACTCTGTGTCTGTTCTTGTAATTCTTGACCTAAGTGCAGCTTTTGATACAATAGATCATGAGATTCTACTGAACAGACTTGTTGTTATTGTAAGAAGGGTAGGTACACATTTTCAGTCAAATGACTTATTATTATTGAATTATATCTTTCTACACACCTCTTTGTAAAGAAAATGTTAATGACCGAAATAAAGTAAACTAACTTAATTTAGGGTAAATCTGAATCGCAGTCCATGTCAAATGTAGCATTTTTTTTTTTTTTTTGGAAAAGCCTAGCATTTTTATTTTTGATTTCACAACATAGTACGTGGCTCTTATTGTGCACTTTTTTTATTTTGCTTTCTTTTAAATAATTCAGGGCAGAAATCTGCTCCTGATCCCTGCAGGACTCTGGTCACGAGGTCAAGGAGGCCCTGCTGTACCTGCTCACCGCGAGGAGCCCGAGTCTGAGGACGGATGGCACGACATGGCGGATGAGGATTAAGAGCCTCATCAGTTCCCCTTCTGCCCCCAGAGGACCCCAGGAGTGCAGCTAGACCTTCAGCAGGCCTACAGTAGGGATGTTCCTAACGACTAATTTCCCTGACGTTGAAACGGAAGTTTAAATTTAGACTAGTCGACTAATCTAAAAGTAAGAAAACACTCAGAAAACAGTCAAAATTGAGCACAATTTAATCTATAAGGTTAAACATTGTCCGGAAAAATATTGCGTATATTATAAGAGCCATTTGAAACCGTTAATCACATTCTGATCGACGTGACATTAGATTAGTTTTATTGGGCTATTCAACAACGCGGTAGGCCTACTTACTCTTTCCACCTCGCTGGTTTAACTTTCAGGGCAAACAGGCTAATGCGTTCAGTTTTTTTCCTTAGTTAAAAAAAAAAAAAAATGTAATCCGGCGTTGTTAACATTAGTATCGGATGCTCGTTTTTTTATAAAGCAACATTTGACCAGGAAAACATGAAATTTCAGTGCAAATTTTGTCAATATGTAATTTAAATGTGTACATTAATAAAATAATAAGTTTAACCGACTAGTATTTCTGGTGCCGACTAGCGAGGGTAGCAACGTTTAATCGACTAGTCGACTAAACACGCAGATCCCTAGCCTACAGCCCCCTGGATCTCTTTCGGCTGTTCTTCAGCACACATGTCCTCAAGCTCCTCTGTGACAACACAAATGGCAACGCAGCCCGTAAACATGCTCAGGGACTGCATACACCATGGTCTGATGTGGATGCTGAGGACATGCAAAAATATCTGTCCATCGTCCTGTACCTGGGTCTTGTCAAGACATCTGCTGCCCGTGACCTATGGAGGAAGGACCGGCTTCACAAGCACCCCTTTCCCTGCAGTGTGATGCCGGGCTACAGGTATGAGGCCATTTGTGCATTCCTCCACATGAGCGACACAACAGCAGATGCCATCAATGACCAGCTGAAAGGCCAAGCAGGTTATTATGGCCTGTTTCGCCTGAAGCCTTTGCATGACCAGATCCTGATTGCATGCAGGGCTTACTACCACCCTCATCGGAACCTGGCCATTGATGAACGCATGGTAGCCTCAAAAGCTTGGCATGGGATGAAACAATACTTGAAGGACAAGCCAACAAAGTGGGGCTTCAAGTTATTTGTCCTGGCTGACAGCAAGACGGGCTACACATCAGTGACTTCAGTGTGTACCAGGGGAAAGAAATACATTTCTGGAACCATAAACTGAACTGGAGCTAATAAATGTATCACCCTCTGAATGTGAAGTGATTGTAATGATCCTACTACCTCAAAGAACATAATAAAATGCTTCATATGGACAAAAAAAGCATTGTATTCATTTTCGGAGAGGTTTTTGGACCCCTATATATCAAAACCCAAATTATTTGGAACAAAATGAAAATTTCCTCATTTAGTTGATACAAACATGTGTTTTATGAGTCAGAATACTTTATCTGTTGAAAAAAGCTGATTATCTCTTGATTTACTGTGATGCACATTTTATCCATTTGGATAGATTTGGACACCCTAAGGGACACCAGGATACACTGTTTACAAATTAGCTTATGGAACCTGAGCAGATTGACATATCCCCCTAAAATTCTGTACACATGTTGACAAGTGGTGTGTGCACCAGGACAGTAAAATATGACCTGTTTTACATCTTTTCCTTTCAGAAGTGTACTGTAAACTAAGAATGACAACCTCGTTTTTGTTTTTTTTGCAAAGAGTTTGTGCATTTACAGCCCATAATCTATATGAAGATTATGAAATTTTATTATTTTAATCTAAGACACACAAAGGTACAGGGGTCTTCTCCAATTTAAGCCATTAAACAAGTGTGTGTGGTGAGCACAACTGTAGTTATAAAGGCTTAAACAGAACAGTGCAAAACAGGCGAAAATTGGCCCAATTTTGCTTCTGCACAAAGAGGTTAAAGGGATATCAACAGTTTTATTTTCTTTGTTCGTTCACTCCACAAACGTGGTTAGATAAGCGTGTCTGCTTATTTCAGTTTTGCTCGCATATCGAGTTCCTCGCCTTTTTCGTGAGGTTGTTTTGTGTTCTCATTATTCTCCCTCTCCACTACGGATTATTGTCCGTTTCAGTGGTGTTCATTGAACACTTAAAGAGTCCATATCTGTCACAACTGGACCTCCAATATCTCCTCTGTGTCTCTGGCACAGAGAACCCCAACATATACTATGTATTTATTTTGATCTACAATTTAATTTAATGTAAAGACATTTATGTTGACATTCTGATTGAATAACTTTCTAAATAAAAGCGTTAATTTATCTGACTGCTTGTATTAATTGATGAAAAAGTAGCCATGTGCAGTAATATAGATGAGAAAATTGAGGATGTAATATATTATTGAGATGCATCGTAGAATCGAATCGAATCTTGGACAGCTAAATCGTAATCGAATCGAATCATGAGGCCAGTGAAGATTCACAGCTCTAGTGTCCAGCCAAGTCACGTGTTCAACGAGGAAGGCGCAGATAGGCCAAAAGAAATAATACACAAAAAAAACATCTTTGTCTGTGTGGTAAGAACCAAAAAACTTACTTCGGAAAAATGATAAGTGATTTTTTAAAGAAATATAATGCACAGAGTTAACATTACATTAATGGAAATATTTTTCATTTGCTGTCAAAAATGAATGGAGCCCAATGGGAAATCTATGATTTGCGCACAAAAAGCCAGTTATCAGCAGAGGGCGACATTATATAGATGCTTGAGAGCCGAAAGCTGGCCTCTTGGGTATTTTTCAATAAAACAAACACAATATTATACAATAATAATATGCCTAATTACTGCATAATAAAGTTTTCTTTCCCAGGTTATGGCTCTTACACAGTAAATGATACAATTTTTCCGATTTCTACTCTATATTACTTACAAAATGGTGAAGGTACCACACAGTTTGTTTCCCTCTATCTTGAACATGAAATGTTTTTAAAACCTAGGCTTTTTATGTTGTTTTTTTTGTGCCTTTTCTTACCCATCACTGAAGTGGTTATAACTTTTGAGCAGTAGAAGATACATCTATTCTGATTCCTATTCTATATCACTCACATTAATGGTGAAGATATCAGCTATGTTTCCATCTAAATGTCATTCGAATTTTAAGCGAACTTTTGGAAAGTTCGCAAAAAGAAAATGCGAATTAGGTGCGTTTCCACCAACTGAGTTGGAGCGAAGAAGTAGAGGTTGCATATCGTAAACAAAACCAGTTGCCTTGGTAACATACCCACGTGGAGAACATAACGCTTGGCAATAAAATGGAAAGAGGTCTGCAGGAATTAGTTTCAGCTGGGCAAGTTGTAATTGTCCTTTCAATTCAACTAATATTGGCCGTGTTGATATCCGGAAAGACGCCGACAGCGGAAACGGCTGATCAGTCACGTGAGTTCAATGTTCGCTACGTCAGAACTTATTCGGCAAATGTGTTTCCATCTACCGTTTTGCGCATTAACTCTTTTTCGCAAAAGACAAAAACCACCTCAAGCGAGCGTATAAACTTTTTTGCGAATTAGAGTAAGTTTTTTCGAATTTTGCCGTTTCCATCAACCTTTTCTGATGCGATACTTGAAAATGCGCATAAAATTAGGTTGATGGAAACATGCTACACTGTAAGTTTCCCTCTATCTTGAACATAAAATGGGTAAAATAGCAGGTGTCTCATTAGAAAATATCCATTTAGAAGATTTTATAAATTTAGTTAGGTAATGTATAATTGATGATATTGCTTTCAAGAAATCCTATTGTTTTTAATATCGATTCGAAGCCCCAGTTATCCTGTTTACAATGGTATATAAAGTTTACGTATCTGATGTAATATGATCACACCACCACATTTGACGTTAAGAATGGAATATAATGTTGACCCAATATTCTCACAGGCTGGAAAAGGTTAGAACATGAGAGGAGAACAAAGAACACAGCCAGAACACAGCCAAATCACCAGCAGAACACAGTCAAAAAAAACACACCAAGGTAATAAAATATTTGCTATGGGAGAACTAACATTTTAGAAAACAGAATCTGCTTGTAGACATAGCTGGAGTTCTTGTGACTGCGGCCGGTACTGAACCTAAAGAAATAGACAAGACACTGCTCAGAAGATATGCAAATCATCATTGTTCTTGAGAAATAACCATATCCTGACTAGGGTTGGGTATCGAAAAATGGTGCCATGAGGCACCGACCGAAATACGTCGGTCCTACCGAGTATCGAAACATTTAGGAAAAAACGGTACCAGATTTCGATACTTTACGGTAGGCTACTTCTCGACGTGAATGCTATTTTCCCAGCCAGCGGACAATCCATTGCATCAAATGCAATGACAATTAAATGAAACACCAGTACCAGTACACATACGGTGAATATGGTAAAGCATTTGATCGTCCAGTGCTGAGTCTTCTGACTGCTGACAACGATTGAATAACAGATACGGTCATCGCAAACAGAACTTTTGGTTTGGATATTAACGATTGCCTTGTAGCCTAATAACGTATACGTAGCTGGTTAAGGTGGATGTTAGTCACGTTAACGTTATTAGCTTACCTTGTATCTTTTAAGCTATCATAAATAAATGTTTGCAGTAGACAGCTAGTTGTGAAATTAATCGATCTCCTATTTCATTTCATACTAAGGTCCCTCTGTGAAACCCACAGCTTCTCCAAAATGATTAAGTTGAAGACATCGCATATAGGCTATTGTGTTCAACCACTGAAGGCTAGCCTACATTTTTTTTTAATTTTCAGCAAATCCAACGGTTTATTTTTTATCATTCTAGTCTTGGTGACTTTGGGGGAGGACACAAATTAATTATACTATTATTTCAGCAACAGCCAGGTCCTTAAAAGTCAAATAAAATGTAATGGCCACTGCAACAAAAAAAAGGCCTCAACCTTTGTTTTTACAGAACTTAACCCTTTAATGGCCAGCTCAACCACCTAGTATTGCACACCCCGAGTCCCGACATCCTGCCGACCCAACCCCACCTGATTGAGCCATCTCTACCATTTGGTTTATGAGTCAAGTCCAACACGTGCTCCACCAAACGGTTGAGGTCCATTAATGCTACGTTTGTATCTGTTTATTTGTTAGAGCTTTCATACAACAGTATCTATTTATAGCCTACTTGAAATGTATTTCCCATTATTGCTTGGTAACAGGTGCAGCCAGAGATTTTGGAAGGGTTATTGCAAAACTACACTGCTCAAAAAAATTAAGGGAACACTTAAATCACACATCGCGGATCTCGATGAACGCAATATTCAAGTTGAAAATCTTTATTGATTATATTGTGTAATTCGTGCCTGTATGCACTCCCGACAACGTCTGGGCATGCTCCTGATGAGACGGCGGATGGTGTCCTGGGGGATCTCTTCCCAGACCTGGATCAGGGCATCAGTGAGCTCCTGGACAGTCTGTGGCACTACTTGGCGGCGGCGGATGCACCGAGACATAACGTCCCAGATACGCTCAATTGGATTCAGGTCTGGGGAACGTGAGGGCCAGTCAATGGCATCAATGCCTTCGTCATCCAGGAACTGCCTACACACTCTGACCACATGAGGCCGGGCATTGCCCTGCACCAGGAGGAACCCAGGGCCCACTGCACCAGCATAAGGTCTGACAATGGGTCTGAGGATTTCATCCCTGTTAAGCAGTCAGGGAACGTTCGCCACAGCGTCTCCAGACTCTTTCACGTCTCTCACATGTGCTCAGTGTGAACCTGCTCTCATCTGTGAAGAGAACGTGGTGCCAATGGCGAACCTGCCAATTCTTGTGTTCTCTGGCAAATGCCAATTGAGCTGCACAGTGCTGGGCTGTGAGCACAGGTCCCACTACAGGACGTTGGGCCCTCATGCCACCCTCATGGAGTCAGTTTCTGACAGTTTGGTCAGAAACATACACACGAGTAGCCTGCTGGAGGTCATTTTGTAGGGCTCCTCGCACAAAGGTGCAGATACCGGTCCTGCCGCTGAGTTATTTCCCTTCTACGGCCCTGTCCAGCTCTCCTCGTGTAATGGCCCATCTCCCGGTATCTCCTCCACGCTCTTAAGACTGTGCTGGGAGACACAGCAAACCTTCTTGCGACAGCACGTATGGATGTGCCATCCTGGAGGAGCTGGACTACCTGTGCAACCTGAATGGCCTGCAGGTACCGCCTCATGCTACCAGTAGTGACAAGGGCACTAGCAAAATGCAAAACTAGAGAAAAATCAGTCAGGACGGATGAGGAGAGAAATGGTCTGTGGCTACCACCTGCAAAACAGTTTCCTTTTTGGGGGTTGTCTTGCTGTTGCCTCTCTTGTCCACCAAAGCAGGTGAAATTGATTCACAATCGTTTGCGCTTCCTAACTGGGCAGATCGATATCCCAGAAGTTTAATTGACTTTGTGTTATACTGTGATGATTAAGTGTTCCCTTAATTTTTTTGAGCAGTGTATATAACATGTTGTTACCCACCCCTATTTATTTAAATTGGAATACACAGACAAAGCGCTAAATCAAATTGAAGAGGATGGAAGGAGAATGGAGGCTGAGACAGAAAGGCAAGATGCAGAGTATTCCGTGTGTTCCGGTTCAAATAAATCTCTGTGGTCATTAAAATGAACAGACTCAATATCCTTGTAATAGTCTGATGAATAATTAGTGATGGGCATTTGGTCTGAAATTGGGAATCGATTCCAGAATCGATTACCAGTTTTGGAACCGGGTTTAAGAATCGATTCCGATTCCAAATCAATTCAAAATGTTTCTCATGAAATGCTGCGTTGCTGTATTAATTAGCGAGTTAACTTGCAGTTAAACATAACTAGCCTATATCAAGGTCAAAACATTTGCTAGCAGCATTGCTGATTTCACAATGACTTTGGCTTTTCTCCTAAAGCCGTTGGCCTATTCCCTATTGTCGCCACGTAACGTCATGGGTTTGGCTTTTTTGATTGACAGATTGCATCACTTGTTTTAGGATTTAGAAAATGAGCCTGGCAACTCTGCTAGCTAGCTGATATAAAGCTGATGGCTAGCCTAGGATACTAGCTAACGTTAATCTAGTTTGTGGAAATTTTGGCTATTTTTATCTTGCACGTCTTTGCGATTAAAATGTCAATTCTGAATGCGATTAAAGTTTGAACAACTTTGTGAACTTGTTAAAATTGCTTTCTTTCATTTTTAAAAATAGGCTGAGGTACTTTAGGATAGCTGCCTGTTGCTGATCTGATGTTGAGCAACTCGCCATGTTTCCTTGATGCAGGCACTGCGACCAGCACTGACAGTCAATCGCAAAATTGTCTATCTTGATTCCATGCGTGTATTGTATTGGTTCTAAATAACAACCAGAAAGGAGGTTGTCTAGTTGAAGACACAATTCTAAACTTTGATTTAAAAAAGAATAAAATCAAACACTTTAGGCTATTATTAATAGCCTAGTGTTTGATTTCGTTGGTCTGGTCTTAAATATTTTTTCAGAAGAATACTTCAGCAAGACTCTGGAGTTTTTTAAAATTAGCTTTTAAATCAAGCGTTACCTAGACAATGGGGGAAAAGAAAACACATGAAACAAGTGACGGGCTATAGGCCAGGCTAAATCCACCCCTGGTTGTGTTGCTGTTAGCTACAGGCTATAATTAATATTTTACGTGTATCAATCATGAAGTTTAACAATGCAGATGAAGAAAGACAATTTTGTGATATGTGGCAATGGTAGTAGCTATAGCGACAGTAGGAGCCTAACATAGGCATGAACTACCCCAGCACCCCCACATAAAAATGGTTATTGATTCCCTGTACAGAACCGAACGACCGATTTAATAGAGCTATCCGTTTCTTTCCAATGTTAGCTGACTAAGATTAGATCACACTTAGGCTACCAAAACAAATAGTGCATTGGTCCCATTTGCTGACAACTTTTATTTTTTGGAGTTTAAGTTTCCATATTTTGGTCATCATGATCGCATATCAAGCCTATACTGCACCTCACACTGCATAACAGAACAATACACAATAATTACTGGTAAACGTCCACTAAAATTGTTTACACGCAGAATAATGATGTAAATCATACCACAATGACATAAATCAGTTGTTTAACAAAACATATTTATTTAAGTATAATGAAAACCAAGAAACCATCTTTGTTAATTTTTAATGGCATCGTCAGTTCATCGTTGTCATATTTATTTTTGGTCTCTCTGATTAACGTTTCTCTGTTTCTCTCGGTTTCACGTTCAGTGCTTTTTTCGAGCATGCGCCATGCGCTGCGTTACGACAAGCGGCACTGATCACTGTGCTGTCCAATCACCTCTTTAAAGTAGCCGGAAGTTGCTTATGAGCTCAGTCAGAGTTATAATTCGGTGAGATCACTTTTGCCAAATGTAGGTTATTATTACCTCTAAATCTGCATCTGCACTCAGGCAGGGATAACTTGGAGCAAGACGAGGAAAAACGGAATCGTTACATTCTACAATTTGGAACCGGTTCCTCGGTTCCGCTTTTGGAATCGGTTCCCTGGAATCGATTCCCGATTCTTGCCCATCACTATGAATAATGAGCATTGCAACATGTTTTCGATTGGGATGTTCACTTATAAAGTGAACCACACACGACATTTTAGTGCACGCAGAATAGGCAAGTACAATAGCGCTAGATCAATTCTGCCATTTCAACTGAATATATAAAAATTTTCATTTTGGTTTAATAAAAAACTTTCAAAAATTAGAGATTTACAGGTGCAGCTCAAAAAATTAGAATATCGTGAAAAAGTTCAATAATTTTTGTCACTCATTTCAGAAAGTGAAACTCATATATTATATAGATTCATTACACATAGAGTGAAATATTTCAAGCCTTTATTTCTTGTAATTTTGATGATTATGGCTTACAGCTAATGAAACCCAAAATTCAGTGTCTCAGAAAATTATAATATTTTGCTTTAACATATTTTTAAAGTATCATATTTAATATTTGGTCGCATATCCTTTGCATGCTGTTACTTCCTGAAGTCTGTGACCAATCAACATCAAAAGACTCTCGATATCTTATTTTCAGGTACTGTTACAAGCGATACTATAACCTCTCTGCATTTGAACTGATCTCTATGGGAATTTGGGGGTGAGACTAGATTCAGCTGTAAATTACGCTGGTACAGTATGGAACACATGGCTGGCGAAATGGCTGTACGTCATCAAGGGTCTAAGGTATCAAACGAGCCCCAAACCATCACTCTGCGGCCAGATATGTAGTAGATGTGGATGGATCCCTTTAAGGGTTGTTTCTCCTGACTTTTTTCCCCATAGAGTTCTATAGGAAAATGAGTCAGGAGAAATAACCCTTGCAGTGATCCATCCACATCTACTCCATATCTGGCAACAGAGTGATGGTTTGGGGCTCGTTCGATAGCTCAGACCTTTGATGACTTACAGCCATTTAGTCAGCCATGTGTTCCATACTGTACCAGCATAATTTACAGGTGAATCTAGTCTCACCCCCAAATTCCCATAGAGATCAGTTCAAATGCAGAGAGGTTATAGTATCGCTTGTAACAGTACCTGAAAATAAGATATCGAGAGTCTTTTGATGTTGATTGGTCACAGACTTCAGGAAGTAACAGCATGCAAAGGATATGCGACCAAATATTAAATATGATACTTTAAAAATATGTTAAAGCAAAATATTATAATTTTCTGAGACACTGAATTTTGGGTTTCATTAGCTGTAAGCCATAATCATCAAAATTACAAGAAATAAAGGCTTGAAATATTTCACTCTATGTGTAATGAATCTATATAATATATGAGTTTCACTTTCTGAAATGAGTGACAAAAAATATTGAACTTTTTCACGATATTCTAATTTTTTGAGCTGCACCTGTATATATTAACTGGACTTGTTTGAGGTAAATTGAATTTATAACATTATCTAAATATGCTCCAATGGACAGAATGGAGAGGTTCTCAGGGTTCAAAAAAAAGAATATGACAAATTATTATTATATTACCAATCTGAATGGTGGAAATAGCTCGTAAAACAGGGTCCAAGTCGGAAAGAAACGGAATTATCCTGTAACGTTAAACGGTGGTCGTAGCAATGTACAAGCCAGTGCACTGGGGGAAACCTCATTTTAGCCTGCAGTCCATTTAATGCACATGGCATGACTACAGCCCCGTCATACATCTGAGCTACCAGTTTGCTCATCATCGAACACAGATTGTGCATCTCGCCCACACTTGAAACATCGAAAAATCCAATGAACATCTCCTGAATGTGCCCACTTCCATCTACGTATCGCAAGACAATTGGTGGCAGTCGTTCTGTCAATTTGCCAAACAAAAAAAGAGCAACCTCGTGTTTTAATCGTGGTTTTAACTAACGTTATCTCATTGTTAAACACAGTCGATGACTCCAAGTGAGAGACAAGAAAATCATTATAGCTGGCCATCACAGCAAAAACGAACATTACTTGTAAACTGTTATGAAAAGCTAACGTTAACTCTTGCTGGCCAAGTAACGTCAATGAAGTTTAAGCACAGCCCTATTTCGTCTTGCGGTTTCATTTTTTTTTTTTTTTTTACGGTCTGTTTTATTATGCCTGAACGCCTTCCCCCCTCGTCAATAACATGCTTTAAGTTATACAAATTCGTACCTAAAGATTAAGCTTTACTAGTGCACTCACGTGGATTCCGCAGGTTGTGTGACAGTAGCCTACAATCTGGATGTTTGAAGTTAAATCCATGTTTTGTCCATGTAAATGTTCCACTGCGTCTGGCACAGAACAGAAGGCAGGCCAGAAACTATCTAGCTAATGTTAGCTAGCTAATAAGGTTGTTAACCGTGCCAGAACTAGCTAGCCAGCTAGCAAACGTTAACTTAAAAACTAGGGGTCGATAAAATAAATAGAAAATGCACTCCAGGGCTGTACGTTAACTTTTTTTGCACATAGCACTGGTGCTACAGAGGTTGATAGTTTTGTAGCACAGGCCAAAAACTTGTAGCTCGAGTATAAAACGTCTCTAAAATCTCTAAAAACAACCACAAGTAATGCAGTTCATCACTTAAACAGGTATGTGACTGGCAAAGGACATTCATGTTGCATACAGGGCACACAAAATCCAAACCTTAACAAGAAATGTTTTCAGACAAACATTTTTTCTTTATTTGCCCATAATGGTAAATTGCAGGGACATAACAACTGTATACAAGACATCAATACGTTACGCTTCAAATTAGCAGTGCAAATCTCAGTTTAAATTCATATCATCATACAATATTTTTTTTATTTTAAATTGAGAAAGTGTGTAAATCACTAATAAGAGAACAAAAACAACAAACGGTGTGTGTATGTGTGTGCGTGCGTGTGTGTACGGGCGCGCACGTGTCACAGATCTAGCATGTCTGCTGGCCAATTTTTGTCCCCCTTTAATTTGATCCCCGTGTGTCTGTCTGTCTGTAATATGTCACACGTGTATGTACCAGAGCCCACCATCAGAGGGGCGCTATTACAATACATTTCCCCATAGCCAAGTACATTTTGCCTTGTACATAAAAAAACTATGCTTGATGTCTCCGCATAGTGGCATTTCTACTCAGCAGACCGTCGACTTTCTAAATCCACAGAGTTCAGAGCTTAAAGTGTTTAGTAGCTCTTTGTGGAAAATGTAGAATGTAGGCTATATGCATTTTCCCATTAAAGGTATACTATGTAGTTCCAGAACACCAGACGGTGATATAGAGCACGTAGGAGATCACGGTCACTGAGCAAGCTGTCCTAAATAAATAAATGTCGTAAATTAGTAAACAAGGCTAATCTGTAACGTTAGCTAACCCTATTCTCACACACACGTTAATGTGATGGTTATATAAAACAAAGATTTCCTGGTTTCCCTCGAATTGCCCACCATCAATATGCTAATGAATTAAATGGAGGTGGCCATCAGGTATATTGTGACACAAACGTTCAAGAGAAATGATAATGACTTAAGTTAGTTGAAAAAAAAACGAAAAATACAAACATACTGGTTATGCTAGCCAGCTCGTGTTCGCACTTTCCATTAGGCAGTGATTGCTCGCGGGCTCGTTTGGGGGTTTTGTTTTGCACTTCTCCTACTTTACTTTGATTTAATACGTGAAAATATCCCTTCATTTTGTCGTCATCCCGGTGTCCCAGAGCGCACAGAACGCCCAGCCAATCAGAGACAGAAGAGGGCGGGTCTTGGCATGGCCATAGTAGGATTTGTAATTTCGCGTCCCAGATAGATAGCTCGCTCGCTCGACTCGCTGAGGAAAAGGATTGTTCGCTAGGAATTGTGGGATTTGGTGTTGGATTAATGGACTCTACGAAGACGGGGACATGGTTTTTAATCGCGCGATAGACTACAACTACCAAATAGAATATCGAGGCGCATCGATTCACTTCACAAACCCTCACTTCACACGCAAAATAAAAATAGTTTTTTTCTCACATACAGACTATCGCACAGGTGCTACTGCAGTAAATGAATTTATCGCACAGACCGATTTTTTCGTAGCACGTGCGACATATACGTCGCACTGTACAGCCCTGCCCTCCTCTGGCTCTGATGCAGTCGCCTGTCGTGTCTCTGAAAAGTTACTACTTAGGATGGCTCGTCCCGCAGCATTATCGGATTGGTTATACGTCACAAGTAAATGGCCAATCAACACTCTACTCTGTAGGCTATATCTGTGGGAGAGACGTGGGAGACAGGATTGCCAGACTAGGGGATTAAAAAAATTAATTGAAAAAAATGTATGGGAGTCAATGATAGAATGGGGATTTTAAAAAGACAAATTATGAGAAAATTGTATGGACCTCAATTTAAGATGGGGGATTTTCTGAATTTTTTGGAGGGGAAATTAATTCAGGCATCTGGCAAAACTGGTGGGAGAGAGGAACACAGAGATGCTGAGGTGAGAATGCTGAAGAGTTGCAATAAACATCACGATACCCAATGCTGAAGTTGCAATAAACATCTCACAATCATTAGAATCAGTTTATATGATAACAATACCCAATATGCAAAGTGATTTCATTCAACTGAGGCGGAAAAAATAGCTTTAATATCAGTTGCGTATCTCTTAAGCAATGTTAGCTAACGTTCATTGAGTTTCTTTTGAAAGTTTTGTGCAGTTGTTGATATTTGTGTGTAGTGCTAATACAACTAGATAGCCAACGTTGTCTTCGTAGTTAGTATGGTAACAGTTACTATTTAACAGATCATTCGTCTGTATGAGTTGGTGTTTTTAAATTAGCTGATGGTAAATTCGGTTTAGTAATTTTGACGTCAGCTTCACTGACGTTAAAGCCATTTCTTTCACCTCCGTGAACGTTGCTGCCTAACATATTTTGCCCTTTACTAAACGGGCTAGTTAGCTAGCTTCATGAACGTGACTGTTACTCAACACCAATAGCTAACGTTGAGTCTCATAGCTGATTAGCTAACGTGATTTGAATTCGATACATATGGATGATATCAGTAGTTGGCCTATATTGGAAATAATATTAGGATACATTATTTGGATATTTCCACCCAGTTAGCAAGCTGCATTGTGTTTGTTAGCTATATGAATGCAAGCCAATGCGGTGCTTTCACACCGACACATTAGCTAGAAATTCGAGAAACTTGGCTACATTCTGTGTCCGTAAATTATTATCAGGGCTTGAAATTAACAGCATAGTTCACTCATTTTTAAGAATGGTCTACGTTAAGATGCGCAAGTCTAAGACAATTGATTCGTTTAATAACCAAAACCACTACGTAAATTATTTGGCTACCAAATTTATTTTGAGATGGCATTATTATGCGCATCATAAACTTGTTGCATTTTTCTATATCCACATTTATGATGACGTTATCATGCGAAGATTTTGACTTAAATGCTCCGTGTTTAAATGTTCAATGTTTAGTTTTTCAAGCCTTAATTATGTATCGCGCTCAACAGTTCAAGACACTTAAAGGCTGTCCTCTTTAAATATGCTTTCTAGTGTTGAACTCACATTGACTCATTTGAGTGCTGTCTGAAAATGAATTAGGCTACATTCTTTAACGCATTCAGATTATTGCCTGATCCTTGTTAAACAATCTCAAGTTAGTCATCTTTGTCGTCGTCATTTCTTAATCATTATAGGCGACATAATATATTGGTCTTGATGATTATTTAGCGAATTGTTTGATTAGTAATTCCTGATTTCCTCTATTGTTGCATATTTCTCGCACTGGATGTTTTCAGATCTTTAGACAAAATATAATATGGATAATAATAATAATCACTTTAAGGGTTGTTTCTCCTGACAAATTATTTTTAAAAAATCGATAGAAAAATAAATCAGGAGAAGAAACTCTTCAAGTTATCCATCCATACTGTATTTCTGGCAGCAGAGCGGTGGTTTAAGGCGTGTTTGATACGTCAGACCCTTGATAACTTACAGCCATATTTAGCCAACCATGTGTTCCATACTGTTCCAGTGTAATTTACAGCTAAATCTAGTTATAAGATATCAAGTCTTTTGATATTGTTGGGTCACAGACATCAGGAAGTCATGGCATGCAAAGGATATGCCACCAAATATAAAAAAATATTACTTTATTCTACACTGGCTGCAGTTGTTGTAAGGGGGCAATTAATAATAATAATAATATAATAACTTTATTTGTATAGCACCTTTCATACAAAGAATGCAGCTCAAAGCGCTTCACACAAAATGACACATAAAAATAAAAATAAAAGAGAATAAAAGTAAGGCATAAGAAAATTTAAAACAGTAAAAATGTTGAGTTAAAATTCAATAGGAACAGGTAAAATGAAAAATAAGACAATAAAAATGATAAGGGTAGTAATAAAATATTAAGGGAGCATAAAAAATAGGAAACAAAATGATAAATAGTAAAATAAGAAGATAAAACAAATAAATCAATTAAAAGCTAGTTTAAAAGAGCTAATATAAGACAAATAAATCAATCTAAAGCTAGTTTAAAAAGGTATGTTTTGAGCTGCTTTTTAAAAGTGCCAACTGAGTCTGCTGTTCTAAGGTCCTGCGGGAGAGTGTTCCAGAGTTTCGGGGCATAATAGCAGAAAGCACTCTCACCGCTTTTTTTGCGATTTACCACAGGTAAGTTTAATAGGCCGGCTGTGGCGGATCTGAGAACTCGAGTTGGCACATAAAAAGACAGGAAGTCTGAAATGTACGAGGGTGCTAAACCATTGAGAGCTTTGTATACAAATAAAAGGACTTTAAAATCAATTCTAAAAGATACAGGGAGCCAGTGCAGTGCAGCTAAAACAGGAGTAATATGCTCTCTCTTCCTTGTTTTTGTTAAAAGTCTAGCAGCAGAGTTCTGAATTAGCTGTAATTTCTCTATGGACTTTTTTGGAATACCAGTTAAAAGAGCATTACAATAGTCCAGTCTACTTGAAATAAATGCATGAACTAACTTCTCAGCATCCTGCTGGGTTAAAAACGGCCGGACTTTGGCAATATTTCTTAAATGGAAGAATGCTGTCTTGGTCACTTTATTTATGTGTGTTTTAAAACTTAAGTCGGAGTCTAATATTACACGTAAGCTTGTTACTTCCGATCTATTCTGATGAGCCAAATTTCCTAACATATTCAAAAGTGCATCCCTTTTAGCTTTGGGGCCAACTAAGAGTATTTCTGTCTTATCCTCATTTAGTTTTAAAAAATTATTACTCATCCATTGTTCTACTGCAGACAGACAGGTAGTCAGGGAGCATAAGGCATCTATGTCATTTGGCTCAACAGAAATATATAATTGCGTATCGTCAGCATAGCTATGAAAATTAACATTGTGTTCTCTGATGATATTACCTAGTGGTAGCATGTACAATGAAAAAAGAAGGGGACCAAGACAGCTTCCTTGTGCAATACCAAAAGATACGTCATATTTTTGTGACATATAATCTCTGAGACTAACATAAAATTGTCTTCCAGTAATATATGTTCTGAACCAATTAAGAGTACATTCAGAGAGACCAACCCAGTTTGCAAGACGATTGATTAGAATGCTGTGGTCAATTGTGTCAAATGCGGCACTTAAATCTAAAAGAATAAGAACTGAGACCTTGTTTGCATCAGCATTAAGTCTAAGGTCATTAACTATTTTGGTTAGAGCAGTCTCTGTACTGTGACTGGATCTAAAACCAGACTGGAACTTCTCTAGAGTACCATTATCATGTAAAAAGTTGTTTAGTTGATTAAAAACTTCTTTTTCAAGTAGTTTGCTCATGAAAGGTAAGTTGGATATAGGCCTGTAATTACTTAGGACACTATAGTCTAAATTTGGTTTCTTCAATAGTGGCTTCACGACAGCAGTTTTAAATGCATTGGGGAACGTTCCGGTCTCGAGAGATGTGTTAATTATTTTTAGGACCGAAGTGGAGACACTATTAAAAACATTTTTAAAAAATGTTGTAGGGACAGGGTCAAGACAGCAAGTTGAAGTTTTACTCTGTATTACAATTTTGTGGAGTTCTGCATCAGAGATGCTACTAAAGTTCCTCATAACTGCTGGTCTGTTGCAGGGCAGATCATACGAGTTATTGGTGTGTCTTACAATACCCGCTCTAATGGTTGTTATTTTGCTGTTAAAAAATTGTGCAAATTCCTCACATTTTGAGGCAGAAGCCAGGCTAAGAATGTCAGAGGCTGGCTTGGGGTTTATTAATCGATCAATAGTTGAGAACAGTACCCTTGAGTTGCTGCCACTCTCTGCAATGATCTTTGAAAAGTGGGTTCTTCTCTCGTTACGAATAGCAGTGTTGTAAGAATTACAATTACTTTTTCACACAACGGAAATGGGTGTTGGGATTTTTTGTTCAATAAATAAATGAAATAAGTAAAAAACAAATGTGTCTTTTGTTCACTCGGGTTCACTAAAATCAATATTATATTTTGTCTAAAGATCTGAAAACATCCAGTGCTAGAAATATGCAACAATGGAGGAAATCAGGAAGGGGGCAAAAACCTTTTCACGCCACTGTATGTTTAAAGGAGGTTTTGTGTTGGAGTTTGTGTGACTGTAAATTTTGACACAAATTTTTTTATATTCACTGCAAATGTATATCGGCTCCATATATCGGTTATTGGTCTCTTTATTAGTCTCTTAGATATTTTCATTACTAATAATCGGTATCGGCATCGGCCCTGGAAAAACCATATCGGTCGACCCCTATTTAAAAACGTTAGCAATTTAGCTAACATTAGCACACTTGTCCAATTTACCTTTTGCTACCGTTGACCTTACTAAATAAAAATAATAACTCATCTAAAATGTGCCTAGTTGCCATAAATAAAAAAATGTTGAATGAAATAATCAAATATTTGAACATTCACTACAGGTCTGCTACTCGTTAGCTCTTTCGTATTCAAAATCGGCTTGACTCACTGAATAATCGGTAGCTCGCAAACCGGTAGCAACCCAACCACTTAAAATTAGAAAGAGTGGGAGGGCTCATATATTTAATTGACATTGTTGTTGTTCAATTCACAATAAGGCATGGCATGACTGTTATTTTAGGAAACTATGATTGGGCTAAAGCGCTGCCTCCCCTCACGTGACTTTTCACTATTAAAATGACTACTGAACTTAAAAAAGAAAAAGACAGAGGCCTTCAGGTCTTTGATACATACGTATAACAGACGACAAGCTTCTCTGAGGCAAATTTGAGATTTGTGTCTGAGGAGAGTTTACTCTATATCTTTTATCCGATAGAGGTCACTGTTTCTGTCACAATTTAAACAAACAAGGCTGGGCAAGCCTAGCTCGGCCCAGACGCCTGTATGCAGCCAGTGGGGAACAGTTGACAAGGCACGGTGGATATTGTTCTTTCGCATGCAGGTTGGCCTGCATACCAGGGCGACGGAGAGCATCTGATTCTCAAAGGTGTGTGGGTCAGAGTATGTGAGTGGGAGCGAGCAAGGAGGGGAAGCGGACGGAATTTAATTAGAGTGATGAGCACTATTCGGACGTTACCGCTCCAATTCGCTCCGGTTTATATATTATGATAAAAAGGGGCTTCTCATTTTTTTGTTTAGATACAACATTCGTTTAGTTCATAAAATATGAATTTATTAATCCTTTCTGAAGAGGCAAAGTTGACATTTTCTGTTCACAAAGTAAACAATATCTCCATTACAATATCCTCTGATATACTTGGGAGTTTTTTGTCTGCACTCCTCTCCAAAATAGAATGTTTACTGAACCGCAGCATCCAGACAGAACAAATCAATTCCAACAGTAGCTTATGACACCCGCAAATAGCCTGCATACGTTGTCTGTTATGTGGGTGGTTTTGGGTCTGATTGGTTGTTTGTACTGAACGATTATTTTGCTGCCGCCTTTTTACTCTAAATTTAGGCATGACGACCCCTGCTTTTAACCATTTCGCGCATACCATCACAAATATGTGATCATTCCAGAACTGGCCCAAAAGTGTACCATCACAAATATGTGATCATTCCAGAACTGGCCCAAAAGTGTACCATCACAAATATGTGATTAGAACATATCATTAGAACGTTCAGTTGAGAATGTCGTCACAAGGGTCACTGCTTTCTAAAGTGCAAACATGACTCCATAGATAATTACTCCAATTGGCCCATTTCTTGTTTGTAAACAAAAGAAGATGCGCGGGCAACCCTGGGGCAAAAAAGTGTATCACCTTGGCAGCCTATAACAATGCGGCAGGCTTGACCATCAATCATTTAACGCATCTAGTTTTGTTTATGGTTCTTTTATTTCACTTTCATCTTGGCAAAGCTATACAAATTATAGCTAGCGTTAGTTTTATTACAACTTTTCTGTCCGTTAACTTTTTTTGTTGTATGCTAGCATCTGGCTGTATTTACAAATGAGTGCAGCTAACCATCATAAACTGTAAATGTTTGATCTGCGGCAAGTTGATAACTTCATTTTTAACATTAACATAGTCCAAATCAATAAGTTGGACAGGGTGCATTAGACTAACATTAATAGCCTACTTCATTTTAACAAGGACTAACGTTATAGCAGGTTTATAAAACCAGCTTATTACCAGGTTTATTTAATCAATGAATGTGTTCTTTCAGTGGAATATTGACATGTCTTGTTTGTCAGTGCTGTTAGCTTGCAAGTTATGAAGGCTGAAAAGTGGCTAAAGTATTGAGAGGTTCAAGGCGAAGGCTGCATGCTACTGTAGGCGATTAGCTGAAAGCGAAGGTAACTTCGTAGGCCTACGTTTTCTATTTCATTTTTTTATTCAATAATAGCACATTTTAGACAACTTACAGAGAATGTAATACCTTTAGTTACACTGAAAAACACTGATAACCATACAGCCCCACCAGTTGACTTTAAACATTGGCCGTGTCATTTAATTTTCTGTGAAGAAATTTAGCTACAGTTCAGGCAATGTGCAATTGAAATTACTGTCGACCATGTAGGCTTGCTAATAAACCAAACCTGCCAGCCATCAGCTTTCCTTTTCATTTGAGATAATAAATTATCCACAGAGAACATTGTAATCTTATTTGCCTGTTGTGTTTTTTGTTTTTTTTGAGACATAGTGTGCAAGACGGCACACGGTTAAATTTGTGATCCTACTTTAACGGTGCCACATAAATTAAAAATAAACGGAGCAAACTACCAATTGCATGCATGGTCAATCCTACCACCGAACTAGCTGGGTAAATTGTATTAAATTAAATAAGTATAAATACAAACACATTTTAGACAACACACATTGAAATCCCCCCGAAATGGGGTTTTCAGTTGGTACGATGATCGTAAATCACTTCCTGTTTGAGATTGTTTTCATTATCTATTTCATTCTATAGAGAAGTCAAGTCCAAGCTTGATGAAATCAGACCAGATCATAAATAGGCTATGCCATCTTCTGTAGGCCTATACAGTGGGAGCAATATATTATTTGATCCCTTACTGATTTTGGAGGTTTGCCCACTTACAAAGAATGGAACTGTGTAGAATTTTAATCATAGGTACATTTTAACATTGAGAGACAGAATATCACAAAATAATCCACAATAACAACATCATATTAATTTTATAAATTTATTATCGTATTTTTGCATGAAATAAGTATTTGATCCCCTACCAATCAGCAATAATTCTGGCTCCCACAGACCAGTTAGTTTTCCATTAAGAAGCACTCCTAATCTCAACTCATTACCCAAAACACCTGTGTCAACTCGTTACATCGTTATGTAGCTGTATAAAAGACACCTGTCCACACAATCAATCAGATTCCAACGTTTCCACCATGGGCAAGACAAAGGAGCTGTCTAAGGACATCAGGGACAAAATTGTAGACCTGCACAAGGCTGGGATGGGCTACAAGAAAATAAGCAAGCAGCTTCGTGAGAAGTTAACAACTGTTGGAGCAATTATTAGAAAATGGAAGAAACACAAAGTCACCGCCAATCTCCCTCGGTCTGGGGCTCCACGCAAGATCTCGCCTCGTGGGATATCAATGATCATGAGAAAGGTCAGGTATCAGCCCAGTACTACACAGGAGGAGCTTGTTAATGACCTGAAGGCAGTTGGGACCACAGTCACGAAGAGAACCATCAGTAACACACTACACCGTGAAGGATTAAAATCCTGCTGCGCGCGCAAGGTTCCTCTGCTGAAGAAGGCACATGTACAGGTCCGTTTGAAGTTTGCCAAAGAACACCTGGATGATCCAGAGGAGGCTTGGGAGAAGGTGATGTGGTCAGATGAGACCAAAATAGAGCTATTTGGCATCAACTCGACTCGCCGTGTTTGGAGGAAGAGAAATGCTGAGTACAACCCAAAGAACACCATCCCCACTGTGAAGCATGGAGGTGGAAAACTTATGCTTTGGGGGTGTTTCTCAGCTAAGGGGACAGGACGACTTCACCGTATCGAGGGGAGGATGAATGGGGCCATGTACCGGGAAATTTAGGGCGACAACCTCCTTCCCTCAGTGAGAGCACTGAAAATGGGTCGTGGATGGGTCTTCCAACATGACAATGACCCAAAACATACAGCCAAGGCAACAAAGCAGTGGCTCAAAAAGAAGCATATTAAGGTCCTGGAGTGGCCTAGCCAGTCTCCAGACCTAAATCCCATTGAAAATCTGTGGAGGGAGCTGAAGCTTTGAGTTGCCAAGCGACAGCCTCGGAACCTTAAGGATTTGGAGAGGATCTGAAAAGAGGAGTGGACCAAAATCCCTCCCAAGATCTGTGCAAACCTGGTGAAAAACTACAACAAACGTCTGACCTCTGTGCTTGCCAACAAAGGTTTCTCCACCAAGTATTAAGTCCTATTGTTCTATGGATCAAATACTTATTTCATGCGAAAATACTATAATAAATTTATATGATGTTGTTATTGTGGATTATTTTGTGATATTCTGTCTCTCAATGTTAAAATGTACCTATGATTAAAATTCTACACAGTTCCATTCTTTGTAAGTGGGCAAACCTCCAAAATCAGTAAAGGATCAAATAATTATTGCTCCCACTGTAAGTACATTAATCGAGCCGCACTTTGAGTTTGAATGGATACAATGACAATGAGGTTGCATGACATCAGGAAGTCATGGCATGCAAAGCATATGCGATCAAAGATTAAAAATGATTACTTTATTCTACATTATGTTAAACGGTCCAATATTTTTGATGCCCAAAAATGGGGGGGAGGGGACTATGTACAAAAGGTTCTATAATTTCTAAACGGTTCATCCGATATGGATGAAAATACCCTCAAATTAAAACTGACAGTCTGCACTTCAACCACATCATCATTGTATCTGTACAAACTCAAAATGCTAGAGCACAGAACCAAAATAACAAAAAAATTACTCTCCATTCACTTATGGTGCTCACTGTATGTAGTGTGCAGTGTTGGGATAAAATTCAAAGCTAATAAAGAATAGGGTTAGTTTGTATATGGTCATTTTACACATATAAAATTAAATTGGTGAAGTGTACTGTCTAATGACGTTATCATTTTGTGTGATGAGGAAAGCAAAATATTAATTTACCCGGATGACAGGAACACTGGGTGGAGGATGGAATTCGGACTGGTGGGGTTAGGAGTCTGGGGTGTTTTCTTGATGCTGCGTTTTCATCTGTTGTTTGTGATCTGTGTAATTAATAACGTACAGATTGATCTGCATTACATTACTGTACAGAAATAGGGCTGTGCCGGCAATTAGTTAACCGAGGTAGCATGCCCCTATGGCGGCAAAAACCAAGTAACCGGCGGTTTAAAAAAAGGACATACATTTATTTGAACATATCATAGCAAGATACTAGTATAGCTACTATTTTCCAGGCAACACACAAGAACCTTTAAATATGTTGGGTGGTGGCCTACATTAGTAACACATTTATTGTGACTGAAGTAACGTTAGGCTAGATCAACGGTTCTCAAACATTGTGCTTATTGTGCTACATTTCAAACTATTACATAAAAAGAGGTAAAACGTTTTTTAGCTGATCAAATTAAAGACTGAGTTTATCAATCGGCTCCTCATTGATGAAATTATGGACACCTGGTTACTACAACTAACCATATGGTAGACAATGAACAATTCAAAGACAACAGAAATGATAATGAGCCAAACCTGCATTGTGTTAATAATATGCATAGTATTAAATACAAATTTTTATTCTGTAGGTAACTGAATTAGTGTGCATGTGTTGACCTATATAAAAATTTGAATGGGTAGATCGTATCCCAGTTAGTTAGGTACTGTGTAATTGTGGTTATTGGGGAATATTGTAATTCTGCATTCTTAGAGGGCATTATTCTAGGGTGTATTTGCATACACAAAGAAATGTTTAGTCTACATTGTGTGAATCAAAGGATAGGACACACAGCCATTTTGTATGGCATGAGAATTGCTTTTGTAGAGATGTCAAATGCTGAAATAACACTGAGCTCCGATTTAAGATTTCCTACAACTGCTATATTGAGCTTAAGTGAATCCACCGGATAACTAAAAAAAATTCTCTCTGAACATTTGACAAATGAGGAATGGATGATGGTCTTCTGAAACAACAATATTCCTGACAACTCAAAATGCATTCTATAAATTTTCCACCAGGTGTCTCTGTAGCCACATTTGACTGAACAGGTACTAACTACAGTACTAATTATTAAAATGTTGAAGGGTATCTATGAGACCAGCAACATTATATGTGTTCATATTTTATGCATGTAACTATATGTGTACATTTAGTATATACACTGCACTGGACTGAAACAATTTGTTTTTATGTTTATTTAAAAATGAATACAATCGATCTGTTTTCTGTTGTATTTTTCCCTGTTTGGTACACATATTCCCCAGATTATATCATAAATATTTGTGTCTTTAACACAGTAGATGTAGTTAGAGTATGAAGTATGTTCATGTACTGATTTTACTCCTTTATACATTCTAACTTTAAAGCTCTTGTCATGTTGAATCTATTTGTACATTTTATTTTTTTGTATGGTTGTCAAACGTATGTGGATTTTTAATGCTGTTCCTCTGTGGAAAATAAAGATCTACTGAAACTGAAGCTGTTCTTTTTGTGTGTTATTTTATTGACCAGTGACAACACAATTCAAACATGGCAAGTTTCAAGGTTGAAATCCCCAATCATCTTTCTTATCTCTCCTGCATTTCTGTGGCCTCATCATCTTCTGGTGAGGGATTTGCCTCCCTCTGCTGGACAAAAAATGGCTTTACAAAAGAGCATGTCGGATAAAAAAATAACAGCACTCTGTCGTTAGTCTTTTTTTGTGTGGCTGTCAAATGTACGTGGATTTTTAATATTGCCCACAATATACCCTCTAGGGATAATAAAGATCAACTGAAACTGTTCTTATTTCATATTATTTTTATTGAGCACTGACAACACCATTCAACTTTCAATGCTGAAATTTAATGACAATAAAATTCCCAAACACTGAATTATTTTTCATTATTATAATTGAAATTATGTACATTTACAAACTCTGCCCCCCAACACACCAAATGTGCTTTATGAAAGTGAAGTGCATTACTGGCTGGATTACCTGTATATCAAGTTTGATCTTTGTGAAGGAAAACATCAAAAGGCATAAAATTTATTTACCAACTGATCACCTTCCGGTACACTTGTAAGCCGTTAAACCTTTATCCCATTAATTAGGTAATCTGAATAACCCGTTGTTCAAATCACAAATGCAAACACATTCCAAAGTGAACCAAAACCTTCCACAAAGTAGCTTACAAACTGTAAGTCAGGCTGGTGGGTTTATATTTTGCCACCTTTTCTTTTTTTCATAGAAACATCAGTTGTTTTGTCATAAGTTCACTAGAAAGCAAACAAGAACCCTGTGGTGTTATATGGTCCAGAGGTAAGAACAGCGCTTTGCACAACCATAGCGAGAAAGTTTGATCCCCTTCTCCTTGTTTCTGGAGATCACACTCTCTCTGTGCTGCAGCTCTAAAACCATCATAGGATAATGGTGACATGAAGGTTTGTTGTTTTTGACCACTGAGCCTGTGGGTTCAATGCCTGGGGCTTCATTTATTTAAAAAAACTTGGTTGTAATTTTTAACTTTTACAGAAGCAGATTTCATTAAATGGACTTAAGCATTATTTATAAAATGGGTTGTACTTGTTTAAAATAGCGTATATACTTACATCTATAAATCTCAAATGAACGTTAAAATTTAAACTACTTTGTTGTGATTTTCTATGTATGCCACACGTAAGATCAAATTTGATCTAAAGTACTTTTTTATAAACGATGCCCCTGCTCTTCCACTGTAGCATAATGGTAGAGTCTTTGCCTCTGGAAGGTGAACGAGGGATCAAACCTCGTTATTCATCTTTATCATGCATTTCTTTGGTCTCGTCATCTTCAGTCCATGTAGCGATTGTGAATGAAATTTAATTACCACTGTTCCCTGCTTGGTTAAACCCTTTGATGTAGAGTTCCTGAGTTAAAAATGGTTAGACAACTGTTTCTCTTGTCTGAAGGAACTCTTTGTAAAAACATTGGAAGGGCTATAAACTGCGAAGAGTCTTCCTGTGCCCTCCACTGTAAGAATTCCTTTAATGTCTTAATTTGGTGGACAGTTTCAAGACCCCCCAAAACTGTATTTAACCAATGAGAATGATTTCCTGTGATGTCATAGTTTTGTCTATTTAATGAATTACTCAACAGAAATTGTTGTTCTGTCTGATCATCTACTTTGACCTGATAGCACCCTTCTGCAGAAGTTTTCTTAAATGAATAAACGAACAATCTTTTGTTAACGGCTTAACCTAACCTCGTGGTTGATCACTCTTATTTCTTAAATCTAAATTTAGCAAACTTAGATTCGGAAATTCCTTAACACAACCTCAAAATCGTTATGACCTCTGTGGTGTGATGGCACTTGTGTCTGGAAGGTAAACATTATGGCTAAAACCTTGTCTGTTATCTTTATTTCACTTGCATTTCTGTGGTCTCATCTTCTTCTGTCCACTGCATCACGTTAAAATGCACCAAGGCCTCTGTGGCATAACGGTAGAGTCTTGGTCTCTGGAAGGTGAGCTGCGGGTTCAAACCTTGTTCTTTATTCCACATTTTTTATGATCTCAGCTTCTTCTCCCCACTGCAGAGCTGACAAAACAGCTAATGTTTTGTGTATATAAATATATATATCAACATGCCATGTAAATGCTTTTTAAGTATATCTGTTTAAAAGCAGATTTAAAAGTAAGTAACTAAAGAGTCATAAACAAGTTCAAACTAATCAGCAAACACAGGGGTTATGTTATTTCTGGGTAACAAATGTACAGTATGTATGTCCCAATGTATCCATTCTGATTACCCTCAATGCATTTCATGTATTATCGCAAACCATGAATGTAACAGTATGGTATGTTATGTATGTAGCAACTAAAAGATCTAAAAATCCCCCATTTGAGGGGAACAAACTCCCAAAACTCCCTCGTTGGGGGAAATATTTTAAGAAAATTTTCCTAAAATCTGGCAACCCTAAAAATGTATGCTTCAATTAATTCTTATTAAATAATTCAGATTGCCCACAGTGCCGTTTGTGTATTATAAAATTCAGAGAGTTCTATCAGCAGCCATATCACCATGCAATCTGCTCCTGCTGAATGGCTGAAGCTAAGCAGGTGTGCGCTTAGTTAGTATTTGGATGGGAGGCCCAAGGAGGTGCTGAAAGCCAGTTGCAGGCAGCCTCACCTTTGGTCAAATATGCCCCAATGCAGTGATGGGGATACTCTGCTGAAGGAGAATGCTGTCTTTTGGATGAGACGTTAAACTGAGGTCCTGAATGGATTCCATAAAATATTCTGAAATAGACGTATTTCAAAGGCAGTCTTTAAAGATATTTTTATGTACTATCACACAACCATGAACGTGTATACATTCTGACTAATTGACGGAGTACCCATAATGCATTTCACCTACTATCACTCATCTGTGAATGTGTATATAATTTGATTGACACCATTTACACTCAATGCTTTTTATGTACTGACACACAATGTTTTGTGTATATAAATAAATAAATATATATATATATATATATATATGTATCAACATGCCCTATAAATGCTTTGTAAGTATAAATGTTTAAAAGCAGATTTAAAATGAAGTAACTAAAGAGTCATAAACAAGTTCAAACGAATCAGCAAACACAGTGGTTATGTTATTTCTGGGTACCAAATGTACAGTATGTATGTTCCAATTAATCCATTCTGATTACCCACAATGCATTTAACATATTATTGCAAACCATGAATGTAACAGTATGGTATTGTATGTATGTAGCAACAAGGCAAATTTCACTATACAACTGGTTTGCTCCTTTTTATGGGATATATCTTTATTTATCTTGCATTTCTGTGGTCTCGTCATCTTCAGTCCATGTAGCAACCTCAAAAGCGTTATGACCTCTGTGGTGTGATGGCACTGTCTTTGTGCCTGGAAAGAACACTTTATGGTTCAAACATCGTCTGTTATCTTTACTTCGCTTGCATTTCTGTGGTGTCATCTTCTTCTCTCCACTGCATTACATTACATTATAGGCATTTAGCAGACGCTCTTATCCAGAGCGACTTACACAGCATTTTTGCATTTATACATAGTATCCATTTACAGCTGGATATATACTGAAGCAATTCAGGTGAAGTACCTTGCTCAGGGGTACAACGGCAGTGTCCTACGTGGGACTCGAACCTGCGACCTTTCAGTTACAAACCCAGTTCCTTAACCACTGTACTACACTGCACTACACTGCCGCCCCTGCATCACCCTCAAACACACCAAGGCCACTGTGGAATAACGGTAGAGTCTTGGTCTCTGGAAGGTGAGCTTGAGGGTTCAAACCTTGTACTTTATCTTTATTCCCCATGTGTTTATGATCTCAGCTTCTTCTCTCCACTGCAGAGCTCGCAGAACAGCTAAGGAGACTTTGGCACAATGGTATTGTCTTTGTCTGTGAATACAGCACTTCAGGGTTCAAATCTCATTCTTCATCTACATTTCTGTGGTCTCATTTTCTGTCCAATGCTGCACACACCCAAACGCTAACATGACGGTGGCGAGAATTCAATAAATTTTTATTATCCCCGTCGGGCAATTGAAATGTCAGGCAAAAGCACATGGGTACATAAAGGTATAAAAAACAACAGAAGGGACAGGCTCTTTGAATGCTTTCTCCTCTCTTTTTGCATCTTCGTGAATTCACTACAGGAAAGCCCACCCAAGAAGTGTATGTTCCAGGGGCTCAAAAGAATGGTTCTGGTTTACCAACATCAAGGTCTGGGGTTCAATCCCCATTCAAGTTTGTGCATCTTTTCGTCATAGTGGCATTTAAGTTTGTAGAAAAACAAAGGTAGACAGGTAAGAGGTAGAGGTAGAGGTTGCTGGTTCGAATTCCCTGAGTGCCACACCTGAGTAATGTTGGTGGTCCCCAAGTGTGCGGGAGTTGTATGAGTGTGGTGTGAATGAAAGGGAAGTGGCAGGTTGTGGCCCCCCCGAAGGTTCGGAGTGCAATGCAGGGAGGGGTTACACAACTTTTTTGGAGCACTAAAATGTCGGCGGTAAGGTGAAAAAGTTGACAGTTCGGCCAGCTTCACTCTCCATTAGTGCAGGGGTTTTCAAAGTGGGGGCCGCCAGGGGGCGCCAGGGGGGCCAATTGGAAGGGAGAGGAAAATGGAAAATGCAAAAAAAATAAATAATAACATTTATTTAAAAAAATACATTTCAATTCATAAGATTATTGTGGTTTAAAATAAAACATAAATTGTTATAAGTCCTTTCATATTGAAATGAGGTCTTTGCCATGCCCTTCTTTCAATCGCAGCCAATAACTAACCGTCTGCCTGTCAGTCAAAGCGTTACGTTGAGCTGCCAACGGCCCGATTATGGAATCAAAATAGGGTCAAAAGTATTGTGTTGTGTATCAAGAAGCTGTATGTTTGATTTTTTTATATTTGCCAGTGTAATTTAAAAGTTTTTTTTTAAGCCATTTCGCAATAGGGGGGCCCCAGCCAGAGGCTACGGCTATTTGGGGGTCCTTGGCATGGAAAAGTTTTGGAACCCCTGCATTAGTGCATTACTACAAACAATATCACATACAACTATAATCAAGTTTGTTTTAGTTAAAAGAAAAATTGATTTGATTGCATAGAAGTATGTAAGACTGTAAGTAGTAATACACTAATCTACACCAAATGTGCATAAAAACAAAAAGAAAGCAAAACTCATAGTTACACAGCTCCTCCGTCTAGGGACTTCCCGCTTCTCCTCCGCATGGTCAGCTCATCTGTTAGACGCCCACAGTGCTTCCCTGATGCATACGCCTTGGTGCTGGGCAGTGTACCTATGGATTGGATTTCAGGACATGGTACTGGTACACACACTGAGCTGAATGACAAATGTATTGGGACTTAGGTCTAGCATATGAGCAACATATGAGTACATGCAGTTGAAGATGCAATGTGCATGCAGTTGAACAACTGTTTCTTTAGGCCTCCTACCCTGGATAGCGCATTACATAGTCAAGAACAAACAAAGAGCTTTCAAAAGAACTCAGTTGTGATACAGACACAAATCAGAAGATGGGTCTAAAAAGATATCAAAGGACTTAAATATCCCTTGGAATACAGTCAAGATCATCATTAATAAGTACAAAGCATAGCAGGGCTGTACATATATGTCGCACGTGCTATGAAAAAAACGGTCTCTGTGATAAATTAATTTATTGCAGTAGCACCCGTGCGATAGCCTGTGTGTGAGAAAAAAAACATTTTTTTATTTTGCGTGTGAAGTGAGGGTTTGTGTAAAGTGAATCGATGCGCCTCGATATTCTCTTCGGTAGTTGTAGTCTATCGTGCGATTAAAAACCATGTCCCCGTCTGCAGTCCATACATCCAACACCAAATCCCACAATTCCTTGCGAACAATCCCCTTTTCCTAAGCGAGGCGAGCGAGCTAGCTATCTATCTGGGACACCGGGTTGACGACAAAATGAAGAGGTATTTTCAAGTATTAAATCAAAGAAAAGTAGAAGTGCAAAACAAAACCCCCAAACGAGCCCGTGAGGAATCCCTGCCAAATGAAAACTGCGAAACAAGAAAGAAGGCACATTTGGACGTTTGTATCAACCTCTGACTCTGATCAGCCAGTAGCTGTGTAACGTTAGCTAGCTAGCTGGCACTCAAATAACGGCAATCAAACAACCTTAACGTTTATTTTGGAACACAAGCTGGCTAGCATAACCAGTATGTTTGTATTTTTCGTTTTTTTTCAACTAAATTAGTCATTACCATTTCTCTTGAACGTTTGTATCACAATATACACACAAACACGACAAATTGGTCTATAGAAAATAGATGCAAGCACACACACATGACGTCACACCATGCACACGCACACACACACACACACACACACACACACACTCCCTCTTTCCAATGGCAGAGAAAACTTAAGTGTCATATTTACAGGGAACTGGTGAACAATGAATACTTTCAATACTCTTATTCTTTTCAATTCTGGGTTTTCAACTGGCTTTGATCCAGGGACCCCCACCAGGGTCAAAGGCATCCAGGGGACCCCCATAATAATTTAAAAAGTGTTATATAATTTAAATAAATAAAAAATATAGATAGCAAACTGGGGTTGGGGTTAAGATTGCAATCAAGGACTGGGTCGGTGGGGAGGTAAAATACAGTACCTTCACGGACCCCCTGTTGAAAACCTAGGCTTTAGATAAAACGCACTGTGCAAATCTATGAAAACATACGTGGAGCAAAACTTCACAAGAAATCGCTGCAGAGTCAAAAGTGTAAACTAAAGCATGCACATTCTGGTAACAATCACATTGGCTAACATTATCAACATAATCAAAATCCAGAATTTTAAATAAATGTACTTTGCAGTCAACTGAAATGTGGAAATTCCCACTGGCCTAAAAAAAAAGCCAATCCACTCCACACAACATTCTTCTAACCGCCATCTATCTGAACCATTATTTGAGCAGCCATTCCTCAGAACATACTGTTATGGAAATGTAATACACTAGAAATATACTGAAATAAAATATATGATCAAGAAATTGCGACACCCGCTGGCCAGGGCTGGTGTTACACTGACCTCAGATCAGCCTCACAAAGAGAACTATACAGTTAAAAAGCTCCTCAATCAAAACTTTTGAATCAAAGCTTCAGTAAGTCTAACTGACCTCTCAAACAGTGACCACAGTGTTTTCAGGATCCGTTTTCAGTCATTTGTAATTATCATTATAATAATAATTGTTAACCTTCACATACTGCAGTGAAACTGATACTTTTAGCTGAGAAAGCCACTGTGGTGTCATGACTGCTGCCTTGCTCCCAGTCCAGTCGCATACTGGCTCAAATACCTTGTAGGACATGAATGATTTAATCAGACATTACTTGAACTGTTGATTAAATAAATAAAACATTTTGTTTAAGTAAATGTGCAAAACAGGGAATATCATTGTTTTTTAAAATAAAGAATTCCTCAAAAATGTGCTCTACTTTTGATTACGCATTTAATGTGTCCCCTAAAAAGCAGCAAACCACGTGTACAGTGGACTCTGCCTTGTTTACATAAAATATCATGCTGTTACAATCATGGTTTACAATAATACATGCAATACATTGTGGGTAGCCAGAATGGATCAATCAGAACATATACATATTCCATATCCAGAAATAACATAACCCCGGGGCCCTATCTTACACCCGGCACTAAACGGCGCTAACCCAAACGCAAGTGTCTTTGCTATCTTACACCTGGCGCAGGGGTCATTATTGCGGTGTGATGGGTTTAGTAACGGTGAATCAAATGTGAAGGTAAGGGAGTTCAGAACAAGTCACCCACACAGGTGAGGACCACTAAGGGAGTATAAACTACAAATATGTAGAAAAAAAAAGGAATAAATCCCAGTAGCTAAACAGCCAAATAATAATCAACCCAGAAAAATAGGGCAAACTCGAAAACATGAGCGAGAGCACAAAACTACGTCTCCCGAGCTCAATACTAGAGCTAACACGGGAAACTAGAAAATAAAAAAACACCTTCGGCATGTAACACTAATAGAAGGTGAAACAAAAGTGAAACCACCAAAAATTTAATTAAGAAATAGACTGTCTTAAGTGAGAACAGCACGGGAAAAAAAATAGCACAGTGAAGCTAACAGGAGGAAAATAATCCTATACCTGAATAAAAGCTAAGAAGTCCCTTGTTAACATAAAACAAGCTTAATATCACAAGGTCGTTTGTACCTGGCTATACCTTGCTCAATGTAATACGGAATGATAAAGAAGCACAGAGGAAGCGGAAGTGAGGAGCTTAAATACCCCGCAGGTAGTAGCACAGGTGAAATGATAAGCGAGGTGAAGCAAAACCCCGGAACGGAACGTAGAAAAAATCTGATAGATTCTCAATCGGAGAAAAAGGACAAGAACCGCAGCGGAAAATGAAAAATAACCCACGAACCATGACAAGCGGCCAGCGCCCACATTGTTTAAATAGCAAGTGATCTTGCGCCCATAGCAAGTGAACTGGGCAGGTTGGTCTTAAGATGAGGTGTGGCCAGGATAATTTTTGGTGTATTGCTATCTTGAGCCAGTAGAAAACGCTCGCGCTAAAACCACCACAAACCTGGTCTAAAGTAAGGTCGCAGTTGTTTACATGTTCTTTTAATGGCGCATGTAAGTGTACATAGAAGTGTGCACAGCGTGCATACACCCTCCTGTCTGTTACACATTTTTGGCCCAACTCCAGGTTCATGCATAGGCCCGGGCGTTACCACTGGTCTTCTCACATGGAGGTAATATGTTGCCTTAATTTTAAGATCACACAACTGCACAGATTTAATGATTATACTAAAATCATTCAACTTCTGTTGTTAAAAGAAAAAGCAAACGTCCCTTTCTGATGAAGTACGCAATAGTTGAGTGAAATCACCTGCTAGAATGCCAATGTTTGGATTTGTTATAAAAAGGTTAAAACCCTTGATCTTTTAATAATAATATCATGGGGATATGAACAACCCGAGACAGTCTATTTCTTAATTAAATTTTCCGCTTTCAGATGAGCCAGTCTTGCCATAAAATATGCCTGCCCCCCCTTTCACACCTTATCCCCCCTCTGGTGGTAAAGGTACTTAGGGAGCGGTCGAAGGAGGGGGTTGGGCAGTCAGTTGTTGGGAGTTCGTTGGTGATCATGAGTTTGTTAGGAGATCAGCTGGGGCTCTGGAGTTTTTGGCGCCGTGAAGTTCTGTGAGGGTCACGTGGAATCTACAAACAGACAAGTTTTTCCTTGGTTCTTGGAATTCTGATAACTTTGTTCCTTTCGCGCTAGAGGAGGGTAATTACTGGCTTATCGGTCTCTCTCTCTTTTCTGGTAATTCCAATTTAATGCTTAAATGTCTTCTCTCCTTGTTAGGGTTCTATATGCCAGAGACACGGAGGAAGTGTTGGAGATCCAGATGCGACAGATAAAGTGTTCTAATGAACACCACAGAAACGGACAATAATCCGTAGTGGAAAGGGGAAAAATAGGGAAAACACAATTAACCTCGCGATAAAGACGAGGAACTCGATATCCGAGCAAAACAAAATAAATAAGCTGTAACGCTTATCTAACTCCCGTTTGTGGTGCAAATAACCAGAAAGAAAAGAGAAACTCAATACCCCTAAGACTTGGGTTAGAGCACTCCTAGGTATGAGTGTAAAAACAAAGAAACGAAAACCCTAAGCTCTGTGATAAGAGCGAAAAAGATTACTTTGCTTTTCCTAAATTGTACTGCTAACAAGTCCCGCGTTGAGAAGCAAAGCGGTCGATAGCAGTACAACTTCCTATACCTTTTTACCGGCTTGAATGTTACGAGAAATAACATGGAAGCAATGAGAAAAGGAGGAAGCGGGGTATAAGTAGTGAGCGGATATGCAGGACAGGTGAACTCACTAATTACCAAGACGAAAGCAAAACCCGTAGCGGAACACAGAAAAATCCGATGGATTACCGGTAAAAGCAAAAAAGGAATAAAAAACGCGGAGATAAGGAAAGAAGGGCATGATCCATGACACTCCTTTTGTAAATTATAAGCAGTGAACCTATACATTCTTCAATGAATGTATGATTATAACTCATCATTCCAACTGGCCCTTTTCCTGTAATAAAACTACTCAACTTTGTTTTGACTTGTTGGTTGATCCACCAGGTTACTTTTCGACTTACCTATCAAATAATTTGCCGATTTAATTGATGAGTCATTTTGAATAATAATTAATACATTAAATCCCTCATATAATTAAATGTACAGTTGAGTGAGGGGTTTCAGCACGCGATACCGCTTGTGTTCAGTATTCAGAGTGCTGGGCAATTTAATGAGGGCATTGAGTGCTGGAACTGCTGGATTCAGAATTATAAGCATTTTTAGTTAATCCTCACTCCCCCGACAGTAGATAAAAGATCTTTAAAGACTGCCTTTGAAAGATTAGGCTGAATATTTCATGGAATCCATTGTCTTGAGTGTATAAGCGTCACACTGTCACAGCCCCCACCTGTGCTCTCTCCCATCGTTCACCTGTCCTTAGATACGACAGCACCATGAGCCACTGCAACTCAGCCACCTGCCTGAACACTTTCATTCTCAATTCTTTATTTTGATACAGTACCAAGATTAGAGGACACTGCAAAAAAACCTCAAGCATGTGAAGTATTAAACTTTTTTTAAACTGCAACAAATGTTACAGCCCTGTTGTCCACCCTCAGATTACATCCAATCTTCAGTTCATATTTTTTATGTATATAGTTGTGCCACTTTAGTACAACTGTCTACGAATACTAGAATATTGTTTTCTCTTGAAAAATTTTGGACTGCTGTTGTAGTGAGGTTTGGTTACTTTTATTCAGAATTAATTAAGTTCAACACTCAATTAGAATTCTATACGTCAGTTGAGCCCAACTTAGTGAAATAACGTAGACACGACAATGGGTTGGAAAAATGACATATGTTTTATTGGCTACAACTATGAATATGTGAATAATAGAAACAATATTTGATATAACATGAAAAATATATTCTATGACTTAATCTTAATCAATTAATTAATTACTTACGTGATGGCTAAATATAGAAGCTAACAGTCCTACCATTTACAAAGGTTCGTTTGTGTGATGGGTTAATGACACACTAAACTATATTTTGTTGTTAGCTCATTTTATCAGTCTCATAAATATACAGTTTTAACAGTGGAAAACTATAAGGTCAGGGAAATTGGCTATTCCCGACCGAAACGCGCATCGCAAACATCATGCAAACATAGGAACCACCAGTAAAATGACCTCAACTGGGTATTACAAGAGATAGATATATGATTTGGTTACTGTCAAAATTAGATTGATGGTGTCAAAGGTCAATTTATGAATATTCATAAGGTTATGAAAAAATATAATTATGCATAAAAATATAGGAAAAAAATCGACTTTTTTATGATTATGTATTATTATTCAGGTGGGGTGTGGGGGTTTTGTTTCAAGGGTTTGATGATGTAATTTTATTGGTGGTTGGTCGTTTGTGTTTTATTGGTCGGTAAATGGTTCTGTGACGGTTGTAAATTGTTATGGAGGGACTTGATGCTTAGGGGAACATGACCTTTTTTATTTTATTTATTTATGATTTTTTAAATGTACTTTTTATTAGAACAACATCGTGAAAAAGTAATGGTATATACATGTATAGGTTAGTAGTAGTAGCAATTAAGTTAAAAAAAATAAATAAAATAAAACAGTTTACATTAGCAGATACGTGTTCAAAGAATAAAATAATTCAAGCAGGTTGTTAAAATGTGAAAAAATAGCCGAGGCTATATCGAAAAGCAAGTTAGTTGTCTGAAAGAAAGCATGCAAGCAAACCATATTTAAATGTTTGTTAGAGCCGAAGAAAAACTTAGTTGTAGAGTCCGAATGTGACAGAGAAAGTGACACTCAGTCATTTTATAGGAGTCCGATGTTGCGTGAAAACGTAATACTGTGTAAAATAGCCAAGTTGAATATATCCAAAAAGCAAGATAGAGAGCTTAAAAAAATGCCTAGAAGGATTAGAAAGAAAGACTATAAAAACATAATTTAATAAATAAAATAATGTTACGTTTTACAGAATTAAAACGAAAAACTAAAAAGAACAGCAGTTGTGAAGGCACTATAATTTCTTAACAATTGCAATAAAAAAAATGGCATTTTAATTTTTTTGACCACTTTGGCCCTTTTTTCCCCCACATAAGACTGGATTGATCTGCACAAAAAAAGAATAATGAGCAGTCAATTCTATTTGGCTATGTCATGCCATTGAAGCTGCGAGATTGCAGGAAATAGCTGTTTTATGTGTTTGAAAAGTGCTTGGACCACCTCTGGACTGAATAAGACTGTATAAGAACTGCACAAGACTAGACACTTATGTTCAAAAAGGTCAAAAAAATTAAAATGCCATTTTTGATTCCGATGGATAAAAAATTATATTTACTTCCTAACTGTGGTGAAATAAGTGAAAAATATTGAGTTTTTAGACATTTGATGAAAAATATATTTTTAGGAAAAGACATAAAAGGGGCCAAAATGTTCCCAAAAAAAAAATAATGCCATTTTTTTATTGCAATTGATAAAAAATTATAGTTGCTTCATAACTGCGGTGAAATAAGTGAAACATATTGAGTTTTTAGACATTTATGATGGAAAATGTGTTTTTAAGAAAAGAAAAAGACATGACTATAGTCTTATGTCTAAAAGGAGCATATTGACTTTATTGTTTTGAGGAGTTGGGGGGATTTGATGATTGAACTCTCTATCAGTAACAAGGAACAAACAAGACATATTGGTAATTTTATGCTTTATTCATTGAACAAACAGTCAGGAGACTCAGTAGCGGGTGGAAGAACCATACGCAGCCACAACAGCCTGGCACCTCCTCCTCATGCTGGTCACCAGCCTGGTCACGTGTTGCCAAGCAACTCTAAACAATAGAGTCAATACCAACAGGAGAATACACTGTTTGATATTGGCAGGAAAATTTGGCACATTTCAGTTGAGACCCCACCCACATAATCAGTTGTGCTGCTCATCCCACAAATGCATGATCCTTACAAATGGGACATCATTGTAAAGGGGAATTAACAGGCTTTCCAATGATATAAGATACAATGCTAATAATACAGTGACAGAGATATGATCGACCAAACACAAATTTCCAAACTTTTTTTGAGGTTATATTTTTAAATGTATCCCTGGACATCATAAGGACACTTGGCCTTACTGCAGAAAACATCATTGACTTGGAAGACCCCCCTAGCTGCCATGTCGATCTGACCTGAGGCTTCAATGTTACGAGGCTAGTGGCACTCTCTCTGGGGGCGTAAACAAGGCACTGCTGTAGTTCTTCATTGCAATAGATGTACACAGTGGCGGCTCGTCCATAGGGACGCTAGGGGCGGCGCCCCACTTGATTGGATAGAAAAAAAAAAATTTTTAAATAATAAATAATTTTTTTTTTTTTAAATAATAATAATTTTTCATCTGAACACATTTCATAGATTGATTGTATAAATGTATATAAATTCTAGTCAATACATGTATGTTGAATAATTGGCTTTGGTTGATTTGCGGACATCATTACCGTCTCTGTTGCTCTGGGGCGTCGAATCGTACGCCCCTCACACACTACATTGACATGCATTGCTACCTAGCGGTTGTTGGAAGGACTGCACTTTAGCTTGAGGTCTATGATCGCATTTGGGGCGTTGGGCAGAACGCCCTGGCCATTCTCATTTAACCCCATTCAAACGAACATTGTAGTCATGGTCAGTAGATGGCGCAAGAGAGCACACGCCGATGTCACATTCGTCCGACGAACTTTGAACTTCGTTGTTGACGCTATCTTCCAGCGACATGGCGGCTGCAGCAGATAATGTTACGTTAACGTTAGCACTCAACAGCGTGGAGTCTATTTTTAAAACTCACTTTGAGAAGCTTAGTCTACAAGAAAAACTCAGTTTAAAAGAGCTAGGTCCAGATAGGCCAGATATTAATCTACAGCAGGCGGCTAAGGACAGAGGGAAGTCCTACACACGAGTGTTCTCCAGGAGCTGGTATGATAAGAAATCATGGCTATGTGGCTGCCCAATTCGGAATGCTGTTTTTTGTTTTCCCTGCATTCTGTTCCGTTCAGAAAAACATGGCCAGGGTGAAATGCTGTGGACGAAAACAGGGATGACAGACGTTAAGCACTTTTCCGAAGGAGTGAAAAAACACGACACGAGCAGAGCACACATGGAAGCGTGCCTTAAGCTATCCATGCTAGGAAGAGCTAACATAGCTACACAGCTGTCTGATGGATATCACGCCAGTATTCGAAAACACAACCAGGAGGTGGATAACAACCGACATATCCTTTCTAAATTGATCGACTGTGTGAAGTTCTGTGGGGCCTTTGAACTAGCTTTGAGGGGGCACGATGAAACGGAATCATCCGCGAATCCAGGTGTGTTTAGGGGACTTGTTGATTTTGTATCGACACTGGACGGTGCAATGAAAGAGCACTTGGAGAATGCAACCGTATTTAAAGGCACCTCAAAAACCATACAGAATGAGCTACTGGACTGTATGCTGTCTGTAATGCAAGGCCACATTGTCCAGGACCTACAAAGCACGGATTACATGTCTATCCAAGCAGATGAGACCACCGACATAACTACGCATTGTCAGCTCGTCATTGTGTACCGCTATATCGACACTGCCAACACGGTGCAGGAGAGATTTTTTGGCTTTGTTCGATTGGAAGGAGGCACGACTGCAGATGCCATTGGAGGTGCTCTCCTTGAAAACCTGGCCCTGCAAAGTTTCTTTATAAGTGAGGAGGCATGCTGATAGTGGAGCAACATTGTAAGGTAGGCTAGGCCTATTCATTTATTTTTCCTTTTTTTGTGTGCGAGATCGTCATGTTGTTCTCCCAGCTACACGCTGTCGCTCTCCAGTGTCAGTGCCGCTGTCAAGGATATATTTTTTTGCTTTATATTGTTTGCGAGTGCGACCATGATCAATGATCAAAGAGTAATCTATGAATAATTTTCTTTAGAAAACAAATTCAGTAATTTTCTATATAGCCTAGATCAGGGGTCGCAACCCAAATGACAGAAATAGCCTTTTTCCCCCTAAATTCTCTAGTTTGGGAGCCGCAAGGAATGTACCCCTGGATATGAGAATAAATAAACGGTAAAGAGATGCACGTTGATTGTACAACAAACGTTTAGTAATGTCAATAAATACCCTATTATTTTTTCCCTACGCTGTTGATGTCACTGGTGTTTTAATGAGTCGATCCTCTGTTGCATGAATATGAGCATAGCCTATAGCAGGTAGCCTACATTATTAATGTGCATTAGCCTAAACAGTCAAAATGTAATCGAGCTAAATATAGACGTGATGAGTCATATTTGATTGACTGCGCTCCGGCAAAAATAGCACTACAACTGTAGCAGTTAAAAGCCCTGTTTGTGCACTCGAGTCGGCTACAATGTTACTCTATGATCTCCGTGTCTGTCATGACCCGCCCCACTTAGTCAGCCAATCACCGGCCGCCACTGGATGTACACACAACTACGTCACAGGGTGTAAAATCCAGGGCCTTCAGATAGCTCGTTCACAAATCACGGAACTTACAAAAAACTTTTTTTTTCATGCTCCTAGAATGTACTCCTCGAGCTAGGAACACCAAATTCAAGTGTAAAAATTCAAGCCCTTTAAGTAACTAGAATTTCTTGTCAATTGCAATGGAGAAAAATGGCATTTTTACTTTTTGACCATGACTGTAGTCTTATGTTTTCCCAAAAATACATTTTTCATCACAAATGTCTAAAAACACATTATTTTCCACTTATTTCATCGCAGTTATGAAGTAAATAAACATCGAACAAAAAGTTAGGAAATTTGTGTTTGGTAGATTATTTCTCTGTTGTAACAATGCTTCTTGGCAATAAATTTTATACCGCTGGAGTATAAAATTTTAATTTAAATTTATTTCCCTTTTAAATGGTGCCCCATTTGTAAGGAACATGCATTTGTGGGATGAGCAGCACAGCTGAGTATGTGGTTGCGCCCATGTAAAATTTGCCAAATCTTCTCTGCCAATGGCAAACAGCTTATTCTGCTGTTGCTAGTGACTCTTGTTTGGTGTTGTTTGGTGGATTGGATGATTGAAGTCTATCAGTAACAAGGAAGAAACAAGACATATTAGCAATTTTACAATTTATTAATTTAACAAACAGTCAGGAGCCTCAGTAGCGTGTGGAAGAACCATACACAGCCACAACAGCCTGGCACCTCCTCCTCATGCTGGTCACCAGCGTGGTCACACACTGCTGTGGGATGGCATTCCACTCCTCAACCAGGATTTGTCGCAAGTCAGCCAACGTGGTTGTGTTGGTCACTCTAGCACGAACAGCACGCCCAAGCTGATCCCCCAAGTGTTCAATTGGGTTGAGGTCAGGACTGTTGGCAGGCCATTCCATTCTCTCTACTCCCAAATTCTGGAGGTCGTCTCTGATAAACCCCGCTCTGTGGGGGCGAGCGTTGTCATCTTGGAGGATGGAGTTCGGTCTCAGACTGTGGAGATATGGGATTGCCACTGGTTGCAGAATCTCATCTCGATATCTCTCTGCATTAAGATTGCCTGATGACAAGCCTCGTTTTTCCAGTGATGGAGATGCCGCCCCACACCATCACACTGCCTCCACCAAAAGGTGTTACTCTATCAGCAATCAGCATAACGTTCTCCTGGTCTTCTCCACACTTTGACCCTACGATCCAACTTCCGTAGGCAGAATCTGGACTCATCGCTGAACATAACGTTCCTCCACGTTTAGGTTCCAGTGCAGGTGTTGCCGACACCAGCGCAAACGGGCCTGACGGTGAAGGGCAGTCATGGCAGGCTTCCTGGCAGCCCTATGAGCCCGGAGATTGGCTGCGTGCAGTCTGTTCCGGATTGTCTGGGCCGAGAGCCGTGTGCCATATCATCCTGCAAACCTTGACTGCAAATCTGTAGAAGACAGCCTACGGTTCCTAAGTGCTGAAAGGGTGAGGAACCGGTCGTCTTCTTGGGACGCCCACTTCGCGGTCTGTCTCTGACATCCCCCGTTTCATGGAACTTGGCCTTCAGTTTGGAGATGGTACTAGGGCTCACTCCAAATAATGCCGCAACTTGCTTTTGCGGAACACCAGCTTGAAGTTGCCCTATCGCACGGGCCTTATCGAGATCAGACAAACGTGGCATGCTGATTCTTGGAGCAGACACCAATTGACCACTGTAGCAGGGCCCATGCTCACAGGTGCTGCCAATCAGGTGCCAATCAGGCACCTGATTGTCAGCACCTGGGGGTACCGGAAGCTCAAAACAAGAGTCAATAGCAACAGCAGAATAAGCTGTTTGGCATTGGCAGAGAAGATTTGGCAAATTTTTCATGGGCGCAACCCACATACTCAGCTGTGCTGCTCATCCCACAAATGCATGTTCCTTACAAATGGGGCACCATTTAAAAGGGAAATAAACAGGCTTTCCAACGGTATAAAATGTATTGCCAAGAAGCATTGTTACAACAGAGAAATAATCTACCAAACACAAATTTCCGAACTTTTTGTTTGATGTTTATAAGTTTCTATCAATTGCAATGAAAAAATGGCATTTAAATTTTTTTGACCATTTTGGCCCCTTTTGGACATAAGACTATAGTCTTAAGACCAAAAGGGGCCATAATGGTAAAAAAAATAAAAATGCAATTTTTTGATTGCGATAGATAGGAAATTATATTTACTTCATAATTGCGGTGAAATAAGTGGAAAATAATGAGTTTTTATTCTATAGTCTTAAGCTGATGGTACACAGGCAATAATTCCAGGCAATGATAAATCAATATCTGAACAAGGTTTATCGAGGCGAGCAATATTTTGCTACCATACAATCACAGACGAGAGTTTGGGTCACGTGACACTTGAGTCTTCCAAAAATAAATTTAAACAATGGCTGCCAAGTGGTGCAAGGAAACCGAAGGGATGCTGATCTCTTATAACTTTATTCATTACTGAGGTAAGTTATATTGATATACAGTCAAGCCGGAAAGTCTGAACACCCCTTTCACCTTCTCCACGTTTTATTACATTACAGACATATTCTACAATAGATTGAGTTCATTTTTTCTACACAAAATAGCCATAATGACAAAGTGAAAACATGTTTTTAGAAATTTTTGCAAATGTATAAAGAATTGAAAACTGAAATCTTTGCTTTAACATATTTTGAAAGTATCATATTTAATATTTGGTCGCATATCCTTTGCATGCTGTAAAAAGTCAGGAGACACAACCCTGAAAGGGATCCATCCACATCTACTCCATATCTGGCCGCAGAGTGATGGTTTGGGGCTCGTTTGATACCTTAGACCCTTGATGACTGACAGCCATTTAGCCAGCCATGTGTTCCATACTGTAGCAGTGTAATTTACAGCTGAATCTAGTCTTACCCCCAAATTCCCATAGAGATCCATTCAAATGCAGAGAGCTTATAGTATCGCTTGTAACAGTACCTGGAAATAAGATATCGAGAGTCTTTTGATGTTGATGGGTCACAGACTTCAGGATGACGTACAGCCATTTCGCCAGTCATGTGTTCCATACTGTACCAGCGTAAGTTACAGCTGAATCTAGTCTCAGACATTCCTTTTTCAGGTATTGCCCCATTGCCCATTGCTACAGTGGCCCATACCCATTGCTGTCATTATTGTACAATATTGCTGTCAATATTGCCCGTGTACCATTAGCTTTATGTCCAAACGGGGCCAAATTGCACTAAGCACAACACTATAAGGCAGCAACATTTTGGTCACTGTCAGCTTCACAATATACTTGTGAAGCGGAATGGGATCTTCTTTTCCGGTTAGGAAAATACTATGGTAAATCTTTTGGTGGTAGCGAGTACCAGACCATGTCAGGCTTACTCACCTCTCGAAAATAAATTTAACGGCAGGGAACCGGCGGGGCTTGAACACGGATCTCCAGCATGGAAATCTGTTGCTGTAACCACCAAGGTTATGGCGCTTTCACATTTTGTCGGGCAGTTAGGCTGCCTCTTAACCATTTCACCTGTGTATCCTGCGATTGGGTACTTTGATGAGACTATTTTGATCAGACTTTCTCATTGGCAGATCAGATGTTGCTATCCAATGGGAAGAATTATCCTTTGAGGGCATGGACCATTTTTGATGACAAAATCAGCAGAAAAAATAAGAAAAAAATTTCTAAAATAACCCAAGTTTGTGGATTCATTGTGTGGATGTGTGAAGTTGTATCTGAATTGTGTGTGGGTACATGAGGTCAGAACGTACAGAAGTTAATGTTTTTAACCCCTTTGCATAAATGCGTAGTAATAATGTCGCCGGCGCCATCATTTTGCTCAACTGATACAAAAGTAATGTTTTATTGAGGTACAAAAGTGAATGATTAGGCTACATATTAAGGTGTATGTAACACTGTGATATCAATATTTTTATTTGAATCCATCAGAAGGAACAAATGTATATTCTTTATAATGGACAAAACTAATTTTATAACTTGTAGTTTTTATGACATGTAATTTTACGGTTTTGGACCCAAAGATATCTCCCCCCCATACTGGTGAAAATATGGTCATTCCCACTTGAAAATGAAGAAAAAGTGATTTTTATGAGCCAAAACGGTTTGATTTGTAGTTAAATATACAATTTTTTTTATTTACACTTGGAGACACTAATGGACAACAGGGTACACTGCCTATATTTTGCATCATAGACCTTTAGTAGTTCTGCATATCATCCTCAGATTTTGCATTCTTGTTGACATGGGGTTTATGATCCAGGAAATGTAATGTATATATTTACCCGTTTCACATATGTAGCTCGCAGTATTTTATTGCAAACTAAAGAAAAAAGTTTCTTTGCATTTGTGGCACTTTATTTTGACTTAAAAATGATGAAAATAAACAAATCTAAGTTCGTATTGTAAACGGTACACCTGTTGTGTTTAATTTAAGCCATTTACCAAGTTTATGTGATGCTCACGCCTGGAGTTATAAAGCCTTAAACAGAGCACCCCCTAAATAGATGAGAATTTGCCATGTGCGCGAAGGGGTCAACGGCGGCCTGTCGCCATTGTGGTTATTTCTGTAGAAAACCCTGAAATGGGCAAAGTCTGAGCTGTACAGGTATGCTGGGAAACGTTGCTCTGCCAGAAACATACGGCAGTAGTAACGAGACCATCATTCGCACATGTGAAAATGTGGTCGAGAAGTGATGAAATGATAACCAATGGGAATATTAGCATACAGACAGGTGCGCATGGGGGCGTGATGTTAGGTTACCTTTCAAATGCACTGACGATCGAGCGTTCTCTCTGAAGGGTTTGCAACTGTCTTCAGGCGCTTTCCTGGAAATCTTGTACATACAGGTGGAAATGCTTTGTGACACTGCAACCACATGTTCAGTTCAGTCCTGTTTCAGTTTTAAAACATTCATGTAACATTTTGATGCGCTTGATCATACACATGTACTGCACAACCCAATAAATGAATCAGACAGGTCACGACTTCAAATTAATTATATGATGCTTGGCCCTGCATTGCAGATTGCAGCTAGGTTCAATCATGGAATAGTAATAATTGTTGGTTATTTTTACTACAATTATTCATTATCACAGCCTGATATCCTATATAACACATTGAGATACTGAATGGCAGAAAGTATTAATTATTAGTCGTGTACCGTTGTAAATCTCATTTGGCATCCCCGAGACTGGAATATAGGGATGGTTCCTTTTCGCTTCACACACAAACTACTGTCAGCGATGAATCTGTATCTTCAACATTACGAATCTAAACCAATGGGGAAGGAGTGCACATCGGACATGATGAGGTCACAGGTGGTGCTTCCTGAAACACAATGGGCCTCGTTCATGAAACGTTCCTAAATACAGCTCTGGAAAAAATTTACTTTGCTCAAGCACTTTGAGTTTGAAATGATACAATGACAACAAGGTTGAAGTGCAGACTGTTAGCTTTAATTTGAGGGTATTTTCATCCATATCAGATGAACCGTTTAGAACCTTTTGTACATAGTCTCCCCCCCCCCCACCCCCCACCCCACCCACAATATTGGACAGTTTAACAATGTAGAATAACATAATAATTTTAAATATTTGGTTGCATATCTTTTGCATGCCATGACTTCCTGATGTCTGTGACCCAACAATATCAAAAGACTCTTGATATCTTATTTTCTGGTACTCCTACGAGCGATACTATCACGTCTCTGCATATGAATGGATCTCTATGGGAATTGGGGGTTGGGACTAGATTTAGCTGTAAATTACACTGAAACAGTATGGAACACATGTGCCCAAAATTTGATGCCCAAAAATGGAGGGGGGGGGGGGGGATATAAACCCACAAATTAAAGCTGACAGTATGCACTGCACAACCACATTGTCATTGTATCCTTTCAAACTCCAAGTGCGAGAGTACAGAACCAAAATAGCGAAACTGATCATTTTGCAGTGGTCTCTTAATTTTTTCCAGAGCTGTACGTGCGTACATATGCACTAAACAAATTAATATGAAAAATGTACTCAATCCGTGCGGGAAAGGCAGGTTTGTTTGTATTCACATGCCTATGCTCATACATTCCGATTCATCGTAAATGACAGGTGATCAGAATCACTGTTCAAGCCAAAGAAACATGATGATATGAATAGGATGCCGGTTTCGATCATTTTAGGCTGTGCTTAATGATAATCATAAATCAGTTAATTCTTTTTGAGAATGGGCCTCAAAGGGTTGGCTACATTCCTTTTGATGATGGGTGTGCTGACACTACTGTGTGGGACTGTGAGGACCCTGAAATTCCTTCAAGTCATCCAATTACGAGGACGTGATTATTCGATCTTGTGGAAAGAGAAACCGCATTAAAACAATACATTTCACAAGGTTTCAAGTATGAATCCACTGTTTGGTTTGACTGTCTTAAGGTACTCATTAGGGCTAAAGTACAAGAAAAGCCTGAACCAGGAAGGCACCCTTCAACCAGGACATGTTTAAAATATGCACAACAAAACTGTATTTTGATTCAATGGCAGGATATAAAATGTATTGGAACACCAATACAAAATAAGAACAGGGAAGTTGTTGTTTTTTTTCTCCATTTTTTTTTTATTTTTTTTAGAAAGCCACATAATATTCTACATAAAGCAAAAGGTCTTTGTACAGAAAGAGGCAACAACAGAATTCCTCAGCTGCCACACGATAAAACCTGCAGCTCCAATTCATTATAGAGACAAAAAGGAGCAAATTATAACAGAAACAAGTCCAGCAGCCAACTGCTAACCTATGATGATACAGTTACACAAAACAGAGCTTTATATCCAAAACACAGCATATGTAAGAAATGTATTTTTGAAAATTGTGAAAAAGTGCAATACAGGTTTGTTTGACTGCCTACCATGTTATCCTCCAGTGGGTCAATTTCTTCCTTTTTTTGCTAAACTTTTTAAACAAATTTTCTTTTGAATCCATGAGGAGAATTTACAGTTGTATTAACATTCATGAGGATGGATATAACAAGAAAATGATTTTTTTTGTTGTTGAGTAATTAATTATGATTGCAAACAACATCTTTCTTTGGGTAAAAGGGCAGAGGAAAATCAGTTTTTTTTTTTTTTAAAACATGAACATATTTTAATTTTTTTTCCATTTTTCTTTTTCTTTACATTGAAATTGTTGACAGAGCTACGTCTGTTCTTCATATAAAACAAACTACATGTTTAAAAAAATTATGATTTGGGAGTCCAATTGAAAAGATGGCTCTGTAGTTCTTGCGAGGCAAAGTGCCAAAAACGCAGCTGAAATCTCCACAACAGAAAAGGGAAAAGCAAATGACCTGTGCATTCCGATAGGAGAACGAGGCCCAAAGCAACCAACCCCGCACTAAATATCCCACCATCTCTTTTACCTTCCAAACCAAAAACACGGGGAGAATATGTAGGCATCAGCTTAAGTTGCACATCCTCTTGTTTAACTGATGTGGATATAAGAGCCTGGGGCTCAGCCCAGCCCAGAAGGTACTCTGTGGGAGACCCTAAAGGCCTCCGACTTTCAGAAAAAACTAAAAGTTGGCAGAAGTTTCTTAACACCACTCACCATCAGCTAACAACTCGACCACTGTCATGCACAGGCTGGTTTATGTACAGGAGATGAAGGGAAATAACAGGCTTGAGAAATACCCTCAGGAGGGGCTATGTATCTTTATCAGCGATAAAGATCATGGATACTCAAATCTGGCCCTCAAATCCAAATCCAGCCCTGGTTTTCTTTTCTCCCAGGTAATTAGCTGAACAATTAGTGCTGCTGATTGGCCAGACCGTCTTCACACATGACTCCCGGTTAAAGGGAGGGTGAAAAACGAGAAGTTCTCTGCCCCCGCAGGACCATGATTTGAATAACGGGGATATAGATCCAGGCAAAGATGAATGTCTGCATGTGGACACATTCTGCAGGGCGGTCTTTCAAATGGTACTCCCACAAAACAAGGTTTAAAAATCTTGATGTACAAAGGAGGGAAGGGAAAAACAAGGTCACAATGTATCAATCCTTTCAAATGCAATAAAACTCGCAGATTCTCCCCTATTTAAATAGAGAAGTACAGAGCTGCAAGAAAATGGGATTTCCACACATACATCCAAAAACATTGCAATGACAGAAAAAGAATGAGGCAGTTTTAAACATATATACATATCTATATGAATATGTATATAAAATAATACATAGAAACATAATGAACAATAATAAAGACATGGCACAATATATGACACAGGGTGGGGCACTGGGGAGTGGAGCAGTGGGGGGTAAACAGACATCATTCACTCAAAATGATGGATAAAAAATGGCAGATTTTAGGGAATAAAAGGACTCTCTCTTCCAATGTTCACTTCACTGGAACATGGAACAACGTATACGAAAACGCACAAATAAATGACACTAATGCAATGTCCAAACACTGTAGTTCTGTGCTGAAAAAAGCACCAACACCAATACCGGCATACATTATTTTTTCCTTTATCTTAAGAGTTACAAAATGGCGTCTTTTGGAACGGTATCCATGGCAACCAAAGAAAAAAAATTTGTTTTCATTTTTTTGCTGAAAATATCACAATCTTCTGGCTGAAGTAACCTTTCTTATTGTAGTTGTTTTTGTCGTCGTCACTGTCACTGATGTTGATTCTTAAAATTGCAAGCTGTCTCCTTTAAAATGGCCGTCTCCTTCCTGAGAGTAAGCAAGGTGACCCAAGAGTTTTAGTTTGTTTTCCTATTTTCTTGAAGGTTTGACATTTCATCCATTTTGTTTCCTTTCTTTTCCGACCCCCACTGGCACATGGGGGGGGGGGGGGGGGGTTAATTGGGGCGGGGCTCAAGCTGTGGTGATGGCATTCAGGTCCTTCATAAGGCCCTCCAGGTGGGCCATCTCCTCCGTCAACTCATCTGTCTCGTAGCTCTGAAGGAAAGGAACAGGGTTATTGCAGGGGGGGGGGGCAGCTGAGCAAGAGGAGGAGGGGTGGGTAAGGCGAGGGGCTTTGGGGGGGTTCAAGGTCAGTGGAGGTCAATGGGACTGCAGCACAAAACCAAAATAGGAATTATCCAGGCAAAAACATCACAGCCCACAGCCAAAAGCATTTTGTCAGAGCGTTGGCAAGCATGGAACGGAGCGTAAAGTAATGAAAATTTGTTCCACGGTTGGACCAAATCATTCAAAATGAGGTTATCGTCATTTAAAAAAAAAGGGATCCAAATGCAGCCAAGTCACAAAAAAATGATGGGGAGCAACACATTAGCGCAGAAAGAGAGAGAAAGATGAAAGAAAATTCATTAGAAAATTATGAATCAAAATGAACACTTGTGTGAATGACTGTGTGAATGGTGGGTGTACGTACCTATGGATAACAGGAGTTGAGTTTTACAGTAGCCTGCAGTACAACATTTGGCACAATGCAGAATGAAACACAGCTTTACAAGCTCCCGTTAACTAATGCAGCTGGTGGTAAATGAACTGTGAGGAGGTTTTGGCTCTGGCACCGTCAGGCCAGGGGTGCTACTCACGCTCTCCATATCCTCCAGCATCATGCTGGTCTCGGGCACATCAGGGGCGCTGGGCACCGTTACAAGCATGGGGGTGCGTGTCCTGCCCAGAGTGCCAATGGAGGCAGTTTTCACAGAGTGCAGCTGGGATGCAGGCCCTGAAACATCGGCACACACTGAGGACAGGTGTACACACGCACACACACACACACACACACACACACACACAGACGCACACAGACACGCGCACAAAGCAGAAAAAAAACACAAAAAAAAAACAAAGAAAGGATTCAGGTTGAAAAGGAAGAGAAGATAGACATTCTGCTCTAAAATCACAAACAAATTTCAAATGGAAGGCTTCCGCTTTGACGGTACCGACACTGTTAGTCTGACTGACACGTGACGCGCTCGCTTTGCGAGTGTCTATTTGTAGAAGCAACGTCAAGTTCAGCGGTTCTTCCTGGCCCCTTCAAAGACCAGTGGAAGGTGTAGAAGGTGGTGGGCAGCATTGGGCACTCCCCGACTCACCAGAGAGCAGAGGGGTGCTGGGCAGGGCCGGCGACTCGAAGGTGGGGTTGTGGGCTGGAACGGCGGGCACAGCGAAGCTCTTGAGGGGGTGTGTGGGCCGGACGTGGGCAGTGGGGGGGTTATAGCTCGGCTCTTCCTCAGGGGCAGAGCTGAGAAAGTTGCCCTCTGGTTCCGGGCGGTCCGCCGCACTGGTGGGCTGCACGACGGCTGGCAGAGGGTCTGTGTTTGGGGTGTTCCTCACCGACTCTGAAATCACATCGGTGCAAGACATCACTTCCCCACTCCCAGAGTCCACCTGGCCTGGACTGTCCACTGGGACATTGGTGCGGGACTCAGCTGTCCTCAAAGGCTTTGCGACCACAAGCGGTCCAGTGAGAAAACACAAAACATTAGATATACCTTGTCTACCATGCTTTATAAAACCAATCGTGTTATATGAACTGCATGCGGGAAAATTACTGCCAGTTCAGAAATGTTTTGTCTGCTTTAAAAAAAAGCTATTTTTTTACCAAAAAGATCGTTTTTGGCATTGACTTTTCAGCAAGACTCAATGGCCTGAAATTGCAGCTTCACGGCACTAGTCAGACAGATCAACGCGCTAGCATGCACTTCCATGAAACAGACAGCAGAGGGCCGCCTTGCACAGGAGATGAGACATTTAGAAGATGGAATTGCTTTAATGAAAGGGATAATTAGGTTAGACGTCTCCAGCCTTGCTCTTGTCGTGATGCACGTGTAGTGACGGGCATGCAGGAGCTGGATTAAGTGACCTTGTGTCAAATGGGGTCAGAGAAACATTAGACTAAATAGGATTTACTGGATTACAGTACATGTGCAGTGTGAGTAATCTGAGATGTTTCTGAGGAAAAAATGTAGATTTTGCTCATTGTGTTTCTCCTACTTGAGGTAACCGATGTCATCATGATACAACCAAAAGATATCGCTGTAGCTTTTAATTCACTTCGGAAATATGATTTGAAATATGAAGGGAAAGAATGAAGCCTCCAAGATAGGTGCGTTTGATGAGTTTTTTGTGCCCGTGTTACCCACAATACCCTGCTGGCTGCCTCACCTGCGGAGTCGGCCCTGTCTAGGTGGGAGATGGGGGTGGCGAGGGGCCGTGGGTTGATCTGATGGTGGAGATAGCCGCGTGTCGGAGAGGCCAGGCTGCTCGAGTGATAATGGTGGTGATGGTTATCGAGGGAATGGATGGGGTGAGCACTAATCACAGCTGTGAATGAACACAAACACAGAGGCCACATTTACACCTAGAAAATGCACAGGCGCACGCACACGCACACACACACACAAACACAAACAAACAAACACACAAATATATATACGCACGCATATATATATACACACACTCACACACACACACACACAAACATGCACGCATATATATATATATACACACACACACACACACAAACATGCACGCATATATACACACACACAAACAAACAAACACAAATATATATACACACACACACACAAACAAACACACAAATATATATACGCACACACACAAATATATATACGCACGCATATATATATATACACAACACACACACACACACACACACACAGCGCTATCTGCAGGACGTGATCAAGTATATGGTTATAAATAAACTGGATTTTTGACATTCTATTACTCTTTGTGAGCGCAAACTGAAATGTAAATAAATCCGTTTAACAGTCATTGCGACTGACGACACCAATTTCTGTTTTGACTTTACATCTCATAACTTAAACAAAATATTTATTATTTTCCATTTGTAATGTTTCGGGGAACCTATGATACACACTCAGGTAAGGAAATTGCTGAATTGCTTTCTATATCAACTGAACATGTGGCTGTAATTGCCGTTTAAGCAGAAGCCTGCAAGAGAATCAGTTCAGTAGCGGCTGCACTGTAAGTTTCAGTCAATAAAAAAACAATCAATAGCAGGAGATTCCCATTCAAGTGTGAGAACTGACATTTTGTACTCGACTGAATTCTTGCCAGAAACATAACCTTTTACAGCCTTGCGTTATCTTCATAAAAGAAAAAAAAAAGAAAAACTAAAGTCAACAGCATGTGACAGGGAACGGGAGCCGAAATATCTGCTGCGGCGTCTCGCCACCAGCGGTTCTGTAAATGACATCAGAGGGCAAGAAGCTGCAGAGCTGTGAACGGCCTGCTCCGGGGGGGTGGGGGGGGGGGGGGTGGGTCAGGAAGGGGGGACACACTTACGCTGCGGGGGCTGTGCGTCAAAGGGCATCATCATTTTGGGTCTCATCCCCCGCCGCCCAGCCAGTGTAGACATGCTGTCCTCTGACTCGTGGCCTGCAAATCAAACAGTCGTCTACCTGTCAGACTGCGTCTCTATGCTCCACCCGCCGACTCCTAAACCTAACTCTCCGCCCGCCCATAAACTTAACTCTCCGCCCACTTCCACCCCAAAACTTAACTCTCCCTCCACTTCCACCCCTAAAGTTAACTCTCCGCCCACCCCTAAACTTAACTCTCCGCCCGCCCACAAATAAAAAGGTCTGCACACTGTAGCTAATAAAAAACAGTCCAGTTTAATTACAAGAATCAAAACATCGACGTTTCGATGTCCTGAGGAAGACCAGTTTGGGTCGAAATGTCGATGTTTTCATTATTGTAATGTTTTGATTGTTGTAATTAAATAGGAGCATTTTCATTAGCTGCAGTTTTTTGACTTGCACCTGTAACTACAGTGTATTGGATGTCTGTGTTCTAACTCAGTCCACTCTCCTGATACACAAAAGCCCTGTAAGATCGGGGTCGGATTGAGTAAGCTTCAACAGTGCAGTTAGATTCTTAAATCAGTGAGGTTTCCTGCTTGATCTTAAAACTAGAGTATGCAAGTTTGTTTTTTGAAAAATATCAGGGAACGGTCATGCTTCGTTGGTAGCAATCATAGAAAGAACTGTTCTGAGAGTAATTCTGCATTCCAAAACCAGCTATTCGGCCCAAATTTTGTTTTCAAAACAGAGTGGCTCATGACCATAGACCGTAGAACCAATCGAAGGGATTCGCATCGCGAACCAATCAACAGTGAGATTGACCTTGCCAGTTCACCAGCTAGACATTTCACAGAAAGAAAAAGAAAAGGGAATTGGATAAAGCTCACTCAAAAATTGGAGTAAACCTAGGTGCTCATTTCAGAAGGTGGCGAGATGTTCGGGAACTAATTGGTTTAAAGACAGATGTGGAGCTCCCATATTCTACTGGACAGGTAGGTCAAAAGTTTCAACACGAATGTACTTTCTGCTTGCCAGACAACTGTAATTACCTATAATGAATAGTAGCTAGGTTGCTATTATTGATAACGTTACTTTAATTGGCAGCTAGTTCTTGGAAGAAGGAAATGATAGCTAACGTTATACGTCGCATAGGCCGCGTTAGCTCGAATCAGCTACGTGGCTATAAGGTACCATGCATACCAGGGGGGTATACTACGAAGGAAGCTTAACATAGCCAGGGTTTATTTGTGTTAGCTGGCTTCAGAAAGCCTAACCACCACAATATGGCTTAACTGGTACTACGAAGGTGATTATCAACTTGCAAAGTGAACATGGGCTTTATTAATCAAGGTACGTGCGCGTTAACATAAAGGGGGCGGTGTCTGCAACAACAAGCCTATAGCGGTGCAGCATGGGCTGTACTAGAGCAACGTATTTCTCTCCTGTGGGGAAAAAACACTGATACGGACAGATATAATGGACGGATAAGAACATAAAACAATCATATGAGCAAAAAGCAACACCGTTGACTCAAACAAAGCCAAGAAAGAGCTTTTGTAAAAAATAAAATATTTTTTTAGGTTAAATGTAGTGATGTAGGTTAAATTCGTTAGGCTAGTTAATACCTTATTCACCTTCCCACTCATAACAAATACATCTATACTCTCAGTACATTGTCATACAGTTTATTTCTAATGTGACAACTGTACTACTACATTCTAGAGCTCTAAACTTTAAACTTGATACAGCATGTTTAAAATATTGCTGAAGCAATCACATCAACGTTTTTTCATTAAAAAAAAAGTCTCAAGCATTTTCCGAAAATCTTTTGCGGAACTCACTAATGTCGCCCTGCGAAGAGATCCCCTCAGTATCCGCACATATCTCTACGGGATCCTTTAGAATGTAGACGCGTTTTTCCAAAGCCAATGAGTTGGTTGGTGAAAGGGCAGTGCTTTAATATGTTTCAATCTGTTATCCTGAACATAACCTGCCCCGGAGCAGGTTAGCCGTGCAGAGTAAGTTGCCGTGGCAATATACCCTGATTAAAAGTGAGTCGGCTTCGTGATACAGAAAACACGGGGATGAATCGTAATTTAGCTCGATATCCCCTTAATCTCGCTTCGTAGTACACCCCTCAGCTGTAGCCAGATAATTTAGATTACATTTTTACTGTAATGTTAGCTATACCAGTCTGTGATCCTACAATCATATCTATAAGACTTGCACGTTCACGAGGTCTGAGGAAGCAGTGGGGTGGGGGGGTGTCTCTTTCTCTGTGGGCAGGGCCAAGGGATGACTTTTAAATGTTTTGACAACAAATGTGACCGTTGGGAAAAAGTTGCATACTGTAGCTTTAAATAAAGCGTATCATATTCTGGAATGAGAAAGTTGTCTTTTTCCCCACTAGGGGGTAGTAAAGAACAAGTGAGGTCCCACAAAAATACATTGCGATATTACTTGCATGGGGTTAGCTTAGAGAAGGCCTGTGGAGCACAGATTTTAAAAAAATAAAATAATAAAAACATGGTCAAAATTTGAACGCAATTATCGATTCTTGACAGCGTGGTGGCAGAATGCAAGTTGAAATTTTTCTAAATTACTCTGCAGTCAGAGAAATCTGCTTTGAAGTCTTCATCCCGGTCTTTCCTGGAACAGTTTTTTTCTTGACCAGCAGAAGGCAGACAACCAGAACATAATGAGTGAAAAAGATTTGGGAATTCAAATGAAAAGGTAAAATGGAATAAACTGACATGAGTGATGCTGAAAATACTCTGCTACCCCTGAGAGGATATTAAAAGTGTTCTCATTAAGACCCCAGGGCCCTTATGGGATGAGGAGAAAATCTGTTCTGTTTCAAACGGCCCTCTGGGGGGGGGGGGGGGGGGGGGGGGAGGCTTGAGTGGGCGCAGGAAGGGCGTGGAGAAGCAGGGTCTCACCGCGGTAGGAGTTGCGTCTCTGGTGGGGGTTGTCCATGGGGCCGTCCACGGGCGTGATGTCCTGGGAGGTGCGGGGGATGGGCGTGTCGGTCATCACTGGGTTGGGCTCGGGTGACTTGTCAATAGGCTTCAGCTCCAGACGCTCGTGGTGGATCCACAAGTCTGGAGGCTTCAGATCCTTGGAGTTGCCCTTGTACTTGTGGGAGCCATTGGTGGACTTGCAGGCCGCCCGTTTCCTAACGGGGCAAGACAGGGAGAGAGCGAGAGAACAATAGAGTAAGAGAGAGAGAGAGAACAATAGAGTGTGAGAGAGAGAGAACAATAGAGTGTGAGAGAGAGAGAGAGAACAATAGAGTAAGAGAGAGAGAGAGAACAAGAGTGTGAGAGAGAGAGAGAACAATAGTGTGTGAGAGAGAGAACAATAGTGTGTGAGAGAGAGAGAACAATAGAGTGTGTGAGAGAGAGAGAACAATAGAGTGTGAGAGAGAACAATAGAGTAAGAGAGAGAGAACAATAGAGTGTGAGAGAGAGAGAGAACAATAGAGTGTGAGAGAGAGAGAACAATAGAGTAAGAGAGAGAGAGAACAATAGTGTGAGAGAGAGAGAACAATAGAGTAAGAGAGAGAGAACAATAGAGAGAGAGAGAGAGAGAGAGAACAATAGAGTGTGAGAGAGAGAACAATAGAGTGTGAGAGAGAGAGAGAAAGAGAGAGAGGATTTCATTGTGCACCTGCCAATTATGAAAATAACAGGATGCTGGAGTTTTTCATTTTTGCTGATGTGCACTTAAAAGATTCTAAGTTTTTCAAGGTTCCTGTCTGCCCCTTAAAACAAAACAACTTAGTGGAAATATGAAATGCTCAAAGGTTTAATTAGTGTTATAACAACTTTTTGAATAACTTATCAAGCAACAAACATATAATTTGTGAAACTAATTTACTTAGTCTTAGTTCCAGTCTGAATTTTGGGGAGGGCAAAGCCGCTAAACTCTTGCGAAAGCTACATAACCAGAACAGCTGTATAAATTGACAGTATCTATACACTACATAATGTATACAAATTGTGCAAGTCAGTGTGACTGAGGGAACCTTCTTAGCAAATAAGTTCATGCAAAAGTAATGGAAATTGACTAACATTGATCGCATTGATTGAGCCAAAATGGTGCCAGATGGGCTGAATGGCCTTTTACCTCCACCTAACACATTCATGTTTTTGTGTAATGCAATGTAATCAGAACTAATAACCCAAGACAAACTGGAGATGAAAATCAGCATGCAAATACGGGTGACCAGGATCTGTCTGTTGTTTTACGGATGACCTACTTCTTCTGGTGGGAGTTGCTGCGCCGTGTGCACAGGAAGGCCCCCACCACCACCACCATTATGGTGAAGGCGCCGACTGAGATGATGATGATGATCACCAGGATGTTGTTCTCGCCGTTGCCCGTCATACCAGGCTTGCCTAGAGCAGAGAGAGGCCACGAGTCAGTCCAGCGCATGAATAATCCTCCAGGCCACAGTGTCCAGACTGATCCGCTGAATAACCATTTACGCATTAACAACCAGGGCTCCGCTTGTCAATACGTGGGCACGATGCCCACAGTGTATTATTGTACACTGAATATAATCAAGAACTAATGGTCGTCATCATTGCCAATTTCCAATTCCTCCATGGCTAAATGCTACTAATGCACTATCGCTGTGCACTATAAATACGGTGTACAAGTCATCCAGTGCGTTAGTGTCTCTCCTGAATTATCTCCCATTGTCACATGCCGGAGAAGCACACCCCACATGCTGCAAAGCAAAACCTCGGTACATGAGGGAATCTAACGGACTTCATTGAGGGTCACTGGCCAATTTATAACAGAAGGTATATGAACAGAAAAAGCAGACGAACCAAAATAAAGTACACTTGTGAGCCTTGTTCGACTCTTTCTTCAGTTCTGTTTTCTTTATCTCGCTTTTAGAAATGAGAAGGTAAAAAAAAAAAACACTGTCGGAGAACATCTAATCTGAATGACAAACTGCTGGAAATACATCTTCACCGTTTTATTATTTTTTTTGCACTTGTAAACAGTTTACCACTCTGAAGGCAGGTGGAAAATACCGCTGTCTGACTAAAGGAACGTGCACTGAAAACAAAACGGCAAAGTAGAAATGGAAAACAAATTAATCCGCTGGATCAACTGTTTATAGTCTACCCAGCCAACATTGCTTTTTAAACCTGATTTTCTAACGTGTCACACTAACTGTACAGCACCTCTGCAGACACCACTTTACTCAGGTGCACTCAGGAATATTTTGCTCCCCATCATTTCAAACACAGACTTTTAGACTAGGGTAAAACCTAGGCACGGATCACTGCAACATGACGGAACGGGTGTGAGTCTAACAGGACAGTACAAGCGCGGAGGCACATTACCGACTGCGGGGCCATAGCTGTTGTCCGAAGTAGGTGATCGACCGGACTTCACTGGGATACCGGAGGCTGCACAGGGAATGAAGGGACGACCGTTAGCAACGAGAAGCGCGCACATGCAAACACTGCTTGAATTGGGCACAGAAATCTGGGTGGGTCATATACACAAAACACGCTCCTGCTATCTGGTTGTGCCCAAGTAAACGCAGAGTGCTCTGTTGTAGGCCATTGTGGGATGCCCCGTACGAACGGAAGCAGGGCACGAGATCGGTTTATGGCTTTCTTGAGGACCCTGATGAAGACGGGACCCTGATGGGAAGTGGAGGGGTGCGGAGGGGATGCAGCACATTTATCTAAAGCTAAAGACTCAGAACAGCACCAGTCACACTGACAAACTCAAATTCACATTCACATTTACCAATCATCCTGTTTTTTATGTTTTCATGGGCGTCATGGACACAATCTGACCAGAACATTATGTAGGATTCTCTTTTTTGTGTGAACTCTCCCCTGAATGTGCAAAAATGCAAAAAAAAAAATTGGAAAATTATGAAGTTGAAGAAGGGTTCTCTACAACCAGTACTATGAAACTTGGTAACAGTTTTACTGCGCCATCTGACGCTTGACCACGCTGCAAGTTCATATGTGCCATTAATCAGAAATACAACACAATTGCAGACTAGCTTGAGTAGACTTTGGGTAGCTTTGATGGACCAGAGCTAATGTCTGAAATCTCAGAAGTGGAGTTATGCAGAGATATGGCTAACCTAATGAGATGAGTGCAGAAAAATGCAGTGTCACATAGAATGCGTGGAGAGTTAATAGGCCAAAAACCTTTTTTGTCTTTGTCGTCCCAGTAAGACATGACATGCAGAGCAGGTTTAACTTGCGAAGCTGGCTCATTGAGAAATCTAAAACAAGGTTGGCCAATTCCTCTAAGCTCCAAACCAACTGTTGATTGACATCTTTAACTTGTACCTTGGAAGGGTCACAGGCTAAGAGGACCCGTTTAGCTAATCAGAATTTGTCCTCCACACTATCTGCCATGGACAGCACCCTTATCTCCCCAGGGCAGATGGTGTGCTTTGAGCTGAAAGGAAATATACTCTTTGTTTATTTCCCAAGTTTGGGGTGAGGTGGCTCGGCTTTCTTACTTTTTCTAGAAGAAAAAATCCGTTATCGGCTGGGAATAAATGACATGAGTGGAAAAAGATTTTGTTTTAAAGAAACGAGATAAGAAAATGAAAGGTGCAGTTACCTTGGTCATTAGCCATTTTGTCAGAAGATTCAGCTAACAGGGCCAAGTGCAAGCAGGGAGGGAGAGAGAAAATACAAAAAGCAGACCGGTTAGAAGAAAGGGAGAGAAGGGAGGGGCAGGGCAACCGTTTTGTGTGAAAGCTGGGCAGAACAGAAAGCGCCTCACACAGAACCACTGAAAGCCGTTTGCTCCAGCCCCAGACTCGGGGCCTATAGAGAGGCAGACGCAAGCTCAAAGGCTGAAAACCACAGAGGGGGGAAAAAGAAACAGTCCACTCCTGATGCAGAACACATTCAGGGCTACAAATTCATTCATCCGTAGAATCCCTGTCCTTCTTTGAGACCGCAGCAGATCCTAAACGCTCTTACACCGTGACCCCGATAGTCTGCTGCTTGTACAGGGCATTGGGTGCACAGCTGTGACTGTTAAATTACTTTACACAGTGACTGATCTTTGTTTAATCTGAGCGATGTAAACAAAAAGTGTGGCGATAACATACGTTAAAAACAATGGCCATATACTATTGTTGTCAAAATCGATGATGGGAACACGGATTCCTCTCATGCTGGGACTGTTGCCTGACATAACTGCTCCAGAATCAGAAGGTATGCCTATGCTACCGCCCCCTGCCTGGGTGTCCGTTTACCTTTGGGAGTGCGGAAGTGCACGGCGTCCGACATCGGGCCCATGCCTTTGGAGTTCCGGGCCTGGATCTTGAAGTAGTAGGTGGTGTCCAGGGTCAGCTCCTGAATCTGGTGGGTCAATCTGTTGCCCACCACTGGTTCGATCACCCAGTCGTGGACTTCGGCGTTCACATCGGTGCTGTAGTAGATTATGTACCCTGGCGGAGAGAAAAAGAGAGTAATGATAAATTAGAAAAGTTATTCTGTCCCTAACTGAACTTCACAACCCTGAGAACGCACAACCCAAGTCCAAGATAAGCATGGGAAATACTCTCTTTCAGCCGTTCCACACGCTTTAGCAAATACAATACTGCTCTGTGAGAAGAAATACTTCACCGCGACTCACTCAAGAAAAGTTTGAGAACATATCCTAAGACACTATGCCTTCATAGGAATGAAATTAATAACAATTACTACAACTTTAAATGTGGAACTGAAGACATGTTCAAGCAGGTACAAAATTAAAACTGACAGGTGAATATTTGAATAGTTGTACAGCCAAATATCTCTACTCTTGAGTCTTGACGCTGAGCTGGAAGGGTTTGGGGAACTAGCGTACCTGTGATTTTGCCATTGGCTTCAGACGGAGGCTGCCAGTTCACAATGATGGTGCGCGGACGTCCCTCCTTGCTCACCACGGTCACATCTTTGGGAGAAGAGCTCGGTACTGTGAAGCAAGAAGTGGTTTACATTAAAGATGTGCAAGTGTCTCTATTTTTTCATGGTTGACAAGTTGGCGGGTGAACTAAGCGACTAATAGACAAATCGGGGAACAACAATTCTAAATTCTAAACAAGCCAATCGAAGCGTTTGGCCACATAGGTTAAAATATCTCTACACGCGTGTGGAAGACAAGTATGAAATTAACTTTCAGTGAAAAACAAAACATTTATTTAGAAAATGTATCAATATAAATGTTAATGTTATAACAGCCATGCACTTCTGGGTAACAATCGCGCACATTTACAATACAGGAATAACCAAAGTGCAGCGGCAATTTTAACAAAAAAGCTAAGTGAGTACAATATATATATATATATATATATATATATAACAAGTAAAGGTTATAAAAAAAAAAATTTTTTTTTAAAGGTATTTGCATAAAAAGTCAACGCACATCAACAAGCATGACTAATCGACTAGTCAAAACTTTCGTCACATTCCTAATTTACGTCAGGTGTGAGAGCAAGGTTTCCAGCAACAGGCTTTGCACAGAAACACATACGCTAAAACTGACCACATCTTTAATTTTACATTTGCTTTGTGAGCCTGAGGACAACCTGCAACAGTGACGTACTCAGTGGTCACAGAGGAAATGATTTTACTCTTGTTCAGCAGGCAGACCGCTCCATTGCATCCGGACCTTGGGCAAAGCGGTACAGGAGAAGGGCAGGGTGGGGCACCCGAAGTTCTTACTTGTTTCGAAGGTGGTCCCATGGGCTGTCATGCTCCAGGTGCTGGTTCGCCTGCCTTTGGTCACCATGACGGAGAACTCGTACAGCGTGTTGGGCTTCAGGCCTGTCACCATGTGGCTCAGGTTGGAGGTGTTGGCAGTCTAAAAAATAAAAAAAAAACAGATGCCATTAATTACTTTGTGACCTTTTGGTGAAACCAAAAAGCTCTCGGCTCCGTACTTCTTCAACAAGTAGAACATCTCAGGTTGACTCTCTTTGTTTTCAGTGACACTCAGGATATTTGCAAATAGCAATTTCAGAATTTCATTTTTGCGTGATATTTCAAGTTCATATTACTAAAATGCTTATTAGGAGGTTGTAAATATTATATCTGTAGAAGTAGCCCCCAAATGAAACTGGTTTTGAATTTTTTTGTAATTTTTTTTTTAACAGATCTAGATTTCAACAACAATTTCAGTTGCTGTTGGCCACTGAATGGAGCCCTATAATTGTAAAAATGAGAAGTTAATTTGTGTGATTTAAAAAAAATAATATATATATATTTTTTAAAAGTCTATAGAGCAGAAGCTCACTGAATAGTTGAACCAAAGAAAAACAGCACAAAAACATAATGTGTCAGTCTTGATTACAAAGACGCGCCCTTGTCAGTAGAGTGATGGCTGCAGAAACCGTTCTGCAGTAGCGCACAGTTTGATGGTCAGGGTCAATAGCTCATCGGCGTCTTCAGTGGCACAACAAACATTAGCGACTAATCTAATTCAGAAGACAGTGCTCTCTGAACTGTGCTTGTGCCTTCTGAATTAAAAAAAACTTTGACTGTCCAAAAAAAAAAAAAAAAATGGAATGAACAACATCTTGATAGCTGCCCCGAACACCCACCCCGTGCCCAACCCCCCCCCCCCCCCCCCGATAGCGCCGTTTCAGTTCTCTCACATACAGACACCTTGAGTGATGGGTTTGACACACATGGGCATTCAGCAGCACAAAACGGGATACAATTCGGTTCGATTAATTTTGATACTTTAAAAAAATTTAATAGGTATGCTCATGTGATTTGATACGATACAGTCAGCAGTAATTAAATATTCAATTAGAACCTTACGCCAAGTTCACAGCATTATGTTTATTGTTAAGGCATGCCATACATTTTGCAGCTGTCTGCAGCAAATAATGCAACAATAAACATGACTAACAGTGTATTTTCTAAAGTTGCCCTATCGAGGTTATTGTTTTTCAAACAGTGTCAGACATGGTACCCTAATACCTTTCCTTTATTCACTAAAATGTTTTCTGTATGGTGTATCTAGGCTCCACGACATTCATAAAGTGACTAAATCCCTCTTCTTCTACTGCACTGTATGGTCTAAGGTCTTTGCAGATGAACGTGGCTATAGCAGATGTCACCTCTTTTGCCTGTTTAGAACAAAAAAAATGTATTTTAGTTTTTGTCTGTGTGATATGTAGGGGAAGGGGGGGGGGGGTTGGAATCGGACAGTTAACGTAGTAATAATTAATTGAACGTAAGACATTGGAAATAGTCTTACTATTTTTGTTTTTTGTCTCTAACGTCTACTTGATTTTGAATAGAAAATGGTTTAAATTTAAATATCAGAAAGCCCTTTACAATTAACTGTCTGGACACGGTATGTGTATAAAAATGAATAAAAACAAATAAAATGACTGTTTGGCCATTTCTCCAGGAAAATCTTGACTCCCGAGTTTAGCTTGCTAACCCGCTTGCTGTTCTTCACGTCAATGGTGTGTCGTCGGCTCAAATGGTTTATCATGTTTGTGGTGTTGCCCGTGTATCTGATTTCAACTTGGCATATCTTGCATATTGCAGCGGTTTTGTCAAGTACACCATCCTTCTTTCTAAACCCGAAATGGTTCCGTACCACTGATTTTCTGTTCGGAACATCGCAAATTCTGTCAATTTCTGTCTCTTTTGTCGCACTCGAGCAGCTAGCCATTTCGCTCAGATCTGTCCGTCTCATTGTCGCTTGATTCCCGCCTGTCGCTACTTTCAACTCACGCTTACGTGGGGGTTGGAGCAGAAACATGGATTGAAGCTGGTCAAAACAGTTTTAAAAGTAGTCGTGCCTCAGAAATATATTTTTTAAATAATGAAATGAATATATTTTTTAAATAAATAAATACATGTGCACATTCATTTACAATGCGATATTAATCGATGCTTATCAATTCTAATCTTACAGATTGATGCAGTTGTATTTACACATTCAGATCGATGCATCGCGATGCACCGGTGCATTGTCCCACCCCTAATATTTATGCATGGCAAATCATTTACTTGTAGATGTAGTAGTGTAATAGAAAAACAACAGACCCAACTGTCATGACATGCACGCTGCTTGTTCTGAGTAATTGACTCATTCATTGAAAGGGGCGTGTTCAAATTAATAGCAGTGTGGAGTTTAATTAGAGAATTCATTCATTCTGTGAAAAAACAGGTGTCATTAATTGTCCTTTATTAAGGAAGAAGGGAAGCAAATGTTTCACACATTGTTATAAAATATATTTCCTTCTGAATTGCTAAGTAAAATGGGCCGTTCCAAACATTGTTTGGAGGAACAATGTAATTTGATTAAAAAGTTGATTGGAGAGGGGAAAACGTATAAAAAAGTGCAGCAAATTATAGGATGCTCAGCTAAAAAGATAAACGAGCAACTACTGTTAAAACGGAGCGAAGAATATTCAGAATGGCAAAGATTTAGCCAATCATCACCTCCAGAAAGTAAAATTACCTGTAAGTGCTGTTACAGTCAGAAGACGTTTGATCGAAGCTAAGCTATCAGCAAGAATCCCCCGTAAAAAAACGGCATGTGCAGAATCGGTTAAAAATTTGCAAAGGAACACATCGATTGGCCCACATTCTGTGGACTGATGAGTAAAATTGTTCTTTTCGGGTCTAGTGGACGTCGACAGTACGTCAGACGACCCCCGGGTACTGAATTCAAGCCACAGTACACTGTGAAGACAGTGAAGCATGGTGGCGCAAAAATCATGGTATGGGGATGTTTTTCATACTACGGTGTTGGGCCTATTTATCGTATACCAGAGATCATGGATCAGTTTGACTACATCAAAATACTTGAAGAGATTATGTTGCCGTATGCCGAAGAGGAAATGCCCCTGAAATGGGTGTTTCAACAAGACAACGACCCCAAACACACAAGTTAGCGAGCAACATCTTGGTTCCAGACAAAAAGGATTGAGGTAATGGAGTGGCCAGCTCAATCCCCCGACCTCAACCCGATTGAAAACTTGTGGGGTGACATTAAAAATGCAGTTTCTGAAGCAAAATCCAAAAATACACAGGAACTGTGGAATGTAGTTTGTTCATCCTGGGCTGAAATACCCGTTTCTAGGTGCCAGAAGTTGGTTGACTCTGCAACGCAGATGCTATTCAACTAAATATTAGTTCAGTAATTTAAAGTGAAGTTAAATCTTGAAAAATTTCTTCAGTTTATACAGTGTTTAAGTGTTTGAGTTTGAAAAATGACACTGCTATTTTTTTTTAACAGATTAATATTCCTTTTCTTTGCTTCCTGTAAAAGAATAACGCAGACTTGATAAAAAATTTGTTAATGCTTTGATTTGGAATTGAATGTGTAATGTTTCCACTACAATTGAAATATGGAACAAAAAGCTATTAAAAAATATTTGCACTTTATTCACTTTTTTTAACGCACTGCTATTTATTTGAACACAACTGTATGTCGCTTAGAAAAGGCTGCCTATGAAAAGGCAGACCGCTTCATAAATGCACAATCTGTCTGGCCTCCACGGAGGAGCTCCAACGAGAGGGATTCTTCCGCTTAATCGAGATGGCGCCTGGGACAACGTCGAGACAAACGTTTGTTCACCGAACACTTTAAAATGGCAGACTAAAAAAAACTTAACGCGTGCGGAGAGCGAACGCTGATGACGGACTTCCGACGTTCCAGCAATGAATATGGGAAGTCACAGTAAGCAGAGAATCACCGGCCAATCACAGTTAAGCCCTGTGCGTTTACTGCTTGGGGAGAAGCTTAACGTGGGCGATTACAACTCTGAAGTGATACTGTGATTTTTACCCCCCTTCCACACCACCCACCACCCTCATGCAATCGCCTTGTTGAATAATTTATAAATGACCCCTTCCGTGCCCTGGTACACGTAACCCATTATTATATTTATCCGGAAGCGGGAGCCGCTCTGCTAATTAAGCCCCATGTGCCCCATGATAATGTGAGGGAGGACTGCAAAGGAATCTCCATAAGGTGAAGACAAAACAGCCAATCACTGGGAGCCTCCACAGCCTGAGCAGCAGCTGCAGAATACTGGGCTGTGTCCCAATGTTCTTCACTCCCCACCTCCTTTCCTCCACTCGCCCACTACCGCACCTGTCCTACCCGCAAGTATGCAAAACTGTGGCCGCCGCGGTGGTACAGCGGTAAAGACCGCTGACTTTCAGTCAGCGCAGTTGTACTCCGAGGATCGGGGTTCGCGCCCCGGTCCTGCCATAGCCGAGCGTGGCCGGTGCCCTGTGGAGGCGACAATTGGCGGTCGCTTCCGGGTGGGGGGAGGGGCTCGGAGAGAACCGCGGCGCACAGGGGGACCCAGGGCGTGTCACGGTCAGGAGCTGCGCCCTGTAGAGGACGTAGCGTCATCCCTGAAAAAAAGTGCCGATTGACGGGGTTGTGCAGCGGTGGTTCTCTAGCGGTTGCTACACGGGGGGGAATTGAATTAGAATAGGGGTTCAATTGGCTACTAAATTGGGAGAAAAAGGGAAAAAATCAGAAACAAATTTAAAAAAATAAAAGTATGCAAAACTGTGAACGTATCGAGTACAGTACACAATGTACCTGACATTGCGGTTTGTGTACCTTGAATTTGGTGTTGGCCGGGATGTTGGTCTTCCAGCGCACCGTGTAGAAGCGGGCGTCCGTGATCTTCTGGTTCTTGGGCAGCGAGTTGTCGGCCCAGGTTACCTTGATGGTGTCGTGGCTCAGAACAGAGGCCTGAACTCCGACGGGCGGCAGCATAGGGGTGGGGTCTGGCACTGGAGTGTATGGAGCATGGAAAAGTGCGTACAGATCAACATCGGGGTCTATGGGGTCTGCAAGCCGTTAACACCAAAATGGAGAAAACAAAAAAACAAAAGCGTGATAAGGTGACAAAGAAATGAAAGTGCAATCAAACAAAAGCAAAGGAGGGTCACAGTATTAGAAGAATTTTTTTTTTTTTATGAGTTAATGAGGGGTGGGGGGGGGGGGGGGGTGACGGGGGTGCGGAATAGGAAAGAGGGTGAGGAGAAAGAGAAAGAACATTGTATTAGTACAGAAGATCAAGAACAAAGCTTTCTATAGGTCACTACAGATCAACTACAGTAGAGCCGTGTTCTACACTCTAATGCATCTTCAACTGTGTCGATAGTGAGCACATTCAAAAGAGAATCTACACATTTTATGCAAAGAGATTACATGATTTATCATTCATATTGGACAATGTACACATTAGGGCAGTCACGATATAACATTTTCACAACACGATTATCATGGCAAAAAATATTGCGATAACCATATTATCACGACATCTACAGCGATCATTAAAAAAGTAATGCCATTACTAAAAATGCAGCTAAATTAATTGAAAACGGATTACAATTCTTTTTGTTAACCAATCAGATTTGTATACAATACAATGTCAACTGAAACGGTCACATGAAATGTGTGTTTTGTTATTGCTTTTCTAAAACATCCGCCACATTTTCTTTAAAAACTGTAATAACAAATGATTCATGTTTTTTCACGCTGTCAACCAAGAGACAGCGAGAGAGCGAGAGAGAGAGATCTCAGGCCAGGTCTCAGAGAAGCAGATAGTTTAACCTTCTGAAACACCATATTGGAACACACCACAAATTACACATATCTAGGTCTAAAAATCAATGCATTGGGGAGCTTTATCTTAGCAGTGAATGCACTAAAAGACAAAACCAAAAAGGCATTTTATGCCATCAAAAGAAAGTTTTACAACATAACAATTCCTGTAAGAAAACATTATTGACAGTGTACTAGAGCCGATTGTGCTATATGGAAGTGAGGTATGGGGTCCACTTAGTCATCAAGACTATTTACATCCCTGCATGCTGAATTCTACAAAAACATACTCCAGGTCCACCGAAACACACCAAACAATGCACGCAGGGCAGAATTAGGCCGTTATCCTTTAATTATTAACATTCAAAAAAGAGCATTAAAATTTTGGCAAACCAAATTCCCTCCAATATAAATCCTTCCTATCCCCATGAGCTAGGCCCCAATAGAAGTCCTCTCAGTCAGCTGGCCCTGAAACTAACAAACCAAACAAAAACGAACTACTAATTATGGCCAGTTTCAGACCAGCACTGCTTCAATTCAAATCAACCAATGAATAAATCAAACAAAAGATTCTTATTTGGAACATTGGAGGACAGTGACAAAATTGCAAAACAAACTAAATTATTATAACATGCTAAAAATCTTTTACAAATTGGCAGAATATCTCTCCACTGTCAAGACAAAGTGATCACAGCCTGGCCATTGAACCAGGAAGACGCAAACGCAAACTTGGCACCCCAAAGAGGAGAGGACATGTGATCACTGTGAGACAGGTGAGGTTGAGACAAATACACTTCCTTCTACACTGCCATAAATATAGGAAAATTCTGAATACATTTTTTTTTAAAACAAGAACAATACAATCAAAATATTGCCACACTTTCAGACGAAGAAAAGTTACCCATTGTACTGGGTGAAGGACACACAGCCCCACTAGCTGCTTTGTATGTATCAAACTGTCATCGACACAGAGGCACAATAACTGACACCTGCAGTTAAGAGTTACTGTACATCATACATATGACAGGATGTGTATGTGTGTGTATTTAACAGGTTAATTTTTATTTATTGATGATTGTTATTGTTATTATTATTATAAAATTAGCTTTGGCAACACAGTGCATGTCATGCCAATAAATCACCTTGAAATTGAAAACTGAGAGAGAGAGAGAGAATGTGCGTGTGTGAGTTATTGATCTTTATAAAACAGTAGCTCCCAAATATTAACATAGAAGGATGATATATGAGGACGGAGGAATCGAGGTAACGTATTAGGCAAATGAAACGTCCTAGTTCAGCCAAGCGTTATTCACAGCGTGTCTTTTGTAAGCTATACTTGTCTGTGGGTTTTGAAGAGGGAGCAAACGTATAATAAAGCGGTTGTAATTAAACCTCAAAATCAATCCAACTACTTCCTGTTACCTAACGCTAGTTAGTACGACATATTTTGCATACTACCCCACAATCTTTCTGAAAATAAAACAAGTCAAGTCAGTTCAGTAACCATGGAAGTTCAACTAACCTAACGTTACTTTATGGTCGTGGCTATTCGTATGCGTTCCACTCACCGAACTATACGTTGACTTACAACTTGATGATGAATAAAACAACTCAACTATAACTTTGTTGCCGAATCGTGTCAAGATTGTCAAAAATCATGCATTGATTCTTATTCTTATTTATGTATTGTGGCTATAATTGGGTTTAAAATATGCAAGCTAGCTAACGTCATGATATTCACGAAACAAGCTCGCAAAAGTGTTAACGTTGTAAATTACTCGTAACTCGACTGTGAGCAGAACATGCTTAACCTACGCTGCAACTCTGTCTTACCTACAGTAGCAAAATGTGTGGGAGGGTGAATGCGAAGATGCGTAGAAGAAAGGGTTGTGGTATTATCTCCTTTGGTGAATACTGTACCACCACATTTCCGGCACACAGGGTAGCCTATAAACAACGACTCCATCCCTCTTGCGGAAGCAAAATAATTCCCACCCTGCGCAGGTGAATGCTTAGAAGGGGATATACACAGAACTGAAGTTCTGTGGGGATAAAGAATCTCGCCCGTGGAGACTTTCTTTCACTGGACATCATCTTGTTAAGAGTCACGACACGGAAGCATGCGTGTGTGGGTATAACGTGTCACGCCCCCAGCGCTTGCGGTGTCTGCGCGTGACTTTGGGAGAGGAGACAGAGGGAGAACATGAAAGACATGAGAAAGAAGCGCAAAAAGGTTTTTTTAGCAGCAAATGTTTTATATGTCGTAGGCTATAGTCGTACCTGGATGATTTACATCACATTGCGATTTCATTTTTTGAATGCTGTTGTTATGGTCAAATACGATATATCGTGGTTGGATTATTTACATATCATCACCATACATTTTTTTTTTTAAATATCATGATTACCGGTATATCACGACACCCCTAGTACACATAAAGATCAAGAAATAAACTTCTTTTGTGTATTTCAACCCTGCAAGGGAGCTACAGAACTCAACTTAAAACAAAGACATACAGACAGATACATGCGCCACATCTGATATTATACAACCACCATTTTCACTCAATCAGAAGAGAGGGCACGTAACGAAATTGAGGGTAACATATTGAAAGGACCATGACAAACGCAATGATCATTACAACAGGCACATGCAAATGTTCCAGAAAGCAAACTGGACGGTTATAGTCTTCTGCTTTTCGTGGAGACGTCCCATAACGGTAATTTCTAGAAAAGTGGCGGCACTGCGCAGCAATGTAGGCTTTGTGTGTTTGTGATGCACGAAGTGGAACGCGTGCAGTCGTCCATACGGTCTGAAACCCCGACACCGTGCCACGTCCAAAAACGTCCCCAAAGATTGGCTCGAAGCTGAACCAATCACGGCAGCCCACTACAAAACCATCAGCATTCATCCTCATGTAACCGGGGAGGAGGCGGTGATTCTGCAGTCTCCTAAATCTCTCTCCCTGCCATTATCTGCAGTTGTCAGCAAAACAGCACAGCGCACCGCACCACCTGTGTTTGTGAGGGAGGGCCCCGGCGCTGTTGATGCGGTTCGGGCTCATTACTGCCTCATTAACACGAGCAACAAACAGACCAAAAAAAAAAAAAAGGGCACGAGGCACCTGTTCCGCGCCGAACGTTCGACGCATTTAGATGCGACACGCAGCTGCCGTCAGGAAGTGGCTGCTCACGTTTAAGGTATTATACAGCCCGACAGTAATGAGGCAGAGCGTCGTCATAACAAGCTCCTCCCACCCCTAACGCCCTAAGGCAGGCAGCCCATTGTACAGGCGAATCGTTTCCGTGGCAGAGATCCGCTCTTTAAAACGCGCAGCGGAGAGCCAGGCGTTCCAGGGTGGTAACGTGGTTTTGGGTGGCATGTGAAGTCTCCCGGGCTTCGGTCAGGGCCTGGTTCTGGGGCATCTGCTGTTTGATGGCTAACTGGCGCACACTGTTCACACGCACACTGGTCACACGCACACTGCCCTTTCATTTGAGCCCAGGAATCAGACAGACAAAATATAAAGCAGCTCTGTGGTACTTGGATGAGCATTGACCCAAGGTTGAAAAAGGCTAGATGTCAGGGACAACTGGTGTGAAGGGTGTGTGCATGGGTGCGTCTAGGCCTGTCGCAATTATTACATAATCGCCTGATCGCAATTATTCGAGCTGTCCACAATCATTTTGCATAATCGTTAGAATCGTTTCCATTCATCTGTATAAAAACAGCTGGATGAAACTAACAGAAATGTCATTCGATTTCTCGTCCCTGTTGAGTCAGCCAGCCAACTTGAGCTAATGCTTTCTAGAGATCGTGGGATTTCCCAAACTGAATAAATACCACACATATAAACGCAAAACTGCCTTGCTAGCTCAATCTTGTTGTAACTAAGATATCTGCTGAAAAAATGATTTTTTCTATGGACAGATTTAGCTACGACGTCCGCGAACTGCGTTCTTCGGGTCGTTGTCATGTTGGAAGGTAAACCGTTGCCCCAGTCTGAGGTCCAGAGCGCTCTGGAGCAGGTTTTCTTCAAGGATCTTGGTGTACTTGGCCGCATTCATTTTTCCCTCTATCAGGACTAGTCACACCGTTCCCGCTGCTGAAAAACATCCCCACATCATGATGCTGCCACCGCCATGCTTCACTGGAAGGATGGTATTAGCCAGGTGATGAGCGGTGCCTGGTTTCCTCCAGACGTGACGCTTGGTATTCAGGCCAAAAAATTCAATTTTGGTTTCATCAGACCAGAGAATCTTGATTCTCATGGTTTGAGAGTCCTCTAGGTGCATTTTGGCAAACTCCAAGCGGGCTGTGATGTGCCTTTTACTTGGAAGGGGCTTCCGTCTGGCCACTCTACCATTGGTGATTGGTGGAGTGCTGCCTGGATGATTGATTTTCTGAAAGGTTCTCCCATCTCCACAAGGATACGCTGGAGCTCTGTCAGTGACCCTCGGATTGAGGGTTGATCTGTACCCTTCTCCAGATCTATGCCTTGACACAATCCTGTTTCTGAGGTCTGCAGATAATTCCTTTGACCCCATGGCTTGGAGTTTGCTCTGGCATGCACTGTCAACTGTGGGACCTTATATAGGCAGGTGTTGGCAATCCCCAATCATGTCCAATCAATTGAATTTATCACAGGTGGACTCCAATTAAGTTGTAGAAACATCTCAAGCAGTATCAGTGGAAACAAAATTCACCTCAGCTCACTTTTGGGTGTCATATCAAAGGGTGTGCACACTTGGGGCGGCTGTGGTTCAGGAGGTAGTGCGGGTCGTCCGCTGATCGCAGGGTTGTCAGTTCGAACCCCGGCTCATCCTGTCCACATGTCGAAGTGTCCTTGGGCAAGACACTGAACCCCAAATTGCTCCCAATGAGCAGGCTAGCGCCTTGCATGGTGGCTGCCGCCATTGGTGTGTGAATGTGTGTGTGAACGGGTGAGCGAGAAGCCATTGTAAAGCGCTTTGGATAAAGGCGCTATATAAGTGCAGTCCATTTACCATTTGTGTACATATGATATTTTACATTTAGATTTTTAATAAATTAGCACAAGTGTCTAAAAACCTGTTATCACTTTGTCATTATGGGGTATTTTGTGTAGAATTTTGAGACAAAAAATTAACTAAATCTATTGTAGAATATGTCTGTAACGTAATAAAACGCGGAGAAGGTGAAAGGGGTGTGCAGACTTTCCGGCTTGACTGTAGCATCTTCCGCAACTCTGCAATTTGCCTTGGAGTAAAGACATTTTTAAATCGTTCTTCAAAACGAGGTTATTGCTCGTTATTCTGAAGAAAAAAGCGTTCTAATAAACGAATGATGCAAAATCAAGACAGCTCCTTTTGTTGAGAAAACATTACGCACGCAGTCACGCACACCAAATGCGCGATTTTCATGTAATTCATCCGCTTGTGCAAGGCGAAGCTGTTATATTAAATTTTTATATTATTCCTTTATTTTCAAATAGTTTTCAGTCCAAAATATAATACTATGCTGTATCATATGTTGCTAGGCTACATCATGAAATGCACCTGCCTGTCATTCATGCATTGAAAATAGATATGGCTGTTTTTTTATCATATGTCCAACAAATTGTAATCATTCCGGACATTCTGGCCGGCAGCTTAAAATCCTAGCGCGACCTCTGGTGTGTGTGTGTGTGTGTGTGTGTGTGTGTGTGTGTGTGTGTGTGTGCGTGTGTGTGTGCGTGTGTATACACACACGTTATTGAAATTTAATGGTGAATACACAGCACGTGTCCCACGTCATCTTCCCTATGCTGATGACACAGCTTGATCTACAGCATGAGCCATTCTACTGACAAACAGGAACATGAATTAACTCAGGAAACCGCTGCAGCTAAAAGCATCACTGCCTGGTTAAAGTTCTGTGCAGGATTTGATGATGAAAACTGCCTCAGAGATGTGACCTAAAAAACAGAGAAAACTGCACCCGTCTCGACTAGTTACTAAGCCTCTCCCAAACCTCGGCGTTCCCCCGAAATGATTAGAAACTAAGTACGAACCCGCCGGCTTGATCCTTTGCGTAACTTTGCCGAGAGACTTTTGAGAAAGTTTGCATCCGACACGGCGAACAGTGAAAGAGCAACAGGGGGTGCCGAAAACCCTTTCGTCGTGTTGGTGCGATTTCAGTGAGGAGAGAAACGAGGTGGTGCACCATACGGGCCCCCCACAGAGCTCAATATGCTGGGAGAAACATGGAGACAAAGGGGACAGAGGTCACCTGGGGGTACCTTATCACAGATCCAGAATGCACTCCTGTCAAACTGTATTCACCGAGCTGTGAGATCGCTGGAAATACGGTGTCTGTCGCTTTACGCCTCCATGCTGCTCTAATTGAATATTCCAAAGGTGGATTTAAGGTTGCGCGATAGAGAAATAAGCTCCTCAGCCTGGCCTGTCCAATGACGTGAAGAAACCTGGCCGCGGTGAAAATACCTTCAGTTCACTGACAAGGGAGATACGTTTTTTCCCCCCTCTCGACTGTAAACTCTGAACGCGCATCACAGTCACGCTGAACGCGCATCGCAGTCGCGCTGAAAATACAATAACGTTGGATCAGCTCTGAAAGGTAGGCAATATTCTCACGCAAATCCGTTATAATGATAAAATCCACTCTCCAATGTTGAGAAGATGCATACCTACCGATACGAGGTAAGAATATCATCCAGTAACCGAACACAGAAAAACCACTGCAACAGAATTCTCATTATGTTAACCGAATAAGGCATTTTTCAATATGGCTTGTCTCCTGATCTACTCCTACCCAAGAGATAACATCGTGACAGAAACACAGTGCTGTTGCTTTGTGTGTCGCAACAGGAAGGGAAAACATGTTACCAAATAATATACACTCAACGGTGTGTATTACTGCGGGCGCAGCAAAAACTAGTGTTTTTCCTTCTTCAAATTGGTGAATTATAACCCAGTCCTGGCGATACATGGACACCATAGTGGTAGGAATCGTGATCCTCCGTACACCAGAAGAAGCGCTGGAGTTATGATTACGTCTACACGGCGGCCTGACTCCTGAGTCTGGCACCACAGCGCCTCGTCCCATATCCGTTCCCTCCGAGCGGAAGCGGGTTCTACCAGGCGCTGCTCAGGAAAACGAAGGCTTTGTGAAGCCAAACGGAAAGTACTTGGCGGTACTCGGGCTGCACAATTAATCAGATTTTAATTGTGGCTATAATTTTTGCCATAATCGTGCAGCCCTACTTGGTACACAGAGCCGGGTGATATGGTTTTTTGGAATGGGGACGTAACAGAAGTGTGAACCGGAGCTGTATCGCCCATTGTGCCTTCTGCATGTTAATGAGCTTTGCCCACACCTGAGCTTCTCACTGTGCTGAATTTACCATGCCAAAGTCTAACATTCACAGACAATATCCGGCTAACCTCTCAAACAGATATATCCTCATGGGATTTTTCAGTGAACATCAAACATGCTCTGGTAATGTAAGAGAAGGATTCCCTTTTTCCCTGCCTTGAGAACTTACCACACCAGGAAATGGGGAGGAAAAAGAACCTCTCTGCAAAGTAAACTGTGTTCTTCTTTAGTCTGAAAACACGCTGTAGTGTGGAGTTTGTGAGGCCTGAGACAGGCAATAGTTGTGATGGAAAGAGAATCAGGCCTGTGGAAGGAAGCTGCCACGCCCAGGCGCTCTTTTCCACCTGAACGGGGCCCGAGTGCCATACCTGACTGCGGCCTGGTGACGGCGCTCTCGTACACGGGTATCCCCTCCCCCACGTTGTTGAAGGCCTTCAGCGTGATCACGTAATGCGAGCTCGGATCTGGGAATTGGAAGGAGAGAAAACAAGGACGAGAGAGAGAGAGAGAGAGTGAGTGAGAGAGGAAATCTTCATTCTAATCAACAGCACACTCCACTGAGACATCTTTTCCGCTTTCAAATGAATCATCTCAGCAAAAGCGCATATTTAAACACCATTATTGATTTTTTCTTTCTTGTGTCATAAAGTTAATTATGGAAAACTTCAATTATGCACATTTTTGTGTGTGATTTCTTCCTCTCTCTTTAATTAGACCAGGGGGGAGGTGCAGCGGCACTTTGCCAGAGTCCCGGGGGAACAGGAGAGCGGCAAGGGGCTCCATTAATAATGCAGCATCTCCATGCGGGCTCAACACCCCCGTCAACACCACGAGGAACACTCAACACCCCCGTCAACACCGGGAGGAACATTCAACACCCCCGTCAACACCGGGAGGAACATTCAACACCCCCGTTAACACCGGGAGGAACACTGAACACCCCCGTCAACACCGGGAGGAACACTGAACACCCCTGTCAACACCGGGAGGAACACTCAACACCCCTGTCAACACCGGGAGGAACACTCAACACCCCCGTCAACACCACAAGGAACACTCAACACCCCCGTCAACAACGGGAGAAACACTCAACACCCCCGTCAACACCACAAGGAACACTCAACACCCCCGTCAACACCAGGAGGAACATTCAACACCCCTGTCAACACCAGAAGGAACATTCAACACCCCCATCAACACCAGAAGTAACATTCAACACCCCCATCAACACCAGAAGGAACATTCAACACCCCAGTCAACACCAGGAGGAACATTCAACACCCCTGTCAACACCAGAAGGAACATTCAACACCCCTGTCAACACCAGGAGGAACATTCAACACCCCCGTCAACACCAGGAGGAACATTCAACACCCCTGTCAACACCACCCCGTCAACACCACAAGGAACACTCAACACCCCCGTCAACACCAGGAGGAACATTCAACACCCCTGTCAACACCAGAAGGAACATTCAACACCCCCATCAACACCAGAAGTAACATTCAACACCCCCATCAACACCAGAAGGAACATTCAACACCCCAGTCAACACCAGGAGGAACATTCAACACCCCTGTCAACACCAGAAGGAACATTCAACACCCCTGTCAACACCAGGAGGAACATTCAACACCCCCGTCAACACCAGGAGGAACATTCAACACCCCTGTCAACACCAGGAGGAACATTCAACACCCCTGTCAACACCAGGAGGAACATTCAACACCCCTGTCAACACCAGGAGGAACATTCAACACCCCTGTCAACACCAGAAGGAACATTCAACACCCCCGTCAACACCAGAAGGAACATTCAACATCCCCGTCAACACCAGGAGGAACATTCAACACCCCTGTCAACACCAGGAGGAACAAACACAACAGCCTCACTGAATAACCTGTGCCATTCAGATGGCAAACACAAGCCAATTACCCTTTACCCACAACACAGGGATTTAACCCGCTACTTTCCCCAGCCTGAAACTCACACAAAACGGCCTCAACAAAACTATCCCTGACGAGGCGACGTTACTTAACTAAAAATAATAATTCACTTAATTGAGGGATTAAAACCACTTTGAACAGACATTCCCGTTCCGTACAACTACAATGACGTGGCCTTGTTAAAAACATGTGTTAATGGCCGCCGTGGGCAGCCCTCCCAGCCTGGACTAGTCTCCCGCTCTCACCCAGGTTCTCAATGCTGTAGTAGCGCTGCTTGTAGTCCACTTTGATGGTCTGGGCGTGGGGGCTGCCGATGCCGTAGCCAATGGTGTAGCCCCGCACTACGATGTCCTGGCTCTCCGGGGGCGTCCAGCTCACCACGATACTGTTGACCAGGGGTCGCACGTGCAGGGAGCTGGGGATGTCCGGCACCCGCGTTTCTGAAAGGCAAAGTGCTGAGAGTGAGGCCCGCGTAACGGCGTGAGGCAGCGGCAGCTAAGAGAAAACACCTTCAACACCATTAGGAACCAAACGCACAGCACACCCTTTGCGAACACATTTGGGGCACACTTGTCAAGAACGTAGAAATGCTGATATTAACAAGCTTGTTGTGAACTCTGGCCAGAAATCATGCAGCTCTCCAAAGAAATATGAGGCCGGGTACAAGTCCCAATTCCCACTGCAGAGCGGGACCCCGCCTACAGCAGCGTACGCAGGCAGCCGGGCCAGCAGTCACACTGCAACTGGGCTTTATAGGCATGTGTAACCAGGGCAACCCGGTTTGCGTTAAATCAGAGATTCTTAATAGAAACGAGAAACGAGGGTGAATTTGTTACCGACCCAGTCAAAATGCACATTGATAATAAGCTTGGCTATGGAACGGAGTTAAAAAAAATAAAAATAAAAAAAAAAATAAAAATAACTGTTTTTACATCAATGGACTACTCCTCCGACAAGGCGAAGAGAGGAAGCTTGAAAAAACCACCAAAACACTGATTTGCTTTGGCATTAAAAAAAAAATAGAAAACAGGATCACATGTTTGATGTGGGAGTGATTTGATTTATTTGCACGGGGTGAGAATTTATGCCTCATGACAGCTTTGTACCGCACGCCTTCAGGCAGAAGTAGGATGAATGCATAAATAATAAAACGCTGACCAACATTCATTCCAAATATAGCGCCCAACACATTTTTCTTGGGCTTTTAAAAGTTCGCTTCCATTTCAAATGATTAAATTAAAAACTTTTCATGAAATGAAATGTGGAGCAGCAGCAAATAAATCAATTTTATCCACATCTGCCAGGCTTCCCAAATATAATTACTGGTCTTGCTCTAATCTTCATTTTCATAAAAAAGTGCACAGATAAACACGACTAGTTATTTCATGGCCACATTTGTATAAATTCATTAGTTACATGGTGTTCCTTCAAAATAGCTTTGCCCCACTTTAATGAATTTCTTGATAGATGAAGTCGAACTGGTAATTTTCTAAAAAGCTTTGGAATCTTAAATTGGTCCATTAATTCAAATACAGGGCAATTTGTAATGAAGTGATTTAATACGTAATATAAGACAAATTGAGACATTAGTACCCGTGAAAAATGCTTCAGTCAAACTATTGCTTTTTCCTCTCCTTTCTAAATAGCTGGTATAGATCAACTGTCGTTCAATCCCCGATTTACCATTGAAGCATGTTCAGTATCTGGTTGAGGCTTGCATACAAAATACCTCACGTTATAAACCCAGAATACTGTATACATGCTAATCAGCCCAAACATAATTAGATAATCCTATTTTCCTGTTTATTTTCTTGAGGAGCAAAAGCCAGAGGCTGCTTCTGAAAATGGATTAATCGCACAGAGAAATCACAAAGAGCCATTCATTGGACACCGAGAATACCGTCCGCTTCAGGAAAGGAAAGAGCACCAAGCAAAATAAAATAAGCAACGGGCGCTCTGAAATCAACCGAGAATCAGAGGAGGCAATGCATCACATGCTGTTCGTCAACAAATGCCTGTTTTGAAGATCTCATTTCCCTGTCCTGATTGAATTCGAGCTTTGGGGAGAGAAGGGGGTGGAGTCCTGTATGCAGCAGACAGTTGACTACAGCAGCAGAACAGAGAAGGAAAAAAAAAAAAAAAAGAAGCACTTTGACAAACTGTGTTTTTGCTACAGCTGAGAGACTGCGCAGTGGTGTAATAAAGAGAGCTTTTGCATTTCCGCCCATAGAGGAAAATATATTTCAGTGTTAATCACAGTGTTAGCAACAGGCTCTGAGCGTGCTGAAGCCTTCTACAGGCGGCGGGCTGAGCGTCGCCCCATCACTCCAAACTGCTCGAGTCTCCCCTCTGGGTATCAGCGACATACGCGACTAGGAACGCCGTGATTATGTCATTCACAAAACCTGCTCACACCCTGGGTTTCTAATAGAACATTCCGTCATTAACACTATGGCAATTATAATGGACATTATCATCGATATTATCGCTATTTAATAATAATAATAATAAATGGACATTCTTATCCCGAGAGAATTGGAAAACCATCCAGGCGAGATGCATACAGCGCAGTAAGAATCAGGAAGCGCAAAGGCACAGTGTAGAGAACGGCAGTCAGCAATACAGTATCAAGCAGTGTGGAGGCGAAATGATTCAATACCGTTCAGCCAACATACAGCGTGCGTAACATAATTCTTATCCATTCGAGACGCAATTACCTTCGCTCTGAACAGGAGAGTAACATGGCCTTCTGCTAATGTGCGTAATGCGTATGTAACGTTCACACGGGGACATCCTTCCTTACCGTCCAGGTCGCTCTCGAAGGTCTCTGCCGTGGCCCATTCGGTGGCGGGGCCAGTCCCGTTCACCGTGATAGCGGACACTCTGAAGGTATACTCCGTCCCGCGCTCCAGACCTGAAACCAGGGAGGTCTGGAGCTCAAAACCATCACAAAAAAATACTTTGCAAAACCTTTTAGTCATCAATGGGCATCTCGCCATAGGACATTTCTCTGGAACGTTGACATCTTTGTAAATTGAATCAATGTATGCACATTTAGCCTTTTTTTATTTTAATTTTTTTTAAATGCAAAAGTGCAACCCCTTGCAACAAATGCGCCGTGCTGCGTTTGCTGCGGGGAGCCGACTGTTGCCACAGGGAGAAAACAGGAGGCTTTTATTCTTGCATTTTTTTCTTCCCACTCAAAAATAGCAGCCCCCTCAACAATCAGGAAACTGCGCGGCCCGTATCGTCTCCATTTAGCGCAAAAGATACCCAGATACACTGTGGAATCCACACTGCGCCAGCTCTGCGCTTCCACTGGCTCCATTCGCGCTGGTCCACCTGTCATCTAGGACTCACGACTGCAGTTTCACTAAATAGTTCAATACCACAATACTTCAAGTACTCATTTCACAGACTATGCGTGTACACAAATAAGGGGAAAACAGCTATCATTTTGTCAAGAGGGTCCTTGGGTGAATTTAAGTACCTAAGTTCAATGTACTTAAAACCGATAGATTCAACAGCAGCTAATAAAGACACCGCTGTGACAGGACTCGCGTATCCATGCATCCGTTTCCACTTACGTCCAATGCAGACTGTTCACAGCAATTTTAATCGCATCTCCAGTCAAAAGCCTGCTTTGGATGTAAAATCTGTGGAAAGGGCCTTTTTAAGCGACACGTCCTGCTGCTAATTTCTTTAAAAATGTTAATAGGACTCTGACTTGCTTCTGTTTGTAAGTTAAATGCTAATTGTGTCATCTACCCCCCCAGCTGTCCCTGCAGCCACTGCTCTCCAAAAAAATTAAAAACATTTCTTCAGCAAGCTCCTTCCTCCGAGGCTCAAATTCTGGCGAATCGGCTTTCAACCAACAAACATCACTTCTTTTCACCCCAAATATAATCAGCATCAACTTTTAAGTGGAAATTCTCTTTGATGCCACGCACAGCGTGATGCCGATGAAGAAGTTGCTGAATGTAGTTAAAATGTGAAAATGTAATACTACTCGCAGTGTCAGTAAAGCGACTGTACTTTCGCAGTGTGAGTTCAGCAGCGATACTGGTGTCGGGAGAAAAATTTCCTAAGTCCTGTAATAGTTTGTGCCTGGGCCTCCTGTGTGTGGTCATAACAGAGCCAAGCGGACCTCACAGCCAGGCCATTACGAATACTCAGATGAATAAACACTACTGCAAAAGCAACAGGAAAGACCTCTGGTAGTCCTGACCGGTGTGGGGCATGAGGGGACTGACCTTCGACGAGCTGGAAGAGCTGCGTGCCGCCGGCGATCTCTGCCGCCTCGCTCTTGCGCAACCCTTTGCGATAGCGGATCTTGTAGCCGGTGATCTCCCCGTTGTGGGTGCCGAGGGGTGGGGGCTGCCACCGAACCATCACGCTCTTCAGGAGGGGGAGGGGGGAGGGGGGAGGGGGAGGGGCATGGGACACCATCAGATCAACTGTCATTATAATCGTAATGGCCTCATGTTGTTGTTTTTTTGTTGAAAAAAATAATAAAAAATAGAACGTGAAGCATGTTGGCCACATTTTGATTCTCTGGCCTGGTTGCCAGGGAGATGAGATTCACTGATGTGTGTCCAGCAGTTGGATATCCTACATACGGGCCGATCGGGCAAGGGCTCGTTAGCTCTGGAGTGCCTGGGGAGAAGTTCATGCAGGACACACTATAGCACGCCTTTATTAACCACTAGAGATTGAACAAACCACAAGGTCAGACTTCAATAAAGTGAATTGGCTGAAGCACAGAAGGTGAGACTTCGTGGCATACGTACGACGGCTTGCAAAATTCTGACACAAAGGACAGAGGTGGCCACTTGCCGCTTTGACACAATGTTTGGCGCCACACTCCCAAGTGCGGGTCTCCTCGGGACCGTGGCCGGGGTCAAGGCAACGTGCCTCCAGGTTGGGTTTGCGGCAGTAGCTATGGAAATGGCGGCCTACCCACGGTGTCAGTGGCCCGTGACAAAGCGCCCGCCTTCGCCACAATACCCCCGGAGTGCCATGGAAACTGCCACGGCCTCGCTCTTCCTAAAACATACACGCGCTTACGTGAGCTGCGCTGCATTCCGCACAGAGCACGAGGGGAGCCATAAAGCCGGGAATGAATAAATAAATGAATAATAAATAATGCCTTTGGAGCAGGCCCGGTGCACGAGGCGCTCCCTGCAGGGCGCACGTTATAAATGGAAGCCGGGCTGCGGCGGCGTACTCCGCGGTGTACGGGGGGGGCTCAGTGTGGGAGAGGACTTAATTAATGGTACCCACAATCTCTCTCCCTCTCTGTCCGAGCCGGGGGAACGGAGGCAAATTAAACGCGCACTAAGTGTGATCAATTAGTTTATTTCCATTTTTTCCTCGTTCCAGTTTAACTCGTTAAGTATTTTCCATTGTGTTTTAAGGCTGGAAAACACAAAGTTAATTGGCTCAAAAAATCACAAGGGATGGCGAGGTGGGGGAGGCGGGGGAGGGGGTGCGTAGTGCCAAATGGCTTTCCTTATGGTATAAAAGAGGAAATGAAGGAGCAAACATGCTCAAATGGTGCCTTTCAGACACTCGTATAGCGCTCTGTCAGGGCTCTTCAGCCCCACAGCTAGGGAGACAAACATGAACCAGACATTTAAAAATATATATATATGTAAAACCGGTACGTGGAAAATGTGTATGGAGCTACCGAAGAAAGCCTCGACAGAGCAAGGTCGGACATAAACAGCAAGGCAGCTGTTTTTATCAATTCGTCCTTGTGTGTCTAAACCGGGGCATTCTGGGGTGTCCGGTATTGTGCACATAGGCCCAGGAAAGAAGCTGGAATTTCAGTGTGTACGCACGCATGCTTGTTTTAGAACAGTCAACATTATGGATAAGCGAGGGGCATGCTCAGCGGCGTGAACAGGAATTGTAAATATTTACGTTCCGCTGGCGGCGTCGCGGGCCAGTTGTGGGGTGTCTGGAGTTGCGGGAAAGGTTAGCGTCGCATCGAGGCCCAGACGATGGAGATTTCCGAAAAAGGCCAGCGGACGATGGCGAGGAAGGTAAAGACCAGGGCTGGCTGGGAGGACAAAACCGTCCAAGAGCCCATTTTCCAGCCAAAGGGCCTGATCGATACACTTTCAAATTCCAATCACACGTGGCGGACTGAGGGACTCACCAGAGGAGCCAGGCAGACATAGATCCGACTGACCTTCAGCCACCTGACTCTGAATCTATAGCAACAAGCCCATGAAAGCACCGGTGTCAATTTTTTACTGCCCGTATTTCCACGCCGTTTCCGAAGCGAACCTTACCTTTGAGTTATGCACTTCCAGGGTGAGGTTCTGAGGGGGCGCTCCGGGAACTGTAGGGGTTCAGAGCACAAGCTTATTAGTGAGCAGTCAAAAGCACGACATTCAGGGGTTGAAGTATGACGTGTTCATCGATTCTGAGCAGGTGAGATCACGTTAAAAAAATATTAAAAACGTGAAAAGAAAAGTCTGAAGCACGCCTGGAGTACGCCTCCCTGCTCAGTTTCCGCTCTCAGTTGTGAGGCCGTTCCCCTCACCCGGTCAAAAAAACAGGGTCAATTACTCTGTGTAAAAAAAGAAAAAAACAGATATTGGTAGAAGGGGACGGCGGTTGTGATATCACGTCACGCAGGGAGGCCTGGGATACGTTTTCTCCTCTGTCTCGGCGCGATGGGGAGAAAACAATTCCGAGAGCGGAGCTTGAGCGGCGAGCTCAGATGCATTTGGGAAAGGAAGGGAGGGGTGTGGCGTGTGTGTGTGTGTGTGTGTGTGTGTGTGTGTGTGTGTGTGGGGAACATGGCCTGAGATAAGGATGCTGGGTGTGTGGGGGTGGGTCATTAATAAAGATTCACTTCATTATCCCGTTTATGCTCCTGTTGTTTTGTGAACGGCAGAGATATCAAACCACTCAAGTGTTTGATTGGAAGATCATCAGCCGCGCTTCCCACCCCTCAGGCGGGCTGTCAGCTTATCTGCAGGCCTCTCACAGCCGCCTCTGGACCAAAACCTGACAGTCCATCATCCTGGAGACGGAACGAGTCCCGTCAGTCCACAGGCAGAGACGGAGGAGGAAGAGCGCGAGAGGTGGCACTGCCAGCTGATACTAGATAAAACATCGCTACCAATTAATCAGCGGCAGGCAAGTGAATGACAAGTACTGGCTAGCTAATTGAAGGCTGTTAAACATGAATGTCACTGGAAGCTTGTGATCCTTTGATGGGACTGAAGTAATTGCCAGCGGTTATCATTTGGGGGCGTCAACATCTGCTTCTGCAGCTGGTCCATAATTTAACCATAACAAATATGGGTTGATCCGAGGGTCCGTTTATTTAGTTATTTTTTTATTTCACTATTAAAAAAGTACTTTGCTCTCCAGCAAATCTGTCAGACAAACTGAATGTTGTTTGCAACGTCATGCACGGTAGCTTCGTCAGTCAAATTCCCATACCGCATTTCTGCAGCTCACATACTTCTGGACTGACTGCTCTGCAAGTCTACTGAAGTGACTGAACCCTGGAAGGCTGGAAATTGGTAAGTGACAACAGGAATTGCACCGCGCTGGGGCAACTGGACAGAAGAGACAGCGAAAACCACTTGAAGGCGCAGAAGGCCTCCAACTGCAACCCAAAACAGAGTGACACAGCACATCTACCTCCACAAAGCACATCTATCTCCACAAAGCACATCTATCTCGAAGAAATAAAACATTCATTTCACCAAACTACCTGAGACTGGAAGCAGAGTGCGGTGTGTGGGTCAGCCTGGACCCCCGCCCGCCCCACCACCCACTTACCATCGGATAAGGTGTGCACCACCACGTCCTCTGTGGAAACGCCAGGCCCGTGCTTGTTGTAGGCCACCACTCTGAAGCTGTACTCCGTGAACTTCTTCAGCCCCGTCATGGTGTAGGACAGGCCTCCCACGTCCATGTCCTGCGAAGATGAGGAGAATGACAAAGAGCACCAGAGTCCTGGCGCTGCCCTCTACAGGTGGCCTTTCCTCACTACAGGCTCTTCTCAATGCTACTCAACCGGAAGATTAATCATTTCACCAAGGCCAGTGACTGGCTCGTACTCCACCGTAGCACACGTGTAATGGCTTTTCCCTGGAGTCCGCTCATTTCATCTAAATAATTAAAACATGGATAGAACCCCCAACACCACCCCCACCCCTCTTCCGCTCTTCCCTGTGCACACAGCAGATGTGTGAATATTGCACATTGCTACTCCCCCCCCCCCACCCCCAAACCCCCCCTTTGCATACACAAAGCCAATTACTCCCACCCCAGCTCTTTGACGATGACCTTTCACCCCCCGCTCATCATTACTGCAGCGCTCCCCCACATTTCAGCGGTTATCATATTAAAAGCTCTTTAACGGCGCAGGGCCTCTTGTCTCATTGAAGGCTGAGTGACTGTGGCACAGGTAAGGTATGTGGGGGGGGTGTGGCCCCGCCCCTTGTTGGCAGGCCAAGGCTGAACAGCATGTTTGTACTGCCTATTACACAGAGGCCTGATTGCGGGCGCTGAACCTCAACACGGAAAACAACATGTACATATACCTGCGTGTAGAAACACAGTCACACTCACACAATCCAGGCGGAATACAAAATGGCAGCTGCTTGGAATAGCAGCTGTGGATGTGGAACTGGGCCAAGGGAAGGCGCGCGCACAGATAACAGATTCCCGTGCCCCGTGTGACTTCCCCCCTGATCTCACCTGCTCGCTGTCCAGGCCCTTCTCCATGTAGAACAGCTTGTACGTTTGGATCTCCCCGTTGCCGATCACAGGGGTCTCCCAGCTGAGGGTGACGGAGCTGGGGGCCGTTGACACGGCCTGCAGGTTTGGGGCGGGGCCTGGCACTTGAACTGCAAAGACAAAAGACGGAAGAGACGTGAATGTAGCTTGCGGCAGTTAGTTTGTTTTGAATCGGAACCTTAGCATCTCCAATTAGCGCATTTCCTAAAATCTTGGCTCCAGAAATGAATGGCTATATGTCCCCTTGCCAAAACAAAAAAGAAGAATCGCTCGCAAGCAATCCGCCGAGCTGCCGCTGAGCTATCCAAATCAGTAACTGTCAGATGAAGTGAAATGTCTTCAGGAACCTTTGTCAATCTCCCCTTTCCATCTGGGAGTGGGCTAGGCTAATGCGGCGTGATCCAGTCCCGAGCATGGTGACAGAGACGGCTCCTAGCATTCTCCACAGGAAACCCGACAGACTGGGCACGCAGGCCGAGCGACGCCCAGATGGCGTAAAGCAGCAGGACATTTTTCACGCCTTGCGAGGGGGAGCGGGGGTGGGGGGGGGGCGGTCTTTCTCCTGGCGGCTCCGTTTCATTTGCCCAAGACCCTGGCCAACAAAACTTCCCCTCCAAATCTGACGGCACACAAGGGTGCCCCGTTCAGACGAGGCAAACAAACAGGACCGCTGATACTGAGCCGTGGGTTTTCACCATTACAGTACATCTTACTAGAGCTTTTTCCAGATTATCGCCACGAAAAATACAACCGTGTTTCAACAAATGCCCCCCAGACCGACAGACACGCAGCTCACATCCCCATTTACACAAGAATTTATCTCAAGTATTCCTTTCATTAGGTCTGGTTAGCAGAGCAGGGAGAATTGAAAAAGGGGTTCATGGAGCTTAGCTTTTGTTTGCTCTATGGGGTGATGAATCATTACATTCAATTAAGGACCCATGGTGGCTGCCTGAAACACAATGTGGCGCCCCCTGGTGTTGAGGCCTGGGCACAACCATGAACGAGAAAGGCTGCTTTCTCTGGGCTGATACCGACTTGTTTTGTTCTGATAGTCTTTACTCTTTGAAAAGGAAGAAAATCGTACATTTAGATTAAAATTCAATTATAATCTTAGTTCATCCAGGAGAGGAGGAACATCTTGAGTTGTCAGTGTAACTTATTTTCCCATCAGGTTTAAAAGTGAGAAGAAGCAAAGGAGCCAAGAGTGCATGTGTACTGGTCTGTGTGTATTTGTGTCCGAGCACATTTGTGTGTGTGTGTGTGTGTGTGAGCGTGCGTGCGTGTGCACGTGTGTGTGTGTGTACGTGTCTACGCGTAAGTACATGTGTGTGTGATTAAGTGATGAGAGCAGTGCAGCTGCCCCAGGCTGTCTTGTGGAAGCAGGTCATCTGCTCAGTCCTCATTCATAATGTGGGAGCTGGGAAATATGGCCGTCAGACGCACGGGCAGCACCCTCCCGCTCCTGCTGCTGCGCGTTATGAAGCGAGCGTGCCCGGCCGTCGCCAAGGACACCGAGAGCTCAAGAGCTGACCCAGAAAGCGCCACCGTTACAGAGATGAACGAGGCAAGGCCACTCATCGGCGGAATGAAGACCCCCTGCCGCTTCTCACTTTAAAAGGAGAAAAGGGCGTTTGTTTATCCGTCTTTGAGTCAAAAAGCAACCATCGCTGTAAATGCTACATGCACAGTCGGGAGGGAGCAGAATTGGAACAGCTTTCAAAATGAGGCCTTGTAAAAACTTGAAAAACAGCTGCAAGACTGGGGACCTTGTTTCCCGATCCTCCGAATGTTGACGTTTCCAGTTTACCTGCCATGCTTGCCCACGGGTTGAATGGGCATACTTGCTTGGCAAACCCAATGTACACAGACACAATCTTTGCTGAGTGTGGTGGACGGTCCCAGTGCACGCTGGGAGCTTGTGGGGTGGTCTGCGGTGCGATGTGGGGATGCTCTGTGAGGGCCGGCCGTACCTTCAGGCTGGGTGGCCACCTTCACGGGGCTGGAGCTCTCCCCCGGGCCGTTGCGGTTGTGTGCCACCACTCGGAACGCGTACTTGGTGTCGGGCATGAGGTTCTGAATGGTGACCTGCAGCTCCCCTGGGCGGCTGGTGTTCTCGATCCGCTCCCTGTCGGAGGGGGCGAGACGACACGTTTGACGTCGGATACCTCGCGCGGCATGCTCCGCTCGTACAACAGGGTGCACGTTCCATTGTTAGCACATACAGCCAGTGGGAGAGCAGCGGGTTAGTATGTCAGGAAATACCGGAAACAAAGGCGGTCAACGGTTCACAAATTCCCCGCGCCAAATAACAAAACAATTCAATGACAATTCAAAAATTTAATTCCAATGGCAGCCAGGACAAAGTTAGCTCGCACAAACACACCATAGCTTTACACAAAGAATAACCCGTGACAAATAGTAAAAAATAAAATAAATAAATAGAAGGGACAAATGAAATGAGAACCTGAGCAAATAAAATCCGCACCCTCACATCTGCCAGCCGTCCGCTCTAAACGAGGGCGTGGGCGCGGGGCTTACCTGCCGGTGCCCTCCAGGCTGTAGTAGACCGAGTAGGTGATGTTCTCCCCGTGGGGCTCGGCTGGCAGGCGCCAGGTGAGCTTGATGAAGCGGGTGGAGACCAGCGAGGCCACGACGTCACGCGGGGCGGAAGGCGTGGGGCCCCCGTTGCCGCCGGAGCCTGGCGCTACATGGTCAGTAGTGGCACTGGTCAGTGAGGTGGGAGGGGGTGTTGGGATGGCAACATCTTTGGGTGCAGAGGAATGGAGGGAGAGAGCGAGGGGGAGGGGGAGGAGCAAACAGGAGGGAGGAACAAAGAGGAGCGAGGAGGGGGGGGGGGGGGTAAAAATATACAGAGAGAGGAAAGCGAAACAAAGGAAGACAGAAACAGAAAAAAAAAACTCGACGTAACATAAAAGGCAGCCACGACAGATATAAAAAAAAAGACAACCAAAACGATTATAATGGAGTAACCAGACAGGAAATGAAGCTGACGCAAACAGATTGGTAAAAGGCAAGCTAACATGCAAAGCCCACTGGGGGCATAAAATCAACAAAAACAAAACCACTACTGAGCAAGAGGAAGACATGTCATCACAATACAGTAATAAACTACTGAGCAGAAACAGGGGGGTATTCCGCAAAGCAGGATTACCCAGTTAGCTGGATAACTGCACTGAGTAAAACCCGGAACCCTCCCAAGTATGGAACATGGACTGAAGTAAAAAGAGCTGATCAGGATTTTTACTCGGTTATCCAGCTAACTCAGTAAACCTACTTTGTGGAAAACCCCTCAGGTAACATTCTTCTAAACAGGAGCTACGTAAAGACTTAAGGGAACAGCATTCTGGGGTCTAATAATAATAAGTAGTGGCCTCCTACACCCATGGTTTGTTTTCTATGACATCCTTAGAAATCAACCATTTCTGGAAGAGTCATCTGAATATCACTAAGAAAACAGTCATTTTTTTAGGCCAATGGTCCTCACAGATCAGGTTAAAGCTCTCCCTGAATAATACCATCCGATGGCCTCCCATGTACCTGGAGCTTCTGTCACATGATCAGGCCTGGAGCAGCAAACCTGACCTTCAGAAGGACCCCAACGCGAGTATAACCCCCCGCCCACCATGCACTCTGTAAATTCATTATGCTCCCGCCACCCAAACGGGTGACCTGGCAAAAGCCTGCGATTCACCGCACACAGCGCGCTATCCCTACAGATCCCCATTTATGCTGAAACTAATCCAGCGACGTGAAGAGAACAACCTTCACACGATTCATTAACCTCACAGCCACTCTCAGAAAAGAAGGAGAGGGCATTAGTCACAGGTGCCAGGCTTAATAAAAAAACCCTCGGATTGGTGGCACTACACTGACTGGCCAGGTACACCCTCTGCATTTAGTGAAAAGGGAAGGTTATATTCATGAAGAAAACACGTTATCATGCATACTGTACCGCTATGCAACACCAATACTACGCTACTTTGCCGTTTAGCGATACAAAAAACCCATTCGTGACAATGTTATATCAACAAACAAAAAGAGAAGATTTGTAATACTAAATATGTGGGCGTTACACGAGTCATTTCACCAGCAATTAATTTTATGTGAGCAAAGCCTCAACTAAAGACATAAAGAAGGCAAAAAAAATTAGTTTACTTCCTTCGAATTTATATCCGTGTAAAATGCATTAATGAGGAGGTCCCATTTTCCATTCCCATGGCTTTCCCTCAATGACACAAGCCATTAGGCAGCATTTACATCAACTATCTGCTCAAGCAATTAAGGGATTCTGAGGAGACAGGCTGCCAGTGCGCGAGAGCCTCGACGGAAACAAAAAAAGGAAGCGGGAAAGAATGTCATTCCCGAGGACGCCTCCGACACAATACGACTGAAGGCGAGGACTAGCGGTGAGAGAGAGGTCGGCCATTCATCCCGTCAGGAGTCGGGCATTTATACGCCGTTAAAAGATCACAACCAAGGGAGCGCGACTTAGACTTACAGATTATCCTGCACAGCTTAAAGTCTGCCATCTATAAAACAGCCCTGGAGCTGGGGTTTACCTCTAGGAGCCATCAGAAACAATAAAGAGGACTTGATTAACCGTGAACGAACCATCCACTCACTCTAAAGGCAGAGGTGCACATTCGCAGTCTGCGCTATGAACGAACCGTCCACTCACTCTAAAGGCAGAGCCGCACGATCGCAGTCTGCGCTATGAACGAACCGTCCACTCACTCTAAAGGCAGAGGTGCACGATCGCAGTCTGCGCTATGAACGAACCGTCCACTCACTCTAAAGGCAGAGCCGCACGATCGCAGTCTGCGCTATGAACGAACCGTCCACTCACTCTAAAGGCAGAGCCGCACGATCGCAGTCTGCGCTATGAACGAACCGTCCACTCACTCTAAAGGCAGAGGTGCACGATCGCAGTCTGCGCTATGAATGAACCGTCCACTCACTCTAAAGGCAGAGGTGCACATTCGCAGTCTGCGCTATGAACGAACCGTCCACTCACTCTAAAGGCAGAGGTGCACGATCGCAGTCTGCGCTATGAACGAACCGTCCACTCACTCTAAAGGCAGAGGCGCACGATCGCAGTCTGCGCTATGAACGAACCGTCCACTCACTCTAAAGGCAGAGGCGCACGATCGCAGTCTGCGCTATGAACGAACCGTCCACTCACTCTAAAGGCAGAGCCGCACGATCGCAGTCTGCGCTATGAACGAACCGTCCACTCACTCTAAAGGCAGAGCCGCACGATCGCAGTCTGCGCTATGAACGAACCGTCCACTCACTCTAAAGGCAGAGCCGCACGATCGCAGTCTGCGCTATGAACGAACCGTCCACTCACTCTAAAGGCAGAGGCGCACGATCGCAGTCTGCGCTATGAACGAACTCCTGCGGTGTGTCTGCACAGGCTTCTACTCCTGTATGAAACTGACACTGAATCATTTTCCCTCAAATGACTCTCGATAAATCAGGGGCAATTTGTTATTCAATTGCAAACTAATATGTCTTCCACCAAAACATTTCACCAGAAAAGAAATGTCCCCATGGAAGCTGTGAGCGTTGCGAAGAACCCAGAGGCTCATAGAAGTCTGTACTGTTAACCTGAGCCTTATGAAGGGTCGGTTACAGGCTAATACATGGCTAATTACACAGTGTTAAAGCATTACGGAGACGCCGCTGAGGAAATGTGTGGCTGATGAGGAAGGGGTCACGTGAGGCTTTGGTCTGCAGTCCTCCTGTTTACACGTCTGTTCACATCTGCCTGTGCTTATTGGCTGTGCCGGGGGATTGCGCAGTCTGAAGCCAGCCCTCCCATTGGGGAGCAAATGGCAAGGCTTTCGGCGGGACGAGCAGCGTGTGGAGGAGCCACGGCAGGTGAAGGTGGCTTTCTGAACAGGGAGTCTGGAAGGCCTGTCGCGAACCTCTTCGCCCCTCCCCTCTCTTACACCCACAGCTCAGGTGCGCCTCAGGTGTCATGCGGCTAAAGCCTAAAAGGCTCATTACATGCAAAACGTACACTGTCCTAAAGCCTGGCTTACATTAATACGCTGGCAGAGAACTGGTGACCATGGCACTCGTTATAAACCTCCGACAACCGAAAGGAGCCCAGATGCAATGGCTTCTGGGATAGGCGAGTCTGGTCTTATGTAGAGCAAAAATGAGGAGTCGAGAAAAGCTGGCCTGCACGTACGTGTGTGTGTGTGTGTGTGCACGCTTGTCCTTCCATCTCTTCCCATTTCCCTGTCAGTTTTCCACACACATGGGATTTTCAATATACACAGGTTGCGTGTTCCCTCCAGGGAACACTCTACAGTAGCTCATTTATTGAATTAAGTTAATTTATTAAACATGAGTTCCTACATTTGTGAGCCTCGGGTACTGGTGATACACACCTTAACCACACACTCACACCCCGCGTCTCATGTTCATGAGAATTCATGCCGCAGTTGCGTCCAAAGGGTGTTATTCCCTCTATGTAGAAAATGTAAAAATAGCTGTAAAAGTAATGACTCTCCAGGTTCAGCCCAGCCATAAAAGCAGGTAACAAACATTTAGATGGGGGAGAGACCACAGGCAGGACATCCTCAGGAAAGGACGCCAAAAAGCAGAGCCACCCAGAGGTACCACCAAAAGGAAGGTGGGCAACTCCCCTGTCAGCTTAGGTAAATAGAGCCCAGCATGTTTCCCGAGCCCTCTGCACACGGCGCTAATGTCAAACCCACGGTGTGTGAACCCCACAGTCCCTGTGGGAAAAGCTGCTTGCTGATAAGGGAGGCTTGGCCAGTCGAACCAAAGTCCCTCCGTCATTAAAGGTCATCAAAACGCTCTTATTGCCGTACCCACCTGGTCCAAGTCCTGCCCACGGCGTGCATCAGGGGTCAAGGTCAGGGGAGGGTGGATGGCTGGCACAAACACATGCACACGTGCACACACACAGGCACACGCGCACACAAACACACACACACACACACACACATGCGCGCACACACACGCACGCACACACACACACGCACACACACTCAACAAGTGGCGCTGTAATGGCAACATGTAGTCCAGCTGTCTCTTGTGTTTGTTCATTTGAATGTGTTTTGTTGCATCAGGCTTTTTGTCTTTAGTTTTTTTCATGCGCTGTGTGTCTGCTGTGGGACGGGGAAGTGGATGTAAATTTCTTAGGGTACTCGTGCTGCTCGTTTTTAACATTGACAAATTGTCTAATTTGTGTGTTGGACTTATGACACTGGACATCTCGGGACAGCGGGGCTATTTTAATCATGGCCATTCAACTTTAATTGAATGTCTTTATTTGATATGTTTGTTTGTGTGTTGTGGGTCTGCCCCACTGTCTGTCGGTTTTGTTGTGGCTGGGGCTACAACTGAAGTTCCCTAAAAGGAAATAAAAGTTATTCTATACAAACACAAGTGGACACACACACACACACGCACACACGCAAGCGCGCACGCAAAAAGCCTGACGCGCGCATAGATATCGCTTTGAGGGAGAGGCACTCAAAGGGAGTATCGTGAACTCGGGCGAAGACAATAGAAAAATTTGTGAAGCCACTTCAATCACATAAAAATGCAAAAGCGTTCCATGATTGCTAGCTATCAGGGCAGATGCACACACTGCATATATTACAGCGCTTTGTTGTGATTGGATTCGCTTTTACATGTTTGCCCACACCGTAATTTCACCGTAATCCAAGGTCGTGTGGGAACATTCGAGTAGGCTAGAGGTCTGGAGTTTAAACACTACCAGGCACTAAAATACAAACATTACAGAAAGTACTTGATTCACAATACTTTCAAAAGCTGTATGCAAAATATATGTACAACATTACCTGGAATGAACAAAAATTGAACAGTATTTGGCTACATGATTTAGGATGAGCCACAATGACTAATAAATACCCTGCCATGAGAAGAGAATTTAGCTTCTTAAAAGAAAGAACGCGCAGGAGGAACGCATTCATCAACATTTTAAGATTTGGGGCTGCTTGAAGGACTACATGCATAACGCACTTTGAACTGAAGTGCTTCAAAAGGGTTTAAAAACCCTCCCAAGTGCTACATCAAGACGAGGCACCAGAGTTAATCCCCCTAAAATGACTGATGGCACTGCAACAACGGGACAGGCCTTGCATTCTGAATGGGAGCAGAATTATGAGAAACTGTTACTGGTATACAGCAAGGAGGCTCAACGGGGAGCACATTTTGTGCGTTTTGTGCTCCTTGGCAAATGCAAAGTCAGTTACATACGGCACTGCTCAACTTCACGAACAGGAAGTGCCAGCGACGCACTGAATTAACATGTCAGAGCCACAGATTGCTCTGTAAAGCATGGGTCCCACCGACTTGTGAGGTACAGTCTTGTAAAGAAGGCATAGAGAAAGGCATGAAGAGAGAAAGAGAGAGAGAGAGAATGTCACCCCACGGTCACAAGGGCCACGCCCTTTCCTTCGCTCTCCAGCGCTAATGTTGGAACATTTAAAAATAAAAACGATAATGATACGGGGGAGCAAAACCTGACGGCGTGTGAAATTCAGAAAACCTTTCGCTCGATTGAAGGCGAGCTGGACGACTGGGACTAAGGTTTTTTTTGGGGAGGTTTTTTTGTTTTAATAAATGCTAAAGCCTCAGAGTAGCCGCTGGGCTCCCGCCAGCGCCGTCCTCCTGGTGGCTTCCCTCAAAGCGGCGAAAACGACGCGCCTCAAGCCAGCCTTCTCCCGGGTGGCCTGGCGCCTCCCCCTGTGCGCGCACCATATTTATTTAACGTCTCCTCATTGTGCGTGTGAGGAGCGCGAACGCGGCTCATGTCGGGCTGCACAGTCCCCGGGGTTCACCAGGCCGTGCCTGTCATGGCCGCTTCGACAAAGCGCCACTCTATACTACGACAGAAAAGAAGAAATTCGCAATTACTGCCCTTTTTTTTTTTTGGAGTGGAATAAAAGGTGGAATGTGCCATGGTAAGCCAGTAAGCCACAGCTGTAGCGTGGAGGAAAGAGTGAGATGTATCCCCCGGCCGTGAGATGCATCACCACAGGCCCTAAAAACGCAGTGTTCGGAGTGGCTTGGGTCCCGTGCTGGAAAACTGGGAACCAAAAAGCGAAAACTAGGGTCATATATGGCTAGACGCATCCCTCTAAACCTACAAGAGCAATGAGGAAAACAGTGAGAAAGACGTAAAAAATCTAAATTTGAGCAGGAAGGGGGGGAAAAAAAGAAGGGAAGCCTGATAGCTCGAGCGCCAGCCCAACCCTAAATGGCAGCCCTATAATTAACTTTAAAGAGCTGTCTGTGCGCAGGAACCGTGGCAGCGGGCCCAGGCCCCTCTCTCAGTCGCTGCCGTCTGTTTTTCCACCGCCCTCGGACCGAGACACGCCCCGCATACCTACGACTGGGGAGAGCTGGGAGAGAGAGCGAGCGCACCCCCGCCCGCCGTTTGATCACACTTCATCAGCAATAACGACACTGGAAAGCTCAAGAGCGCTATCTCTCAATAAGGCCCGGCTCTCACAGTAATCCATGGGGCTCTGCTGAAGCACATGATTGAGTACAGGAGCCGCTCTGCTGGCCAAAGCAAACAGGGGGATGGAGGTTATTGTAGGAAATCAAGGCTTGGCCCAACTGCCCCGGCTTCTGGGAAGCTGAAGTCCCCCCCCCCCCTTTCGCCGACGTTCGCAGAATAACATCTGAGGAACATCTGTAATCAGTTCTGGACTGGCTCTATCGGTGGCACACCGATAACAACTGGAGGGGCTATTATTCACCTTCTTATCGCTGCAATCATATTCAACCTCATTTTTCAACAAATATGAAATTATCAGCAACTTTTAGCCAAACTCCCGCAGCATGGAATCGCTCGCTTCGCTTGAAAACCACGTTTGACAGACTGTTTTGAAGTCAAGCGCTTACAAAAAATAAAAATAAATAAAAATAAACTCAATCTATCAAGGCTAAATGGCCATGAGGCGCGGTTCTTCAGGAACATTACTCAGAATACCACACGGAGAGAGGCAGAGGTCTCTCCGCCATTACGAGAGGAACTGATAAACTCAAGCTGCAATCGCCCGGTGTGCTCGAGCAAAAGGGGAAGATCGTTCCTGCAGCGGGTTGAGAAAGTGTCGGACGCTCCCGTCTCTCAAGTGCTCCTGAACGCCTTCCTGAGTCCCAGCGGACTTCCGCTTCACTGGTCTGGGAGATGAAAGCTTGGCACGGGCTGATGGTTGTGCGGGCAGGAGGGGAGGATCAGGAGCACTCCTGTAATGTGGCCTACAGGGCCTTGTGGATTGGAGCAGGTTGAATGCAGCGAGGCAGAGTGGGATTATGGTCCCCTACGCGGTCCTGGCGGGAGTCACCCTAAAAGGCGACAGCGTACGCTCAGGGCCCATCTGGTGCTCGCCCCGCTTATGTTCCACTCTAGTTTCACGAGCCCTTTGCGCCACCAGGCAGAGCGCCCGTCTCCCCCCGTACAGCAGCTTAATCAGTGCTTCGCTCACACCTCCGTGCTCTGGTCTCAGGGCTCCCACAGCGTGGGTACTGAAAGCTCATTCACGCTCCCCCCTCATTCAGAAGCGAAACACCGGGAAAACGCTTCACCTCCGTCCCTGGATAAAATCCCACGGTGGCTTCTGCAAAGCTTACAATTAAGTGCTACAAGCTCGGCCTTTGTTTACATCAAATAATCTTCTTGAAAACAGTTCCAATAATCTAATTTAGAAGCCACTAAATAATAGATATTGTGCCAAATTCACACAGTGCCTTTTTTCCCCCTCCCGTATGCACTTGAAGATGCCTTTCGAGCGCCATTGTCTGAAGGTCATTTATTTTAATGGCTGTAACACCACATCATTCACACCACAGAGAAGTAGAAGAGATCAAAGACGTGCACGCTGGAGTTTTTATTATACATTTAATGTGATCGAATCAGACAGGAGGGTCTATTTCCCATGAATAAGTTGACTGCTTATCCTTTCTCATTCTGGCGCTTTTCCCAATGGGGTGAAAACAACTGTGCCTTGGCGACATTTTCCTCCGTAAACGAAGACTGATAAACCGCAGCGCGCTTTTGAACAGGCCTCTTCACAAACCTCTTTTCATTCGTTTTCAGAGAGGAAATCCTGTGATTAACACCCGATGCCCGAGTGCAACCCGGACCCTTTCAGGAGCACTGTGGACCCTGGGGTAGATACTGCTTCATACCAGGGTGTGTTTTCCTTTGAAAAGCAAAGGCAACATGATAACAGCTTCTGCTTTTTTGAAAGCTCTGGGGTGCTAACGACTGCGAGGCTCTCGGGCTTCCGGCAGGTAACATGACTGGGCGCACGCCGCAGTCACAGCGTTTGTGTAACCTGGAGCAGGTACGAAAGTGTATGTGTGTGCGTTTGTGTATTCACAGAGCCATGGTTTGGCAGGCGGTCCAGGAAAAGGAAGCCCGGTCCGGTCAGACCGTTTACTCCTCGTCTCCGGGGAGGGAGGGCGGGGCTGCGTGGCGTGTGGGCGTTTGCGCGCCCGCGAGTGGGATCGGCTCCCCCCCGGTGGCGGCACCTGGCCTAGAGGGCATGCTAATTGGAGCCATCCCGCCAGAAGAAAAACATCCTGTGTGGACAGGAGTGCTGAAAGCGACGGGACTTTGGCTCGGAGGAGCGCGCTCACAGGAAAGGCCCGCTGAAGAGAGTACCCCGCGTTCAGACACGCGTGCGCCGGCCCCGTTCCCCCTCTGCGCCGGCGCCACGGGCCGCGCTCCGGTTCAGTACGGCCCCTGCTCGGACCCGACCCCGCGAGGAAAGTCCATTTCTGCCAATTCAACAACTGCGAAGCGGTTTTTAGCGAGGCTTATCGTCAACGACGCAAACAAAGCCCTCGAGAAACAGACAATTTACAGCTGCCGTGCATGCCGAGCGGTGCGATTGGCCCAGGGACAAACGAGGAGCCGAACACGGCTCTCCTGCCTTCTCTCTCATCAGCGGCTGTGAAAAGCAGGCGGAAAGAGGAGGATTCTATCAGGGGACTGATTTAAGCTCTTCGCAATCAATCTGTGGCCAGAGCTAGCTTCTTAGCTTCTACAGATCACACCGTGTAAAACCGGTACAGCGATTTTATCTCAAAATTACAGTTCATATGAGGTTGAAGAATGAGAACCACGAAAGCTGTGAATGTCAAAAGTGTAGGACGGTATTACAGCAGTTAAATACCATACAAAGCCTTGTATTGCAAAGGTCTCTTATTAGCTGATGGTCAGGCTAATTGAGGGGAGAGGTTAATGAATGTGGTGCCATGTCCCACACTGTGCAGAATACACACGTTCCAAACAAAGAGCAAAGCATGCTGGGAAAGCCCTTCTACCATGTGATTATATCGCTCTATCAAACTTCCCATAATTGCATATCATTAAAATACTTAATCTTGACATATTCCCTATCGTTACAAATGGCCCCATTCAAATGAGCTTGAACCACTGCTGATAATCGCATCCTTTAGAGGAATACCGTGTCGCTGAATTTAGAGAAGCGGATTCTGACTTGTGATTATTAGATCTGAAGGTATGGGTAATGTGGAGTGTCCAACCCTAGGTACAGAAGGGCTGCTTAATCACTTCCTGCTCATGTCCCAAGAGATGAGAGATTAAATTACTGCGTTTAGACAGAGCCATGGTTTAACTGGGACCGGGGGCTGTTTTCTGGAGGAAAATAAAATGTGTCGCTTACCAAACTGGAACATGAAACTAATCTCGAGTTTTCTGAGAAATCACGAGTACATATCTGAAAATGTACCCCAAGGTAAAGTCTTCGTGAAGCTATCGTACCACGAACGACACACAAATAACATTTACAAGGCAGATGAATAAATGCTCAACAAGTCTGGCCAAACACATTCCCTGGGTTATTTTCTGAGAGAACCTTTGCCTTTTTTTCTTGACATGTTTACATGTGCCGGCAAACCGTTGTGAGGGAAATCTTTCTCCGCTTTAGCGCGCCGTGGCGTGGCGCGCTGAAATAAACACAAACACGGCCCAATCAGCCGGGCCCGCCTGCAGAGCTGACCGCATCCATCACTCTGTCAGCGTCCCCTCTCCTACGCTGCAGGAAGCGCCTCCCCAGGGCCCTTTGATTCCACACACAAATCTCCACCACCTGTCTCCTTCAGAAAAGAAAAAAAAAAGAGAGCGCTGCGAGCCAACATGCTGCAGACCCTCCCCGCTATCGGAGGGCTCCATTCAGCAACGCGTGTGGGGGGGGGTCACCCAAATTGGAAGAAAAAGAGAAAAATCTGAAACAAAAATTTAAAAAATAAAAATAAAAAAAAAGGTCAGGAAGCACGATAAGCTTCCAATGGTGGTAAGACAGCTCCAAGAAACAGGACGTGTCAGAACATCGGGTCTTTACCAGCATGAAGGAACTTCTTGAGGTTTAAATCCAGTGCTGTCTGAGGAAAACCCAAGAGCATGCAGGAGGTGAACAGTGAAACGCGCTGGCTAACTATGCTGAGGGAGAACGTTTCCGTTTGGGCTCATCTCGACCTCGGGAGTATACGACAAAGCAGGATTTCTGAGTTAGCTGGATAAGTGCACTGAGTAAAACCAGGAACCCTCCAAAATCTGGAAGCCGTTCCAGGTTTTACTCAGTGCAGCTACCCAGTCAACTCTGCTTTGTCGTACAACCCCCTGCTCTTTAACACACAATCACATCTGTGCTGCGATCCAAGACCGCAGTCTTGAGTCACAGAGCAATGCAAGAGAGCGCCGCACTTTGTTCAATCACAATCATGGCGAGCAGTGCGAGCGATCGGTGACGTGGAGAGTGCCAGTAACGGAGGGAAGAGCCGGAGAGCTGCGACATGGAATAGCGAGATGGATCACGGCGCCCTTAACCAAGCGCAGAAAACCGTGATGGAGAATAGAGCTGTTGAAAAGGGAGCAGAACAATGGAGCGGTATCACGGATCAGCGGCGTGGGGGCCACCGCATCGCGCTGGAAACGGGGACAGAAATGTGCGATGTGGAGCGACCGCGGAAACGGAGAAACGTGGCGCGCTCCTCTTAAAAATTATGTTCTTTCATTTACGGATCAAAGAGCAGCTCTCCTAATATCCTGCAGCCTGACAGCTGCTGTAGGGGGGATTCATTCCCTACTCTATCCCTGTGGATAGGATGAAAATGGGGTTCTGAAAATTAGCCTGGTCTTTACCTGTGAGGTACCAGTGTCCCCCACAGACATTCAGGCAGAAGTCACCAACTTACCAAATTACGTCAAGCGAAGGACAGGCGCACCAGGTTATTACGTCAAGCGAAAGACAGGCGCACCAGGTTATTACGTCAAGCGAAAGACAGGCGCACCAGGTTATTACGTCAAGCGAAAGACAGGCGCACCAGGTTATTACGTCGAGCGAAAGACAGGCGCACCAGGTTATTACGTCAAGCGAAAGACAGGCGCACCAGGTTATTACGTCAAGCGAAAGACAGGCGCACCAGGTTATTACGTCGAGCGAAAGACAGGCGCACCAGGTTATTACGTCAAGCGAAAGACAGGCGCACCAGGTTATTACGTCAAGCGAAAGACAGGCGCACCAGGTTATTACGTCAAGCGAAAGACAGGCGCACCAGGTTATTACGTCAAGCGAAAGACAGGCGCACCAGGTTATTACGTCAAGCGAAAGACAGGCGCACCAGGTTATTACGTCAAGCGAAAGGCAGGCGCACCAGGTTATTTTACAACCACTGGGCATTCACCCACATTTCACTGTGCATACCAAGGAGTGTCAATGCAAAGAACGCACCACGGATACGTGCGGCCTTGGGCAAAAAAAAAAAAAAACGAAACAAACGCTTAATTCAGCAACACATGCACATACAGTATGTTTGCCGTTGTATTAGCGGGCTCGTCTCATCCCCTCATTACAAACACGGAGGCCTGCAGCAGGACTGACTCATCCCACAGTGAGTTATGTGTACGCCTTTCATTCCTCTTTATCTCCTAGTGTAGGCAAACATGGCAATCACAAACAAAGCGCCTGAAAGCGGCTACATTCGCGCACTTCCATGATTGGGGGAGAAGAAGAAAAAAAATAGCGAACCTTCCTTCTGAGAGAATAGAATTATCTGCTGCAATCTCTCAGCTGTGTCTCCACCTAATCAAACCCACCAGGTAAAGAGCCACTGCAGTCGTCGCAACCCCGCTGATTACTCCTGACGGCTTCAATTGCGCAATAAATCCTGCAATCAGGCTGCTGATTCTACTGAATCAAAGGAGGGGGGGGGGGGGAACGAGGGACGTGCGTCCCCCCAAAGACCTTCCAGAGCACGAGCGAACAGACTCGTTACGTTGTGCTTTGGCGCATGTTGGGCTGCACAGTGAGTTTTGAGAAAAGAGTGCGGTAACGCGATCTTGACTTGAAGTATTGTACGGTCTGCTGCGGGAATCTTATATAAATGACTTTTCGGAGCGTCATGCAGGGCGGAAATTAATGGCTTTGGGAACAGTGGAAGCATTGAGGTTGAGGGGAACAAGACACACTTGCCAAGTCCAGGCAGCGGCGCCGTATTTAGGGGGGGGGGGGGTAGTGAGGACGATGACTTAGAAATCAGGGACTACAAAGGATTTTCTGGGGGGACCTGGAGTGGTGGGGCCCAATGCGAGATCTTTTCATGGGGCCCAAAACCCCTGACACCAGGTCCGAGCGTTCTGAGGACCTTGTGCGCGTGAGCCGGCTCCAGGTGGACACCTGACTTCACGCACCTTACGGCCGTATTTCACAAACCACAGCCTGCATATGTGGGGGTGAAAAGGCCATCCCTCACAGGTGTGCGAGAGGACGAGCGAAACTGCGGAGCTTAAGGGGGTCAATTCCATACGCTCCGGTTCAGGTTAACCCTCCCCCAGTACATAATTACGACTTCTTAACGTCCTGTTCATGCTCTGGTACCCGGACATCTGTTTGCAGCATGTCTCGCAAGGAGCCGCGGCTCGCGCTTCCTCTGCGCTGCGACTGGGGGGGCCGGTGAGCGCCAGCCTGCCGTTACTCAACCCCCACCACCCCTCAGACCGCATAACTGCAGCCATTCAAGTCGCTGCAATCTGGCCGGGGTCGAAGCCACGGCTTCCTGCGCGCGGGAAGAAAGGGGTCGATTGTGTTCCTGTGGTCAAAAGAGGAGCCGTTTGTTCAGGGGCCGGCCTGCTTGCGGGCCTTCTGTGAGCCAGCTGACCTGCGTAGGGGCACTGTTGTGAGAGGAGGGAGTGTTTCCGTGTGCGTATGTGTATGTACGCACGGTGAGGGTAGGGTAGAATGGGTCAAATAAAAGGGGCACAGTGCAATAGAGGTGGGACATTTAAACTGTTCATCGCCAAAGCCTGTTGAATGAACATGGGCTGATGGAGAGCGGGTACATGGTAGTTCCTCATGAATATTGTGGATTCATAAAAAGGGAAGACTCTTTGGGTTGAAGCATGCCAGTCAGGGACAGCCGGTGGGGCTGCGGGGCTCGGGCGGAGCCGTCCCAGTGCCCAGCGCGGGGCCACGGCGGAACAGGTGGCTGGCGGAAAGGGGGGGGGGGCAGATTGCAGCGGGCGACTTGTCGGGAGCAGGGAGGGGAGCGCCCCAATGTGACAGCTCAAGACGTTCAATTAGCGCGTCTCTGGGCCCCAAGTTCGGCAGGCAGGCAGGAGAAAAGGCTTGGGCTGCGATGGGCGGAAGTTATCCACCTTCATCCTACAGTCCCTAATGAGGAAACTGACGAGAGCGCAAAGCGCTTTGCGCCTTTTCAAGGGCACCGTTTTTAGCTTGGTTCCATTTCCTGGGCGGCGATAAATAAAAGCCGAGCAGTGTAAATAAGTCGCTGTAAACAGCACTAACGAGTTGCTCCTTAATTGGAAATTCAGAGCTGAGAAGTACATGCAAATCTCCAAAGGAAATGCAAACTTATCACCGGAACACCTGGATTTCAGCAGGTGGGGAGGAAGCGCCTTAAAGTGCGCCCAATGTGTGCGCCTAGCTGTCACGCGCAAGTGCACATGTACACGCGTGCGTGCCGCAATGACGCGACGGGTACATTTTTCCTTCGGTCGATCCTAATGTGGATCCTGCAGATGCTCTGCATTTGATAAGTAGTCAGTGTCTAATCAGTCGGTTCATTAGGCCATGTTTTTCCAGAAAAGGCATCTCGTTATTTTCGGGAAGAGTAGAACGAACGCAAACACAAACGGCAGATTCGCAGTGTTATTTGGGGATGTATACTAAATGAGTTCACGCTCAGGAAAAGATGCAACGCACAGAGAATGGAAGTGTGTGAAGATGTGAAGCCTGCCAAACTCAAAGGACCGAGGGCCTATATGCACCATTACTTAACTAGCACAGTGCCATGAAACAAAATGGGGCCTCTTTAACAGAGTGTGTGAAATTCAACCCGTGCTGCTTGTTACATATCCATCGTTTAAACACTGTTGGACAGCTGTAAAGATAATTGGATCAGTAGCTATGTTTAGATGGATAATGTCTCCCCACCCCAATTCTACCTGCATTATGGTCACTTAGCAGACCTCAAGAAAAACAGATCGGCTTCATGTTACGACTGGAATGCAGCCTTCATTTGGACCTTTACAGGCCTGTGATATTTCGCTTCTCAAAAGTAATCACACAGAGAATCTTACGTGTTAATTTAAACCTTTTTTTTTTCTTTCTGTGTTTTGGAATTTACAACCGTTTCTTCACGTACCCTCAAAAGTTTGGAGTGACTTTGGACTGAGGAAAGACGGCGTGCTGTGGTTGAACACACAGAGACATCGACCCGGCTGACACTTACACATCTACCCACAAGCTGCTTGTTCTGAGTCAAAGCAATGTCAAACGGCACACGCCGCTCGTTGGGCCAGTTGGCTGAATATGACCCTGTCAGATCCCAGCTGTGCGATTCTCACATAATCCAGGCTCTGTGCTCCGGTGCCAGACCTGAGAGACCCAGGCCTGGGTGCCTTGGCTTTCTGGGATACTGTTTTTGTCATCTGCCACCCCACACACCCCCCCCAAAAACTTACCCAGGTCCAGTATGATGAGCTGGGCGCTGGCCTGGACATTGCCCGCGTCGTTCTCTGCCAGGCATTGGTAGAAGCCCTCGTCCGACGTCACCAGGCCCAGGACTTGCAAGTTGTGTTCCTTCTGCAGGGAGGAAAACACAGGTTGTATGACTTTTGATCCTTTCCTTTCACTGCGTTACACTTCCAAACCGGCCGAGTGTCAAACAAAAACCCTGTTTCAACTCGCAGTGCACCCTCCGTGCAATACACACGGTGGACCACGTACAGGTAGGCCATACAAAAAAAAAAGAAGAAGAAAACGCGCGAGCACACTCCCTCGACTCGTGGGCAGCGAGCAACCTGCAAACGTCCCGACAGTACGGGACGAAAGCAACCTTCTCTCAATGTCAACGTTTTGTTTAATCCCAATTCCCAAGTGGACCAGAGCAGTGGACGAATGGGACGCGGTGACCAGATCAGCCATTAGCCTGGAATAGCGCGCTAAGTTGTTACGGAAATAGCGCGGGACACAGGTGCTGCCAGCGCTGGGGAAGGTGACCAGCAGACACAGGGCAATTAGTCAAGCGGCCCCCCGAGGGCCCGATAGCATCGGTAGTCTAACTTCTCACACGGCGCACACCCAAAACCGAAAATCCCGAAACCTTATTTCACTTAGGAGCTCTCCTTTTCCCAGACAGCACGCCTTACACTCACTTAGGGGGCAGTAAAGACACTTGGACCTGACCATTAGATATAATGAACAGCCCCCAGGCTTCCGCTGGCGGTGAAAGAACCAGAGTGGCGGGTATCTCACCAAGTCTCATGGTGAGACTTGGGATAGCGACAGTTCTGTTTCTAACCAACACACACACACACACACACCAAATTCCACTGAACTCTGGACTCACAATGATTTTGAAGTAGTCGCTGGGGATGACGGCGTCCCCGTTCTTGACCCACTTGACGGTGGGGGGCGGGGAGCCCGTCACCTCGCACTCGAAGATGATGTCCCTGGACTCGTGGGCGTGGATGTTGGCCGGGCGCTTCAGGAACCGCGGGGGAACTGAAAGACACAGAGCGCAAAGCGAGCACAAGGATAAAGGGCAGCGCACAGACAAACAGCCGCTCATTTCCTCATCGGCTGACATCGGCACAGGCAGAGGCAGAGGACACGACAGAGAGCCATTGTGATGGCTTATTCAAGGCATCAACACTAATGATGTAAAAATGCCTCCCAGTCAGAGTCCCGCTGGTATATTTCCCTAAATAAGCACCAATGTAACACGCAGCACAAACATATCGGCTATGCTGAATTCTCAGCAACACAGACAATGTTTAAATTATGCACAAGTTTAAATGTACCGCTCGTACATCTTCCAAAATACGCAGCTTCAGCCCCAAAAGCTCATTTTCCCGCTTTTTCATCTCCAGGTCAGGACTGTTGATCGGGCCAGAGTCACCACTGCCTTAACGCCGGGGCTCAAACGAGCGCGCGCGCTCCTCTGACGGCATCGGCCGCAGAGCTGACGCAGCGGTGACCCGGGGAACCTTGGCCGACTTCGCCGCCCCGCCTGAACGAGCGACGGCGATCGCCTCCCGTGGCTGTGGACTCCGAGTCATAGCGACGCAGCTCAGACCGTCCGACGCAGTCTCGCACCTTCTCACCTGCCATTTAAAACTAAAAGTACAGCCATAAGCATTTCAGAACGTCAGGAAAACAGAGGTCACCCTCACGCCGTTAAGCAACAGAAGAAGAAAAAAAATAATAATAATAATAAGATTTGTAGCCGTGCTCAACATTACACTCAAAATTGCGTTTCCACCGTAACCTCCGCTGCCCTTGGCTATCGCCGAAGCCCGGCTGATTTAAGCTGACAGGCTGGAAAATTATATGCTTTGGGAAAGTGTCAGTCTTCATTTTCTGTACCGAACTGCATGTCCCAGCAGTGGGTTTTTGCAAGCGGTTCCCGTTCGTTTGCTCATATGAAAACAAAGTCTCGAACGCATTCCTCCTAATGACCGGTCGAGAAAAGGAATGTTCCGGGCTTTCTTTTTTTCTTATCAAATATCAGAGGAAATATATTTCATCTTGAGCGAGAGATAAACACCAACTGCACTTTCCCTAATGAGAGGGCGCCGTGAACATAATGAACCCCGCCAGAGCTCTGGTCAGTTATGAGGGGTTTCCAGCGATAAGCACTGACCCCCAACAGGAGAGGGGAGAGGGAGGGAGAGGGAGATTCCTGCAGTAATCTTCCTTGCTTGAGGTCACAGTGTCAGGTTCATTGCATGAGGGCGGTTAACATATTTTCAGCTGCGCGTAACTGCAGAAAGCATAGGACTGGCAGACGGGTAACACACTCCCCCAGGCAGCTCCCCTTCACGCGCGCAAACCCATCCTGTGAGACCAGCGCCCTCAGCTGGCGGGGGCAGGCAGTTGGGCGGTGGGCGGGTACCGCGGAGCTCGTTATCTGCTGCTGAGAGAATATCCCCCCCCCCCACCCCCTCGCTCTCCAAACTCCCTCTGGTGCCATGCACCATTTACACTAAATGGATTTCAGACTTTTGGAACCCATCTGACAAGGCAGTGAGCACAAAAACAGCTAAAAATAACACAGAAGCTCGTGTGACTCCAGGGCCTGAAGGCACAGACAGAGGATGGGGTTGAAGTTGGGGGTGAATTCCACACATCCACATCAATCACAAACTCACCAGTAGAGCCAAAATACATCCAAATCCATCGTGAAAGTAACACAAGTTAAGTGAGCTTTCCCGTTTTGCCAGAACCATCATTCATGCTTTTTATAGATTAGCGATTCAAAGTTCTTTTTCATATCTGAGATATACTGCAATCAAGAGGAAGCAGACATACAGAATAGAACCTTTTTGTGAAGTTACATAAATGCTACGAGAGCCGCTAAAACAGAGGGCCCCTGATTGGCTGCCGATGGTACAGAGGGCTCCTGATCGGCTGCCGATGGTACAGAGGGCTCCTGATCGGCTGCCGATGGTACAGAGGGCTCCTGATCGGCTGCCGATGGTACAGAGGGCTCCTGATCGGCTGCCGATGGTACAGAGGGCCCCTGATCGGCTGCCGATGGTACAGAGGGCCCCTGATCGGCTGCCGATGGTACAGAGGGCCCCTGATCGGCTGCCGATGGTACAGAGGGCTCCTGATCGGCTGCCGATGGTACAGAGGGCCCCTGATCGGCTGCCGATGGTACAGAGGGCCCCTGATCGGCTGCCGATGGTACAGAGGGCTCCTGATCGGCTGCCGATGGTACAGAGGGCTCCTGATCGGCTGCCGATGGTACAGAGGGCTCCTGATCGGCAGCCAATGGTACAGAGGGCTCCTGATCGGCTGCCAATGGTACAGAGGGCAAGCGCAGCTCGCTCGCAAGCGCTGCTTTAGGTCCGCCAAATGAAAAGATCTTCTCTTCAAACGGGGGCCTCTTTCACACAACAGGCAAGGAGTCTCCCGTTCCAAGCTGAAGGACAAAGATGCCAATGTCAAAGTCCATCCGGTGGAATGTCGCAATCCTCGATGAGCCGAAAGGTGGAGGAGGAAACTAACAAGTGAGCCGGTGGGGGGCTCTGCCTGGCCCCCTGCGACAAGCCCAGCGGGAAGAGGTGTGCAACGCTGCCGTTCACCCCAGGAAAGCCGGAGCCCAGTTTCAGCTAATTACGGCTCTGTTATTTTTACGATAACGGCTTACTTTCGGCGACTTCTCCGCTAACTCCCAATAAAAACAAACCCCAAAGAATAAGCCATTCATTTAAGGGGTGCTTGAGCATTTTTTCCGCCCTTGCTGCCAGAAACCATTGCGAATTCCACACCGGTTACCTCAGCGCACACACTGCCTGGAAGCTTTACATCTCCATCGCAGCCCCCCCCAGACCACAGCCCAATCCCACCGAAAACATTCAACCGTACGTCCACACAGGAGCGTAGCAGGCCTGTTCGTACGGCGCAGCGGCGGAGCCGCTCGCGGAATGTCACAATAGTGAGGGATACCGGAAAGCCGACTACAGTCAGAGCGCCTATAGTCAGAGCGCCGTAACGCCATAATGGGCCATGGTGTGCCCTTTTATCACGCGTGCCAACCGGCGGCAGATGAAAGCCGCTCTCGTTCCCAGAGCACCCGAGAGCCATGAGGCCTGCACTTTCAACACAATCAAATACAATAACGCCATTAAACTGCAGCGCTCTGATCTCGTGCATCCGCACACGAGGAGGTCGGCGGCAAAATTGCCTTTGTTTTCAAGAGGAGCCGTGGCTTGTTTTTCCGGCTTTGTGAATGCAAACACTGACGCCCTGTGAGCGATTGTCATTTTTTCATGCGCCCACTTCAAAAGAAAAGCTAAACTGCATAACTTCTGATTCAATTGCTATACTCCAGATCAGAAAGCAGTGCATTATGGGGGGGAGGTTGGACAGGTGTGGGTCCCCTGTGAGGGTGGCACAGGTGTGGGTCCCCTGTGAGGGTGGCACAGGTATGGGTCTCCTGTGAGGGTGGCAGGTGGGTATTGGATAAAAGCGTCTGCTAAATTACTGTAATGTAATGTAATGTGGTATTGGGGTGTCAGGACTTCCCCAGGGGACAATGTGGGTTCTTAGCTGTTTTGGGGAAGGGCAGACTCTCTACTTTGAGTTTGTGGGGGTGGGGGTGTTGCATGTTATTGTTTCTGGACCCCTTTGATCAAGATGACTGAGTGAAGGTTTAAGTTTCAGCGTAACACAAGGTATAATCTACACCTCTGTTCACCTATTGCAATATTCAATACAGAATTATTACTCATTTTCACATTGAGAGAAAAACCTCCAAAATGCCACCGCAGCAACCTCTCCTTGTGCCATCAAAGAAAACCTTTGTTTTACTTTAAATTTAATTTAGGTTAGAAAAAAGAACTGACCTTGTGATGCGATTGCGCAAACAGCTTTAACCTTCAGTGGATGACAGGCTATTATTTTTAAAGATCCTGCTAAAATAACTTTTTTTTGTCAACCTTGGAGGTAACCTCACATACATTTACTTCAACTGCTCTGCGAAATATGTGAGCAAAATAACGCTCTACATCTCCCAACAGTGAGCGGGAATACTCTGCACCATTAATTACCCAGCATTTCATGAAGGCATGAAGGGCTTTTAAATGGCCACAGCTTTTAACGGTGGAAGTGTGCCCGATCAGCAGAGTGGCGAGTTAACAAGCTACAAGCTCTATTGTGTTCATTGTGTCTTAGGGATAATCTGGCCAGCTTTTAAAGAGCTCTTACTGTCTGTTCACTAAATGAAGGAACCTAATCAGCCATTGCCAAGTAATAAAGTCTCTCTCCTGATAAAAAGGACCGTTTCCCTCTTTTCCTGTCCCTTTCCTGAATTATTTCAATGCCGATGGACCGGCAACCGCACAACGCAGACGCTCTGCCAGGCATCCGACTGCTTCCTTTCTACCGTCAGCTGACAAACGAGCTGCTGCCTGGGGAGGTTGAGGATGGAAACCGAGAGAAAACCAATACTTTACTCATATTATGTTGTAACCCGTATGGGAAGAACCCGTCTTTCTCTTTGTGAGCTGCAAATGATCAGTGGCGGCCATTTTGTCCATTGTAACCGACGGAGTCGGTTTAGAATTTCGTTTTGAGCAGCCTGGAGCAGAGTAGTTAGGGGAGGATCGCCTCAGGATTGGGGGGGGGGTTGTTCCCAGGTGCCCCTGCTGGAATCCTTCATCTGCACAGGCAGCCCCCCCCATCAGCAGAATGTTGGAGTTCAAGCTCAGCTCTGCGGAATACGGCGCAATTAATATAAGCAGATATAAGCTACCGGGGACCTAAATAAAAATCACAAAGCAATCAATTACTCAAACTCGACCTCAGCTTCCAAACGAGGGTGGAAGCCTCTCTGAAATAAAAGCGCTGAGGCACTGAGGCGGGCATCAGACTGAAGCTCTGAGAGAGTTCAGCAGTCCCCCATTGAGAGAAGACAGGTGTGCCAAGCGGCAACGCGGCGTCCGCCTCCATACGGAGAGGCTAAAGGGCGTAAGGCTCCATACGGAGCGGCGAAAGGGTGTAAGGCTCTTTTGCTCAAGAGCAGCGCAGGCCGTTTGGGGCCTACTGCCCCTCTGCTCGTTACCAAGTCAAATGAAAATAAACGTAATGAAACTTGGTCAACCTAATTGGTTTTTGAAGGCCATAGTCTCTTCATTAGAGTCGGGGGGGGGAAATCTATTATAAATATTAATATTTCAGGGCTGTTGAGCACAAATTCAGTTTAATAAGTGTGATTTTTTAATTTTTAATTTTTCTTTGCGTAAAAGAAAACAATTAAGGTCTCTGGCTAAGAATTTACCGTCCACTCTCAGCGGGAGCAGAATAAAATCAATACAATTAAAGTATAAATAAAGAAAAGGCAGGCTCTGCACTCCATCGATCATGCTATTCATAATACAGCCAATCACAAGCAGGCCTGGCCCGGCGGACCCGCGGGGTGCCCTCTGTGGCTTCTGTCGAGACTCATCTTTGGACCCCAGACACCATTCACACCCCAAATCCATTATCCCCAGGGCCTGCAAGCACCAGGCCAAAACCCACATACAATCACAAGATGAATGGCCGTTCACATCTTTACCTGCAGTCTTCAGACGGTTGCTCTGACAACCGTGTGAACAACACTGAATATTCACTTCACGTCGGGGGCTGGAAAGCGCCATAAAGCATGCATCACTGCTGCAATGAATTCTGCGCCTTCTCTAAAACACGCACACACAAGCACACTAACACGCACGCACTCACACACAAGAACGCACGCGCACACATACACACACACACAAGCACACTAACACGCACGCACACACACACACACACACACAACACACAAATGTGCAAACATCACACATGAATGCGCCCACACGAACGCACACACACACACACAAACAAACACACACACGATCGCACACACACAACCGCGCACACACAAACGTACACAGACACACACACAGACACACACACACACACACATGACCAGAGCTGCTTCAGGTTACCCTCAGGCCTCTGGGATGAGAATAAACGTCCTTTTAGATGAGAGAGGGAAAGACCTGGGTGAGTTCCCCACAGAGGAGAGGAGAGGAGAGGAGAGAAAGAGGGGAGAGGAGAAGAAAAGAGAGAAACGGTGGGAGAAGAGAGGTGAGGTCACAGCGCTCAAACAAAGAGCAGGTGAATCCACTATGAGACTGAACTACAGAGAGCAGGAAAAACACCACGTCCATCTGCCTTTTTATAGAAACCGAAATGCACACTGACATCGACTATCAGACCAGGAAAGCCACCCGCTATTATAAAAACAGCGCCCTGCGTCAGCAAGGTCCCTGATGCCCTCACACCCAGCCCCTGCCAAGGGTAGGGCACGTCCCACCCAATCTTTTCATTGCCGTTTCGGTCTAACAAAATAAAAGCTTGAAATGACCTCTCTCTCTCTCTCTCTCTCCCCAAACCCATCTCCGATACCAAAGAGCAAACGAGAGCTGAAACGCAGGCAGCCTCATCAAAATTTTATATTCTTCAGCAGTCTGGCAATAAAACTTTTATTGGATCCAAGGCCTTACTCGTAGATGAGAAACACATGGAAAAAACCGACAGAGCTCCAAGTGCGCCCCGTACAACCCCCCATCGTAGCTCCACCCCCCCCCCCCCCAGATAATGCACAGCACACAACCAACACTACCGCCATTCACCCCTTCAGGCCCGAAGCCACTTATGCAGGCCTGGAATTAAAACCTGCTGCTCGCACTGCTCCAGTTTACCGCCCGGCCTTCTCCAGTGAGGGCGGAGACATGTTGGCGTAGCGTAGCCGCTCTGCCGGCCCCTCCTCTCGCCGAGGGGCCCTCTGGATCGGTTTAGCTGGGGTTCCGACGCTCCTCGGGGAGGGGGAAGGAGGAGCCTCCTCCGCACAGACCCAAACCCACAGTAAATATGCACATGTCTGAAGACATGCAGAGAGAAACCACAAAGAGGGAAAAAGAGGGAGAGAAAGAAAGACAAGAGAGGAGGGAGAGAGAGAGCGGGAGGAGAAGGAGGAAGAGGACAGAACACACACTCACAGTTCCAAAACCGTGAAAATATACAGAGGCGTTACTCAGCCCTAGAAGCCAGACAGCACCGTGACTCTTTACATTCTCAAGGTTTAAAAATACTTTGTAGGGCCAGCCAAATGAGGCAACACCGATAAAAAAAGAATTGATAACAAAGCGTTTGTTAAATTTTCAGTTTATAAAACAACAAAGCATATCATATTTCTGCAGTAAATGGCTATTGTTTGGGCTGAACGAGTAAACAGAGAGACCCCATTACTAATTCCGTCATGGCAGTAAAACAGAAAGAAATCTCTGGAGAAGACATGGCTGGCACTGGGACAGAGCTGGAATTAACAGAGCTTGCACAAGATCAAAAACAGCCCTGAACCGGGAGGACAAATCCATCGATTAGAGAGGCTTCTCAGAATCCGCCGCCTGAACACGACGAACGCGCAACAGAAGAGCGGAGAAGCTAAACGGCCGGGCTTAGAGCGCTTTGCCACGGAAACGCAGGGCGTCCACGGCGTCACAACAAACAATGAGTCACTGAGAGAGCTGAAAACACAGGGGAAAGAAGGTGGTGCGTGCGTGCGTACGTGCGTGCGTGTGTGTGTGTGTGTACGCATGTGCTATTGTTTATTTATTTTATATATAATCATTTCCGTCCCCGTTCTTTCTCCCCAGTTTGGACGTGGCATTTGCGCAGCTCCGGTCACTGTTGTGCAACATGCAGGGATGAGTGCCGCTCTCTCTCCCATGAGCCCGTGGAGTGCAGCCTGTTCTGGAGCGGCCGTACGAGATGGAGACGAGACCGGCGAGGCAGCGTCGGAGAGGAGAGCGCAAACACTGGAATGACAGGAAGGGGGCGCTCCAGCGCGCTGACCCCGCCGCTCTCCCTGCGAGCGCCTGCATGCTGATCGGCCTTGTGTGCACCGGCGTAATTAATCCCGCGTCCAGCGCGCGGTCAGAAGAGGGGAGGAGGACCCGGTCCATCTGTCACCGGTTTGTCACACGAGACCTGAGGGTGGAAACGCGCCCGGCGGACAGACATAAAAATCTAAAAACGCAGCACGACTGCGCGAGGTCTGGAACGTTACTTATTATTTTCTGATCTCGCGAGCCCTCGGCATTGCTGGTGCACACACCGGAACCAGGACTTCCAAAATAACGGCACAATGCTACCTAAATAAACAGAAGGCACGAGCCCTACAGATAATACCTCAAGCAAAGAGTATTAAAGGTATTATGTGGTTCCAAGCAGTGAAAGCACAATAAAGGCAGAAGACCTTGAGGCCGATGGCAGCTCCAAACGGTGGAAAGATGGCATTGGGCAGCGTTTTACACTCTAAGTGCTGTTTTATACTCTGCCTGTGACATCCGCACCACTTGAGGGGCGCCGTTTCCATGGAGATTGATTAGATCTCATTTGTATTAGGCTATTAGAGTAAAGGGAGCCAGCTGGCTGCCGGGGGGCCCGCTGGTTGCTGTAGGCCCCGCCCTCTCTTTGATCGGACCCCCCAAGCGGCACGCGGCGTGTGGCGGGGGGAGGCGAGCCCAAAGAAGCGTCTCGACTTACTGGTTCGCTTGCCACGGCTGGCGAGGTTCTGATCTTCACGCGTGGGCGGAGAAGCGATCGGACCAGCGACGGGGGGGTGCGGGCGGCTTCCTCTCTGAAGGCGCTAATGTAACGGGGTCTCCTGGCGGGATGACCCACCTGGGAGAACGAGGAGGGCCGGATTTGGGCCGAGCCCCTGTCCGGCTGCCCCGCTGTAGATCAGAGCCTTTGAGGTAAAGCCTCAAAGCGCATTTCTGTGGCAGGAGCTGATGATGAAGCTTGCGGATTAATATTCCGCACGTGTACGACTGTACGGAAGCCCAACGGGGAGCTGGACTGGGTTCCTCATTTGGAAGCGTACGCTGGGTATCGCTGCTGATGGCGGTGTGTGCCGGCCAACCACAGACAGAAAAAACCCGGCAGCGACGGCCTTCAAACTCAAATAGGGTCAAACAGCACTATTTTACCAGAGGTAGGGGAGACTCGTTGCACTGAAAATATGCTCCATAACTCCAGAAACACAACGGAAAATGTCTAAAATGTCAAAATAAACACTCCGTCTACAAAGACCATTTCAAGGGTCAAGATCTTCCAACAGCTACACGAGCTCTGGCATTTATACCAGCACTAAATATTATTCATACAGTAAATAAACACATTTATAAATAAACTTTCTTTGTCCTTGAAGACTGTGCCAGTAAAGCGCTATTCTGTCATGGAACAGGAGAGGGGGAGACTAGTGTTCTTGAAATGGGGGAAACAAAAAATATAACCTGGCCTTCAGAGGCGCATGTACAAAATGCTAAGCGAACAGCACAACTCCAGTGAGTTACTGTCTCACATAAAGACAGGGGGAGTGCGTAACAGCAAGCAGCGGGTGGGTCTCCGACTCCCCGCCCCCCAACTCTTGCCTCTAATGAGAACTCTGGGGAGGAAAGGGGGCGGGTGTGTACCTGGTCGGGGAGGGGATGCCCCCAACCGACGGCGAGCACCAAGGACAGAATCCTCCCGCTGATATAGTCCGAGCTCAGCGCTCAGCGAGAGAGGGGACGTCACCCTTCTCCTCTCGAGCAGCACGCTCTACTTCCCGGTGAGGCGTGCGGAAGTATTCTGCCTAGTAACAGAGCGCTGTTGTGTGTTCACAATCAGGCCTCACCTGAGAGACACTCGAGGGTGCCAGGAAGCAGCTTCCTCCGTCTCTAAGAGCTCTTTTATCTCGAGCGTAGCTCTGTCTCTGCCTCTCTGTCTCCGTTTGTCTCTCTGTCTCTACCTTTCTATCCTTCTCCCCCCTCTCTCTCTCCCTCCCAAACTCCCCGTGTTCCATTATCTGAATACCTGACATCTCTCGCACAACATAATTGATTACAATTCATTATCGTCAGTACTCTCGCCACGCCAGCAATCCAAATAAACCCCTATAATGACTGGACTTCACCGTTGCTCTCAGACTGGTAATCATTAAATGTGAGGTAATAAACATGCAGCGTTAATATAGGGCAGAGATGACAACTTTTTGTGTTTTCTCCTTCAAGCAGCTATTCCTCAAACGATGAATCCTGCCTAACATGACAGCCGCCGAGAGAGGAGATAAGATGTCCTGCGCCTGGCAGAGATAACACAACCCGGCAGTGAGATTCTTAAGCTAACAAGAGGGAGAAGCAAATACTCAGTCTAAGCTCTGTGGAAACAAGCGACAGAGATTCACAGAGAACAAACGGCAAAAGGCTGAGTAAATAACAGGCTTGGGGAAACAGCTCTGTTGTTGGCAAACAGAAAAAAAGAGAAAAAAAAAAAAAATCACAACTGAAAATAAAACCCATTTTATATTCATCTGTATGGCTTCCAATGCCGTCATCCAACCTGACCAGCAGGGGGCGCCAAACTTGCTGGAGCTTCTTTGGCCAAAAAAAAGCTGCTGCTCAAGCTCTCACCCCGCAACACAGGGTCACCCACGGAGGCCACAGTGGCCAAAATGAGAGGGGGTTTTGTGTACAGTTCAATGCAAAAATACTTTTAATATGGTCATTAAACCTTGACCAATTAGAGTGCGGGGACCCTGAACAGAAGCAGCAGGGATTGGTCCCTATCACACGGGAGCTTGCAGGAGCAGCAGGGATTGGTTCCTATCACACGGGAGCTTGCAGGAGCATCAGGGATTGATCCCTATCACACGGGAGCTTGCAGGAGCAGCAGGGATTGGTCCCCACACGGGAGCTTGCAGGAGCAGCAGGGATTGGTCCCTATCACACGGGAGCTTGCAGGAGCATCAGGGATTGGTCCCTATCACACGAGAGCTTGCAGGAGCATCAGGGATTGGTCCCTATCACACGGGAGCTTGCAGGAGCATCAGGGATTGGCCCCTATCACACGGGAGCTTGCAGGAGCAGCAGGGATTGGTCCCTATCACACGGGAGCTTGCAGGAGCAGCAGGGATTGGTCCCTATCACACGGGAGCTTGCAGTAGACATTCCCTTTCTCCTCGAGCAGAAGGTCTGTAAAAACTCCTGGGACCAATCGATACAGTTCAGAACTTCTGAAAACCGACACCCACGAGCGGTCAAAAACAACCCTCCCTCTCCGACCGTTCCGAAGGGTTCCACTTCCTGTGCGATTTAACACACGGCTCCGCCCTGCTTTCCCCCGCTTTTAACCTTGGGAGTCGCGTCGCGTCACGCTCCGTTTGGAAACCCGTTCCTTCCAGATGAAGCTGGCGTCTCCATTTCAGTCTCACCACGTGCTCCTCAGTGACTGACCTGCGCGCCAGGAGCCTTTCGCCTTTTAAAGCAACGACTCGGGAGGTTCTTTCTCAGGGAGATTCAACATTCCGTCAGGATAACCGAGCAACAAGAAGCGCAAGCTGTACAATGAGCGAGTGTGTGCGGCGAGATCGTTTCTGTGCGAGCTGGGAAATAAAGACGTTCCCGACAGCAGATCCACAGGCCCTCACAGAGTTCGCTACGTGATCAAATCCTCTCTGTACTAAACCTGGAGGCCCTTGCAGAATTCATCTGTTTACAATTGGTGGAGCTACCGAAGCGCCGAGAGCCAAACGTGCGCGGTACCTTCGTCAGTTTGCCGCTGTTCGGTTCGACGGCTGATCGCTGCCGCTGTTCGGTTCGGCGGCTGATTGCTGCCGCTGTTCGGTTCGACGGCTGATTGCTGCCGCTGTTCGGTTCGACGGCTGATTGCTGCCGCTGTCATTACGCACGATCGCTGCATAGCATCAAAGTGAATTTTCCTTGCAACTGACTAAAAAGCACCCCAGACCTCTCCCAAGCCACCATACACGACAAAACTGAATACGAAAGGGGAAAAAAATAAAAAAATAAAAATAAAATAAAAACTTTTTTACATAAACCCTAAAAATATAACCAAACAAAGATGCATGCTAATAAACATTTATACATCATTTGAAAACAATTTGGTTACTCCTGATTGCGTAAAATAAGTGGTTACCTACCAACAAAATAAGTCATACACACTCCCATAAGACTAAGATGCACTGTATAACCCGTTAAAGTTGAAGAGAAACCGCAGAAAAGCATGTACAGTTGGAGAGGAGAAAATTCAGTTAGAAAAACACGACGGCCTAAAGCTGTTTGATGGTAGGAGCTTCACTTTGATTGGTCCCCAACTGTGCCCGCTCTAGCTGTATCACCAAATAAACCAGTTCCAATTGGAAAAGATGACATCTAATAATGTGCAACTGCCATAATGCACGAGCTCATCACAGGGCATGAGGCTGAGCTTAGCGGGGGGGGTACACGGGCGCGCTGCGCGGGGCAGAGTCGCAGGGCCTCATACCTTGGACTGTCAGCTCGGCCTGGGCCTCCACTGTCTCGTTCCCGTTGTCTGCCAGGCAGCTGTAGATCCCGGCGTCGTCCTCGGTCAGGTTGAGAATCCGCAGACTGCCCCGGCCCACCACCTCGAACCGGCCCTCACTGGCCGGGCGAGAGAGAAAGAGAGAGAGATTTTGAATTTGAGTTTTAGTTTAAAAAAATATATTTTAAAAAAACCAATGTACATCCACATCTCGTCAGAAACGGTTTACATTACAAGTTTGAGAGAGAGCGAGAGAGAGGGAGAGACAGAGAGAGAACTTGGTTAGTACCGACACAGATCACATAGCTTTCTGAACAGGACTACGGCCGGTGAAACAAAGCTCATTTGGAGGCTATGCGGCTCATTACGGGACATTGCGGGAAGGAGAACTGCATGGAGCATCTTCATACGGCTTACGCTGTGCCAAAAAAGTGGACGGCGACTTTGTATTAACATGAAACGGTGGGGTAAAAGTGCGCAGAACCACGCGAGCGCAGCCGCCAACCCCGCTGGGGCTTCTCATTCCCGAGCTGAAGACAACGTTTGCGCGCGTCTCGCAAGATCGGCCTCTTACAAAAATAAAAGTTTGAGAGATTTTTGTTTCAGCTGCCATTTCCCCTCCATAAGCCCCATTTTCAACCCAACGGCGAATGTGAACGAGGGCGTGAAGTCGAAAGCGGAGACTATAAGAGATAAAAGGACACATCGAGAGCCCCCTTTTCACAGCTGCGGTCTTACCTAACAATGTTCTGGAACTTTACCGTTTGAGGGTCACGTGTGAAACAGTTGGCGTTCTGCAAAAAGTTGCAATCCGGCTGAAGATGCATTTTAGATACAACGTTTCGACGTTAGTGTGCACAAAGCAGCGACGTTATTGGATAGAGCGCGCAAAACTTGACTCGTTTTGCCAAGATATGCATTCATTCATTTTGTTTTTGTTCAAAAACTGCCAAACAACACAACAACATTGCCAACTGGCAATACCAGTATAAACATCCATCAAGCTCGTGCAGAAACTAAGATGGTAAACGAAGCAGGTACGTAAAATAAACGATGGCCTGCCTTACTAAGCAGCCGCACAGTACACGCCGTCAGTGAAACATACATGTCATATCTAGGCTTGTCACAGCGTTACTATTTTGGCACCGGTGTTACTTCCCTCTAAAACGCCGTCGATAGCGGCGTTACCGAACTTCCCTTTAAACGGATCATTGGTCTCAACCTGTTATCATTCATTTGTGTGTAACAATCTGAATAATCCGTCGGCAGGTAAACACACTGCTTCTCTCGTCACATCACGTTAGGGAGATTAAACGATAAATTAAATTTAGAAAAATCCGTTTTAATCACTAAGTGCACTTAACGGGAAAAAAATATATAGACCACTTAACCACGATGTCGGCAATAAAGGCCATCAAACAGTACCTGCATTTAAATGACTAAATCAGCACAATGCAGGTCTTTGCCATGAATATTCTCAGAGTGAGAGTAGAGAAGAAAGATTCTAAACGTATCCACAATTTGAAATAATGTTGATAGAATATGCACAATTTAGCGATGCAAAAATTTTTTTATTATTTTTTATTATTGGCCTAATAGCCTAATTGAGGAGAACTGGCTATATCTGATGGTATGGTGTATTACATGAATATAAAATAAGGTGTTTGTATTCATTTAATAATGTCAATATTGAAGCTCTGCAGATGCACTTTTATTATTTTTGACTTGTAATTACAAAACACCGGTATTGACTGGGCGGAGTTACCGACACCGGCGTAGGCTTGCGTCGCGCGTGCCACTGATTAAACAGAACACGCGACAAGCCTAGTCATATCATTTTATGTTTTCAACGACTTTACAAGGGAGACACAAAAATACTAAAAAACAGTGGAGCTGCTGTAAACACAAAAAGCTTCACAAGAATCAATAAAACGGCACGCCTTCAAAATCTCAAACTAATGATCACATGGAAGGCGCCAATCGGGCGAAACTCAATTACAGAATTCCATTTCGTTCGTTACAGCGCGACGCTGCCTGGCTGATTGAGCATGTAATGGCAAACCGCTGGTAAGGCAGGTAGAGAGTCGTCCCGCTGAACTCTAGCGACGGGCCGAATCGGGAGGCCTTCTGAACGCCGCCTCCGTTTGGACACTGCAGAGCCACGGGAGACGGTCCGCGGAGAGAAATTGCTCGAGAGTTTCAATCACCGGAAGCTAATTTGAGGAGAGAGCCGGCGCGCACGCACGCATCATCGCACGTTACCAAAGGCTCCCGAGTGACAGCGGTAGGCGAGTGCGAATTAAGCATAATAAAGAGGCCGCTATCCCCGGACGCAAAGAGCTCGTATTAATTAGCCCGCAATTTACACTGTCGCTGAAAATCCACCTCCATTAGCAGAGAGTGCAGGTAAAGAAAGTGGGACTGGAAGCTATCAAGAGAGTGTACCGTGAATACCCCCCGACCGGTCTCTCCTGAGCCCCCGTGGGCCCATCAAGCTCAGGTTTCCTCTGTGCCGCCCACCCAGACTGGGGGGGTCCTGCCTCTTCATTGTGGAGCAGACCTCCATATCTCAATCTACATGGACCGCTGGCAATGCTTTGCCAAACGTTGTGTACAATTTCAGCGCGAGGTCGCCAGTGATGCTCTGTCGTGTGGTGAAAGAAAGCTGCTCTCAAAAATTTTTAAAACGCTTTTTCCAGAAAAAGAGCAGACGTCTCCCTTTAGAGGTCACGCTGTCTGAAGCGAAGCCCGGGGGGGGGGGACACTCGCCGGAAAAACGGAAAAGAAATCCATTATTAATAACACAGGTTAGGCCTGCATTCTGAACTTATTTCTGAATTTGACTGAATATTCCCTTTCTCCCGGCGTGACTGAGTGAATATAAACAGCAGAGGTTCAAGCGAAGGTCAGCAGTACTTTAGGTGAGTCTCTGACGTTCCCGCAGCAGACTGGACCAGTTCACCGTGTTCACAAAGTCAGGCACAATAAAGCCTTTTTTTCCAGTGTGAAATTATTTACCCGGTATTACTCACCCTCATTCACATGCCATTAACAGTGTAAGTAAAGGCACATTCAAAGCGGGGCTACAGGTGGTTGTAGGCGGCGTAGGAACAGCTCCAGGGAGGTGAGAATTGGGGGGGGGGGGAGAGTACAGCAGCCGGAGGCTGGTCGCCATACCGGGCCAGTACTAGAGCGCTGCAAACGCAGCCCAGGCGGGTCAGCGCAAAGCGAGCTTGGCACAGGTCCTCTCAGCGACAGCTGCCAAAGTTTGCCCGCAAGACGACGCGCGCTCGAGACCGTGCGACAGACGCGTCGGGAGCGCTCGCGGGGAAGAGCTCGTCTCGCTTCGTTGGAGAGGAAGTGCCTGCCCGCCTAGGTATCGCCACAGTCACAGAATCGTTTACACCTGTGGGTATGTAGCAAAAAATATGGATCTGGGAGGGGGTGGAGGGAGAGAAAAAAAGAGCTCTTGTGCGAGTCTGCCATAAAAACACTTCCAGCCTGTTTTTTTTCCACTTGTAATGGAAAACCCACAGGAGCAGATACGGAAATAAAAAAATAAAAACCCTGCATAGCATATTTTATTTGTTTTGCCAGGATCTGAGAGGGTAAGCTGATCTTCTGATTAGTCTATGACAATAAGGCTTTCAGCCACAGGCAGCGTGGTGTTCGCACAATGTGGTTTAGAATGCACTGGGCAGGCATTCTGAGGGCGGGAGCAGGGCGTGGCCAGGGGAACCGAGGGAACGGGCGAAGAGGCCCTGTCTGGGGTTTGGAAACACAGTGGGAGTGTCACACCTAGTACTATTTATTTATACTTTAAAAAAATAATAATAATAATAATTTTTTTTTTTTTTTTGGTCAAGTACAGTGAGAACCATTTGTGACACTGTGAACCCAAAATCTGGTATTAGCCTGGTTAGAAGTAGGCCAGGTAAGAGATTAGGGCTCTATGTTTCGATGATCAGCATGTAATGCACTGGGAAAGATTAAATCATACAGTTGGCTTTGGGTATCAACCCAGTGTGGATTTGCTTGTAATTTGGCCGTCTAAGCACTGCATTTAAAAATGACCTCAAAGCATTTATTTGTCCTTATAAGTTGTTTATCACCGTCTCTTCAGGAATAACAGGCATGTCATAGCCACAGGCATGTAATAGCCACAGGCATGCATGTATAATAAGTCGCAGTTTCTGTACAGGCATATAGTATTCATCATCATCATCCATCAACCCGCTTATTCCTATTCAGGGTCACGGGGGTTGCTGGAGGAAACCCACGCTGACACGGGGAGAACATGCAAACTCCACACAGAAAGGCCCTCGGCCGGGATTCAAACTCGGTACCTTCTTGCTGTAAGGCGACAGTGCTAACCACTGCACCACCGTGCCGGCATATAGTATTCTCCCGTATAATTACAACGGCAGCACTGAACTATGGATTCAGTTCCATGAGAATAGCCTGGGACTCTAACTTCTCCACCCAATGTTAGCTCGCTAACTAGACAGAAAATTGTGTGTAAACTGTGTGCTCCTGCAGCTGCCTGTACTACCGATAATGTATGCTGCGTTTTCTATTCCAACTGCTGGGTTGCCAGACCGAGTTAGGCTCCATCTGTGGAAGAGGGGGGGGGTTTGAGAGAGAGGTCCCTAATGCACCTCTTAATGCACACTATCCGGAGACTCAAAGTGGCTTGGCTCGCCTGTTTTTCCAGCTCCTTGTGTCCCCCACTTCATTATTTGAAGCTCGACAGCAATGCATTATCATAACCGGCCGAGTGCAACTTACTCATTTCCATAGAAACCGACCCATGAATCTCCATTTGTCCGCTGCCCGATACCATTGATGCCTTCCCCAGATAGCACCCCAGGCCCACCCTTCTGCTGCAGCCGGTGCTGAGGAAATGGATAAAGGATGTGGAGCCCTCTCAGCTGTGCAGTGTGTAGCGCTTAGCATGCTCGGCGCGGCTCACCGGTCCGCCTGCACCCCCGATGATATCACCCCGCCCAGGGGAGGAACCTTTTCCAGACACTAACCCCACCCCCCCCGAAACACGACTACTAGGGCTCCAGCCAGCACACATCAGCTCAATTAATACTCTGTAAAGACAGACGCAATGCGCCGCGGTGGCACTGCGGTAAAAGCGTCGTCTTTGAGTCGGTGCAGAATCCCGAGAATCAGGGGTTCGCGCTCCAGATCCGAGTATGGCCGGTGCCTTGAGGGAGCGGCAGTTGGGTGGGAGAAGGAACTCAGTCGGGGGAGAATCGTTACACATAAGTGGCCCCGAGCTAGTTGAAATCGCGGTCAGGAGCTTGGAGGAGTCACGCCCTGAAGAGTGGTTGTCAAGTGGTTGCTACACAAGGAATTCAATAGCATAGGATACAACTGGCTACCAAATTGGGAGCAAACGGAAAAAATCTGAAATACATTTTAAAATTTTAATAAACAGGAGCCATTTCAGAAAAGCTCCTGAGGCGAAACTCGCTGGACACCTGCCCCGGGGGCAAGACCCGAAACCCTTTCAGGTGAAACTCGAGTACCCTGACAGTGCACTTCAGTCAGAGGTATCCCGACACATCCCCAAAACTGAAGAGGTTCCCCAGCGAAGCCTCTCCCTGAGAGCTGCGGTGCCGTGCGTCTCAGTGATGAGAGCCTCTGCATTCGGGCGACCGTGACGCAGCGTTTTTCACTGACACAGGAGGTGCATGCTGGGATTGGACAAGGCCTTCCAGCCTGAGAGGCTCACAGCTCTTTTTATGAGCTGCTGAAAGGAAAAAGTGCAGCTTTGTCACGTTTAAAGTTAATTTCAGACCCTGTCCCTGCAGTGCCATTCCCGCCTTTATCAAAAGATCTACACGCCTTAATCCAAGAGCACGGAACACCAAGAAGAACCCTGATCTCATATACTATCCATGTGGGCACCATCCAACTTTCTAATGGGTAATTCCGGGAGAAAATGGCCCCTTTTCAATCTTGACCGTTCAGATCTTTCTGGCCTTTGACTCCCCTAACATGTCCATGGAGTGATTATCATTGGTATACTTTTGAAGAAGAATATATACAAACAATCATTAAGAAAATTAAGGACAAAGCGTCCATTTTCTTGCCATTTTTGTTTTACCCACCTTTCCAGACCTACAGTTTGACAAATGGCAAAAACAATATCTTGGTCTCATTGTAATCACAAAGACATGATCTACAACATGGATCATGTTTGAATACGTTGACTTAATTCTTTGCATTAATTAATTAAGAATTAAAATTTATAATCTAATCATCTCAAAATTACTTTTAAAAAATTTTGTACATTTTTCATATATTGTTCTATTGTATGATGTATACACGTGTCAATTTACAGAGTGGGATGTCCTTTTTTTGTTTTACAGTACTATCATAAGGTAAGGGGTGATTGAATGGTTAAGAATGGCGACTACTATTGTCATAACAATGGTATAAGCTGAATACGGGGGAGTTATGAATAAAATGATATGATATAAACTGACATTTCCATTGCCATATTCATAAATAGACACTATCCATTCAACAGTGACTTTTAAACAAAAGAAGCTCAGAAGTTGCCTGAATAGCCAATGCTGTTCGTACCGAGTGCCTGGCATAGACTACTGGAGTGTGCAGAAGAGTTACGCTGTGGGCTCGGAAAGACGTCAACTTAAAAATCAATTACAAGCTCATGCCAGCGGACCAGAATGGAGCGGGAGCGATATTCGGTCTAAATCAACCTTATCCATGTACATTACAAGCAACTACAGGGGAAGAGCCATAAAATGAGCAGAGATACCCTCACGGCTGCGATTTGACGGGAAGCTTGACAGAAGAGTCCGGCGCATCTGTCGATGTCTCCAGCATCCCGGAGAGGGCTGAGGGTACCGGGTCAGACGCCAGATCGTTCATCCGCTTCCAAAATAAAAACGCTCGCTAAAGCAGTCAACCGTGTCGCACAGCGTCACCTTCTGTGAGCGGACCGCTTCAGAAGTATTATCATAGTCGCCAAACAAAAGCATCAGGCTAAACGCACACCGGACACTAACGCTAAAGGGGTCGCCACACAAAAGCATCAGACTAAACGCACACCGGACGCTAACGCTACAGGGGTCGCCAAACAAAAGCATCAGGCTAAACGCACACCGGACACTAACGCTAAAGGGGTCGCCACACAAAAGCATCAGACTAAACGCACACCGGACGCTAACGCTACAGGGGTCACCACACAAAAGCATCAGGCTAAACGCACACCGGACGCTAACGCTAAAGGGGTCGCCACACAAAAGCATCAGGCTAAACGCACACAGGACGCTAACGCTAAAGGGGTCGCCACACAAAAGCATCAGACTAAACGCACACCGGACGCTAACGCTAAAGGGGTCGCCACACAAAAGCATCAGGCTAAACGCACACAGGACGCTAACGCTAAAGGGGTCGCCACACAAAAGCATCAGGCTAAACGCACACAGGACGCTAATGCTACAGGGGTCGCCACACAAAAGCATCAGGCTAAACGCACACAGGACGCTAACGCTACAGGGGTCACCACACAAAAGCATCAGGCTATACGCACACCGGACGCTAACGCTACAGGGGTCGCCACACAAAAGCATCAGGCTAAATGCACACCGGACGCTAACGCTACAGGGGTCACCACACAAAAGCATCAGGCTAAACGCACACCGGACGCTAACGCTACAGGGGTCGCCACACAAAAGCATCAGGCTAAACGCACACCGGACGCTAACGCTACAGGGGTTGCCACACAAAAGCATCAGGCTAAACGCACACCGGACGCTAACGCTACAGGGGTCGCCACACAAAAGCATCAGGCTAAACGCACACCGGACGCTAACGCTACAGGGGTCGCCAAAAAAGAAGCATCAGGCAAAACGCACACCGGACGCAAACGCTAAAGGGGTCGCCACACAAAAGCATCAGGCTAAACGCACAGGTCGCCACACAAAAGCATCAGGCTAAACGCACACCGGACGCAAACGCTAAAGGGGTCGCCACACAAAAGCATCAGGCTAAACGCACACAGGACGCTAACGCTACAGGGTCACGGAGGAGGACCCATACTGACATTTCCGGGCAAAAATATAAAACAAAATAAAGAAAAGAAAAACAGTCGAGGGGTAGCCGCACGCAGGTTGTTCAGTATGTGTTTCGGCTAACTGTAAAGCATACAGAATATAGACAAAAGCCAACGCTTGCCTATGGCACTGCGGCAGCAGAAGCATTTGGGGGACAGAGGTCCAATGTGCAGGCCTTCTCAGTGGCAGCGGCGAAGTGACCTGTCCCTGCAGGGTGAAGAGTAGCCATTAGCAGAGAGTCAAAGGAATGGAGTGCCGGTGAAAATAAAGAGACCAGTTTTCCTCCAGTGCTAAGGGTGTGAGAATCAATTTGGATCTCACGTATCCGTTTGGGTCTCGTACCTCCTGAGCTCGGGGAGGTGGGAAACTATGGAGTCATGCTGGGTCATTACTGCCTCCAGAAGTGTCCACCAGTGAACTCACTAGCGCAGGTCACACGGTCGGTCGATGCTGGAGTTACGTGCCATATGTGCTGTACAGTATCCGATGACGAGGTCTGCCATCTCTAATAGGAGAATGAGTTTAAATATTCATGAGACAGCGACCTGACGACGGGGTAGGCTTTGTTTGTTCTTGCTACACACGGGCACTGATCCACACGTTCTGAGCCTTATTTTTAGACTGAGTCAACACTCATTATGAAAATCTGATATAACAAGATCTCCTCATCGCCATACTGATGATTCAGTACAGGCCATTCCAGGAGCATCCATGTAAGGGCTATGCCAACAAAGTGTGTGCGCGCGTGTGTGTGTGTGTGTGTGTGTGTGTGTGTGTGTGTGTGTGTGTGTGATGGTAGTAAAAACAACCCTGTGAAGGAAACTTCCTGCTTACCATAAATTTGAGAAAGAAAAAGGTGTTGTGGGGGGGGCAAGGGCGCATAGCAGGAATGTCAGAGAAACTTGAGTAATTCTGGAAGCTGTTCCCGAGACCCCCCTCTGCAGCGAGCCGCATCACTTGCCAGGCGCCACAGTCTGAAGTTAATTTATCTCAGGACCTGATGAAAGCCCAACTCTTTGGTTTGAATGGTGAAAGAATCTTCCCCTTCTCACATTATTTACAATTACAGAGTCCCACGCACACGCATGCACACACACACACACACTATAAAAACACTATAAAGTTAACATGCCGGACTGTGCCCTGCCCGTTAATCTTCTTAATGCCGTCACTGGACAAACACGAGAATCACAGGCCATTAACACTGATAAGAGGGGCTTTCTGACGGATTCCTCAAAATCATCTCTGAAAACTGCCGACCCCCGCCTTCCGAGCGCTTCCATCTCCAGATATCGCCCATTTTCAGGCGGTTTTAAAACCGCGCGGATTAAGAATAAAAGACGAAAGTGGAGTGTCGTGGCCTCGAAATGGATTCGAAATAGAGGCCTGTGATCGAAGGAAGACTCACGCGGTGGGCGCCACAATAAGAGCGGGAGAAGCGGGTCGTCGCGGCGCGTACACCCATCGCACGCGGCCCTTCCCATCGACTGACGCTTACGAATAGACACGGGATGTTTTTCTAATTTCTGCTGTCAGGAGGGCCCGATCATTACCATACAGATGTGAAAGTCAAGGGGAGGCGCGCGGGGCGAGGGATTTGCAGGAGTTAACGAAAATCTGGCGTGCAGCGCGCGCGGTGTCTCTGGGGCAGGAGCGCTTTGGGTTCTGCGGCGGGGACGAAGCCAGGGCCCGGGCCGCGCGCCGGCTCCCGCTAATAGAGCTGTCCGGGACGGGAGCCTGCAGCGGGCTCCCATAGTGCCCTGGGAGGCAGGCTGTGAAATCGCCAGCGCTGTCACGGCCCGCCGAGGGACCAGAGCTCCCGCAGCCCACCGACAAACCCCCCCCCCTCCTCCCCAACCACCCAGGAAGGGATGAATAATCTCTCTGCGCTCACACAGCACGCACATGAGCCTGCCTTCATACGACTGCAACGTAAGTAAATATTACACGCGCAGCGCAATGAGATTTAACTGAGGAACAAAGACAAGACGAGAGGAGAGGACAGGGCTTTGAAGCCTGAAGGTTGATTGGTATGCAGTGTCAATCTGTTGGGCCCAATGCATTATTCATCCCTATTATTGACTGCCTCGGAATTCTATTACGGGATCTCAAATTTTCGCCCAGACGGCAGCGGCAGCTACCCCCGTCGCCTCCGCCGCCAACAGAGCGGCGCTTGGAATTCCAAACGCGCCGCAAGTTCCACCACGCCGGTAATCCTCGTCTCATGCGCGATCATCCAAAAACACACAGAGCTCTTCTGCCCTACAAAGGCAAAAGGCCTTAACTTCCCAGAGTGTAGAACTGAGAAAAATGGCTTTTAAGTTGTATTGTTGCCCAGCCAAATGAGTTGTAGGCAGATTATTGGAAATGTGGCAGTTGTTTGTCTTTTTATGAAGTTATTTTATGTACATATTAATCCTGAGCTCAAACTTGACCTTTGACCCTTATTCGGAAGTTAAGGTATTTTGTCGTTGTATGGTCTACAAAATAATAAGGGGTCATGCCAAAGCAAAAAGCTGTAACTTCCATTTGATCTCTCACTTGTTTGTTGATCACAATATAAACAATAACATAACATCTAGATAAAATCTCGAAATATATCATGCAACTGTCCGCTTAATATAATGTGAATGAGAATAAATCAATCAATTTGTAGGATTTTTAAGTACTCCATTACTTTGATTGTCTTTCGATGGTGCATTACTAACTCGCATCATGAGGCCCAAGTTTGTATCGACTTGAAACGAAACCTTGCAATATTTTCTTTCCCACCCCTTAACATGGCAAGTTGCAAATCATGCCCAACGTTAAATATGTTAAATATCAGTAAAATTTGAGATGTTGTATGTAGCCTAAGTTTCAGTATTTATGAGTCAAATATGTACTATACGGTGAAAAGGGCGTCACTATGATATAAATAAAGACAAAAATCTAGCCAATTGGTTAACACGTTGACAGATTTAGGACTTGAATGATTGGATGGATGCGATTGGATGTATTATTTTGGTGACTAGACATGGAAAATCCAGACATAGATGATAAGCAAAGTTTTTGCATGCCAGATAACTTTTTTCAACCAAATTATCGAGTGCACCATGCTACGCAATAAAGTAGTACACGGATACTCGCTTTATGGATTTACTTTGCTGAATGTAAGAGCATTGAATGTGAGAGAGAGCCTAATTGGATTTAACTTGTTGAACGTGAGAGAAGGGCATCCTTGTGCTTTACAATTGATATTTTACTGGGCTATAAAAGGTAGGCTAACATTTTAATTGTGCGTTGCTTGCATGCGTGCGTGTGTGTGTGTAGCCTACTTCTCACAAGGAGGTGTGTCGATTCAGTGATCCGTTAACGTTACTGCTGTTATATTCGGCAGTCAGACATTCAGCCGTGTTGTGTTGCACGAATTGACAGGCAGGATTCGCTTGTCCTGGATGCTTTGAACGCAGTACTGATTGCATATGGGAGCAGTTTTCCAGTTCTCTCATTAGCTAGCATGTAACGTTAGTTAACGTTTGCTCGAGCAAGCTAGTAATTTTGTAGATTGCCTATCTAATATATCCTCAGTAGGTTAGTCTTTCTTATCTTTGCCTGGGTGTCAGCGTTTCAAAGCTATTTACACTAACATTTTCCCTCGAGAGCAATGGGCCATTCTGATATAGGCTAAGGCTAGGTTAGACTCATTAACAACAACAATATGTTTTCACTTTATTCAGTCTGCCTATGTGTATCTGAAATGCTTCAGTGATTAACATATAGCCTACAAAGCGCGGTAAACAGTAACTTCACTTTATTCAAGCTATAATGCGTGTGGTAGAAATACTTCGGTGACAGATACAAAGGTATAACACAGGTAACGTCAGCGCCGTAAACAGTAACTCCACTTTGATGCGCAGCAAGCAAAACAAAGGCAGAGTAGCTACCGTAACTCAACTCGAATGTTTCACAGTGCCGTGAAACAAAGGCAAGGAACCTTAACTGATGTTACGTCCTTCTGCCTTGGCTTCTGTAGCACTTTTGGAAGTTACGGCAAAGACAACCGACTATTTTCTCAAAAAAACAACACAATTGACTCAAGATATTTCTCCACATGATAAAGCGGGTCTTTATAGTTCCGAAAATGTAAAAAACAAATTTTCGACCAAAGATGAAGTTACGCCCCTTTGTCTTTGCACGGCAGTCTTGTAAGAGCACTTTGCCACAGCACGTGTGCAGATTCGATTACGCTGATGATTTTTGTAAAAAAAAAATGCGAAGCAACCGAGTCCTAGATTTATAAGCATGCACCTTCTGTTCCGTTTAAAAGAATGCGGACAACTACGGCGCGTCAACGCTGGTGCTAATGCTCCTAAGGTACAGCTACTGAGGTTTCACACAGGCACACGCACATCCACACCAGCAGGGGGAGCTCTAACAGCGGAACACGGACCACATCAAAACTGCGCGGACTTTACAAATGGCGATCTGGAATAGCAGTCGTAGAAAGGGTGAGAATGTAGGTGACCGGGGTCTTGTCTTTGGGATTTTATCACCGCTCTAGGCTGTGAAAGCCAGCTTTAAAAGAAGAGGTCAACTGCAGGCACATCCTACACAGCCAGAGGCTCGAATGGGTCTATTAGTCAACGACTTTCAGAGTCGGCCACTTCCAGGCAATGCATGTGCAGGCTGACTTTCATTAACATTTTTGAGTGAAGAGACTACTGAGCTCTTTTGTCGTCGGAGGGCTTTAGGAGTGTTCTTAGGGGTCGGGGGTCACGGGTCAGAGGTCACAGAGAGCCTGTGATTCAAATGGGAAGGCCATTATCTCTTGTGGCCAAAGTTTCCAGATAAACAGTGTACATTGTAAGACATTTCCAAGAGGAGTGCCACAATGGTCACATATTTGTGTGAAAACCAACCTGCGGATGACGGAAAACTGCTCTCTGTTCAAACCGTTTAAACATGCTGGCGCCGATAAGCTGAGGAGCCGCAGTGGGGACTGTGGGGTGGGGGTAAAACTGGACTTCCGTTCTTCCTGCTCTTTTCTTTCTCACAATATCTCTCCATATGTGGATCCGTTTTTTATCGGAAACCGTTGTCATTTCTCTGCCGTCACCACGCTGAAGAGAAACACCATGTGGTGCATGTGCGCGTGGATGTGGGTGTGTACGCTCCCATTTTCACCACAGGGAACTTGGCTTAGACCTACAGCCCACAGGAGATCTGCCTCGAGATGGACGCCTTACAATCCCCACATGGACCCGCGCCATATATCGACAATAAAGGCAGAGAAATAGCAGCCGATACATTTTTTTATGGTTAATTATGCAGCCATGAGACCGATAAAATCAACATCTGCTCTTGTGCAGCCTCAGCAGAAATATCAATCTTCCGGCATTACACACACAGCCCGTGACCTTCAAACCACTCTCTGCTTTCCTATTTGACCTTTTAAAGCGTGCACGCAGGGCCGGCCCAGGTTGAAGAGAAGGCGTACGTGCGGTTCACCATTTCTTCACAGGTCATTCAGCCTAAGCTTTTACAGGGATCACGGAACAAAGCGTCTCTCTCTCTCTCTCTCTCTCTCTCTCTCTCTCTCTCTCTCTCTCTCTCTCTCTCTCCCTCTCTCTCTCTCTCCCTCTCTCTCTCTCTCTCTCTCTCTCTCTCTCTCTCTCTCCCTCTCTCTCCCTCTCCCTCTCCCTCTCCCTCTCCCTCTCCCTCCCTCTCCCTCTCCCTCTCTCTCCCTCTCTCTCCCTCTCCCTCCCTCTCCCTCTCCCTCTCCCTCTCCCTCTCTCTCCCTCTCTCTCTCCCCCCCCTCTCTATTCACAGCATGGCCATTACAACCCAAATTATGGGATGCTTTGTGGCACACAACATCAGTCAGGCTTCCCATCATTTTCTTACAAATAAAACTACCCTCGGTAAAAAATGTATGAAATTAAGAGGTGAAGTAAAATCTTTCTGCCGGTGCCAAAACGTGCGAGCAGAGGGGTGAAGGAGAAGGCAGGGGGGAAATAAATAAGGAAAAAATGTCATTGGCTTCCGTGCAGGGCTTAGCATGCACGCTACGCTAACGCCGCCGCGCGCACGCGTCTGTTCCAAAGCGGCCCGGTTTTCAACTGCCGTCTGCTAATTGGAGTCCCCAGACATGTTCCGCCAATCTGTCCCTCAACCCCCTCCCAATTACAAGGAGACTCCCTCGCAGTCCCGCTGTAGGAAGAGCCGAGCGACTTATAGGAGACCGTGCAAGAATCCCAGCTTCTCCTGCGCTGTCACTTTTAATCGTCAGAGGAGGAGGAGAATTTCCCTCCAAATATATTCTGTGTCAGAGCATGCCAGGTCTCTGCTTAAAATTACCTCAGTGAAAAGAGACACACCCCTTCAGTTTGGCACGTCTTGAGTAATTAACAGAGCCGGCTCATAAAGATCCTTTCGCCGGGGATATTAATATTCTGGGCGATGGAAAGCATACGTTACCATTATTGCAACAAACTGCAGTCGATACAATGAAAGCGGTGTTGATTTTCCTGCTCGATAACCTGCCCCCGAGACCCATTTTCAGGACTAAGATATTCAAGTCGAGTTCTGTGAGAGCAGGTGTTACCACAGATATTCTGTTCACCGGACAGATATTCAGCTCTGCATCCCTACAGTCCTCCTTACCCGGGAGATCGCGAAGATGCGCATTGTACCTCAGACCACGACCCGCTTCAGAACAACTCGCAGCGAGCAAATCGCCCGTTACGGCGGCTAACGAGCGCTTCGGTGTTAAGCAGACGGAGCTTAATATCCCCTGAGCGAGCAGAACAGCTGCGGTACTGCGGCCGGCCCAGCCCCTCGCCCTTCAGGCGGGGCGACGGCGAGAGGGGGCCGTGCGTGAAAAGCGCTGACTCTGCAGTCTGAGGCGTGAGCGGGCACCCTGGCGCAGCCCCGCCCCCCTCCAGCCGCGGGCCGGGTCTGATTGACACCCGAGCGATGCCTCGGAGGCCCGGTGGCACAGCGCCGATAATTCATCCCTGCCGCAGGACAGCCGGGTCCCGCTTCTCCACGTGCCTGCTCCGGAGAGAGACAGAGAGGCGGACGGCGACACGGAGAGAGACTGCCAACGAGATAGGGGGCCTGTCTGCGGGGCTACGCTTCCCATACTGATGAGTACCGCACGCTGCCTGCGTACACGCAGAACACACGTCCGCCTACGCTCCGGTACCCTTCATTACTCTGTGATCGCAAAGCTGTACTAACCTGTGGTATCTTGTGATCACTTGATACCGGCTGTACAAGCCCACAGTTCCCTGTGAAGGGTTCTTATATGCAAAAAATACTAACGATAACAGCAGCAAGAAAAAACGATCACCATCATCATAATCGTTATAGGTCATACTTAGAAAGTGCTTTTCATCAACCCCTAAGAGCTGTATGTGTGAGAGGCAGGGCTGTACGTGTGAGAGGCAGGGCTGTACGTGTGAGAGGCAGGGCTGTACGTGTGAGAGGCAGGGCTGTATGTGTGAGAGGCAGGGCTGTATGTGTGAGAGGCTGGGCTGTATGTGTGAGAGGCAGGGCTGTATGTGTGAGAGGCAGGGCTGTATGTGTGAGAGGCTGGGTTGTATGTGTGAGAGGCTGGGCTGTATGTGTGAGAGGCAGGGCTGTATGTGTGAGAGGCAGGGCTGTATGTGTGATAGGCAGGGCTGTATGTGTGAGAGGCAGGGCTGTATGTGTGAGAGGCAGGGCTGTATGTGTGAGAGGCAGGGCTGTATGTGTGAGAGGCAGGGCTGTATGTGTGAGAGGCTGGGCTGTATGTGTGAGAGGCAGGGCTGTATGTGTGAGAGGCAGGGCTGTATGTGTGAGAGGCTGGGCTGTATGTGTGAGAGGCTGGGCTGTATGTGTGAGAGGCAGGGCTGTATGTGTGAGAGGCAGGGCTGTATGTGTGAAAGGCAGGGCTGTATGTGTGAGGCAGGGCTGTATGTGTGAGAGGCAGGGCTGTATGTGTGAGAGGCAGGGCTGTATGTGTGAGAGGCAGGGCTGTATGTGTGAGAGGCAGGGCTGTATGTGTGAGAGGCAGGGCTGTATGTGTGAGGCAGGGCTGTATGTGTGAGGCAGGGCTGTATGTGTGAGAGGCCAACAGACAGCGGTCACACGCTCACCTCTCTTCAATCGGCTTATCTCCCAGCATCCACCTGACCTCCGGAGCAGGGAAACCCGTCACCACGCAGGGGAGCAGCACGTCGTCCCCGAGCGCCTTCGTGACGGGGCCCGGCTGTCGCAAGAACTCCATCTTTCTCTCCACCTCGGTTTCTGCAAGAGGAAAAAAACAGCATCCCGTTTCACATCTCGCAGCTGCGGGGGGGAACAAACTCCACTGAGAAGAACCGAGTCGGGCTTTTGTAAATAACACATCCAAGAGCCAGTTATGGACGCTGACGTTGCCAAATTCTCACGACAGCACCCCCGCTGGGGTTCAGAGGTCATTACATCGAGATGCTGAAAGGGAGCCATTTTCAACCTCGTAGCTCATATCCTGCACAACCGTTGCCAAAAAAATGTCAAATTTTCCTCTGTTCCTCATCAAATTTCTTTAACAACAGACAGACAACCATGGTGCTGGCAGTAACGCTGGCAACGCTGGCACAGAGAAAGCGAACAAACACATTCTGCCCTCAAAATGTCTCCACAGGAGATAGATATGGAGTTAAAGTCTACATTTATGACCTCACTTAGAGCTCCCAAACTGAGCTCTTAACAGCTTCGGTAAATAAAAGAGTTCCTGACGCGACACAATTCTGCAGACTACTCCAGGGGTGATTCACCGACCTGTCCGACATGACTTACGCACTTAACACTCCCAGCGTGCTCTTGTGCTTGGCGTTTTGTGCGCTCCTCCGAGCTGGGACACCCCTAAATCTCCCACCAAGCCCGCGTCCACACAATGGACGGACTGTGAAGCCAGTTTAAAAAAATAAATAAAAAATAAATACAGGGTTTCTTCTGGCGTCTTAAAATCTTTGCAGTCCAGTACAGCTTTATGTGGGTGTGACACTGTGTGAGTAAAAGGCCAGTGTCAAAGGTGTTCCCAATTAGACCCATCGACTGAAATTTGATTCAGAACTTATTGGTGTATAAGACAATCACATTAAGGGGGGAGACATGACTGCATTACCAAAAAAAAGCACAAAAACACTTTTCTACAATAGATACTGTGAATAGCAGACATGGGAATAGCGGTCAGAGCCAGTCAGGATGTAAGGGACGCTTGTCACTGCGCTGAGAGCAGGAGGCCTGCTGGTTGTGCGTTAACCTGCTTGCGGAATGAGAGACCTGCAATGGCTCAACCGGCCACAGTACCATTCCCGTCCCTGCCGTGCGTGCGCTCGGACCGCGTTTTAACTGCGGCGACGCCCCCTCACGCGGAACGTACCTTGCAGGACCTGGAGCTCGGCCTCCTCGCTGGTCTTCACGGGGCCCACGTTCTCCAGCACGCAGCGGTAGAGGCCAGCGTCGGCCTCCGAGGCGTTAGCGAGCAGCAGTCCGCCGCCGGGCAGCTGGATGAGCCGGCGGCCCACCTCCAAGGGCTCCTTGTTGCGCTCCCAGCGGGCAAAGGGCGCCAGGTCTGGGTTCACGTCGCAGGCCATCACCACGCTGTCTCGCTGGCGCACGGAGGCCGCCTCCGGCTGACTGGAGAACCTGGGGAGGCCTGTGGGAAAGAGGGGGCACAGTCAGGGATCACAAAACCCATAATGCACACAGCTATTGGACTCAACTTAGCAGCATGTATTACACTTTTATTACTCCCCAAGGGGGAATATACATGCCTACAAGCTAAACTCATGTAGTTACAATGAGAGGTAAATGGCTGACTAGCCTCAACTAATCTAAATCATTTGCTCTCATAGGGGAAAAAAACTAAACAATGATTGCTTCACAGCAGGGAGCAAATGATAAGTCATGAAGGTTTCTTGAAGCCTCACGACCCATGGCCACATGAGGGCGCTACCCAAAAACATGCTCTCAGGTCATTGTCGTACACAGTGTAACTGAGATAGGAACAGACGGTGCTGTTATCAGACATAAGAACAGACAGTGTTGTTAACAGACATAGGTACAGACAGTGCTGTTATCAGACATAGGAACAGACACAGTGTTGTTAACAGACATAGGAACAGACACAGTGCTGTATCAGACAGAGGAACAGACACAGTGTTGTTAACAGACATAGGAACAGACACAGTGTTGTTAACAGACAAAGGAACTGACACAGTGTTGTTAACAGACACAGTGTTGTTATCAGACATAGGAACAGACACAGTGTTGTTAACAGACATAGGAACAGACACAGTGCTGTTATCAGACATAGGAACAGACACAGTGTTGTTAACAGACAAAGGAACTGACACAATGTTGTTAACAGACATAGGAACAGACTCAGTGTTGTTATCAGACATAGGAACAGACACAGTGTTGTTAACAGACATAGGAACTGACAGTGTTGTTATCAGACATAGGAACAGACACAGTGTTGTTAACAGACATAGGAACAGACACAGTGCTGTATCAGACAGAGGAACAGACACAGTGTTGTTAACAGACATAGGAACAGACACAGTGCTGTATCAGACATAGAAACAGACAGTGTTGTTGTCAGACATAGAAACAGACACAGTGCTGTATCAGACATAGGAACAGACAGTGTTGTTAACAGACAAAGGAACTGACACAGTGCTGTATCAGACATAGGAACAGACACAGTGCTGTATCAGACAGAGGAACAGACACAGTGTTGTTAACAGACATAGGAACAGACACAGTGTTGTTAACAGACAAAGGAACTGACACAGTGTTGTTATCAGACATAGGAACAGACACAGTGTTGTTAACAGACATAGGAACAGACACAGTGTTGTTAACAGACATAGGAACAGACACAGTGCTGTATCAGACAGAGGAACAGACACAGTGTTGTTAACAGACATAGGAACAGACACAGTGCTGTTATCAGACATAGGAACAGACACAGTGTTGTTAACAGACAAAGGAACTGACACAGTGTTGTTAACAGACACAGTGTTGTTATCAGACATAGGAACAGACACAGTGTTGTTAACAGACATAGGAACAGACACAGTGCTGTTATCAGACATAGGAACAGACACAGTGTTGTTAACAGACAAAGGAACTGACACAGTGTTGTTAACAGACATAGGAACAGACACAGTGTTGTTATCAGACATAGGAACAGACACAGTGTTGTTAACAGACATAGGAACAGACAGTGTTGTTGTCAGACATAGAAACAGACACAGTGCTGTATCAGACATAGAAACAGACACAGTGCTGTATCAGACATAGGAACAGACACAGTGCTGTATCAGACATAGGAACAGACACAGTGTTGTTAACAGACAAAGGAACTGACACAGTGCTGTATCAGACATAGGAACAGACACAGTGTTGTTAACAGACATAGGAACAGACACAGTGTTGTTAACAGACATAGGAACAGACACAGTGTTGTTATCAGACATAGGAACAGACACAGTGTTGTTAACAGACATAGGAACTGACACAGTGTTGTTAACAGACATAGGAACAGACACAGTGCTGTATCAGACAGAGGAACAGACACAGTGTTGTTAACAGACATAGGAACAGACACAGTGCTGTATCAGACATAGAAACAGACAGTGTTGTTGTCAGACATAGAAACAGACACAGTGCTGTATCAGACATAGGAACAGACACAGTGTTGTTAACAGACATAGGAACAGACAGTGTTGTTAACAGACATAGGAACAGACACAGTGCTGTTATCAGACATAGGAACAGACAGTGTTGTTAACAGACATAGGAACTGACACAGTGTTGTTAACAGACATAGGAACAGACACAGTGTTGTTAACAGACATAGGAACAGACACAGTGCTGTTATCAGACATAGGAACAGACACAGTGTTGTTAACAGACATAGGAACAGACACAGTGCTGTTATCAGACATAGGAACAGACACAGTGTTGTTAACAGACATAGGAACAGACACAGTGTTGTTATCAGACATAGGAACAGACAGTGTTGTTAACAGACATAGGAACAGACACAGTGTTGTTAACAGACATAGGAACAGACAGTGTTGTTATCAGACATAAGAACAGACACAGTGTTGTTAACAGACATAGGAACAGACAGTGTTGTTATCAGACATAAGAACAGACACAGTGTTGTTATCAGACATAAAAACTGACACAGTGTTGTTAACAGACATAGGAACAGACACAGTGAGTGTTGTTATCAGACATAAGAACAGACACAGTGCCTTTAGCACCAGTGAGGGCCCGAATAACACAAATGGTTTGTGCTCCTAAAAGCCTAGTTTTCAGATGCGGGCATATCTGCAGCGTACGTGCAACAACACTAATTAAAACAAAATCCACGGGCTGTTCGCACGTCGCCTTTCATCTCGCAGTAATTACAGTCTCACCGTTTGTAACAGTTGCTTTTGGTGACACATTTTTTCAGTTCCTCGCAAGAAAAACAGTTTTTTTTGTTTCTGATAAGAAAAGGAAAAAGGAGAACACTTTGCCACATTGACACATGAAAACTTTGTTTCACAACATCTTCAAAAAAGAATGCGTTTTCTCACTCGCGCACTCTAAGGGCTCTCACAGTTGGATTTTACAAACACCCCTCTGAGGGGTCAGCCATCGCGGCTGTGGGATCGGGCTCGCTTCAGACTCTCTCTGGGGAGAGCGGGCCTCTGGCTGTCGCCGTTTCAGTCACCGTGCGCCCTCACTCACACAGGCATCGGAAACATGGGGGTCCCCCTGAACAGTAAACCTGTAACTAATAACCGTTCAGCCAAAAAGAACAACGCTGGGCCCCAGAGCGGAGGCCCCAAGCAGAGGCCCACTCCTCGCTCAACTGTAAAAAGACTGATAAGTGTTGTGCATTGCCCAGATTGAGCGCTTTCAGCTGCAGTACGGTACTGTACAGCGAAGCAGAGTCGGGTCCACGCGTGTACGGTACTGTACAGCGAAGCAGAGTCGGTTCCACGTGCGCTCACATGCGTGTATGGTACTGTACAGCGAAGCAGAGTCGGGGCCACACGCGCTCACATGCATGTACGGTACTGTACAGCGAAGCAGAGTCGGGTCCACGCGCGCTCACATGCGCGTATGGTACTGTACAGCGAAGCAGTCGGGTCCACGCGTGTACGGTACTGTACAGCGAAGCAGAGTCGGGTCCACGCGCGCTCACATGCGTGTATGGTACTGTACAGCGAAGCAGAGTCGGGTCCACGCGTGTACGGTACTGTACAGCGAAGCAGAGTCGGTTCCACGCGCGCTCACATGCGTGTATGGTACTGTACAGCGAAGCAGAGTCGGTTCCATGCGCGCTCACATGCGTGTTTTGGTAAAGAATGTCACATCTCCCCCGCTTCTGTGCGCGAGACGTGCAGTGTGCGTGTGTGTGTGTGTGTGTGTGTGTGTGTGGGTGGTTTGGGCATGTTGAAATGAGTAAATGGAGCTCTTTCCATGTCGTTTCAATGTGGGTTTGGCGCATTGCCTGCGATATGAGGGGCCTCCAGCTGAGACGGTCCAATAGCTGGCAATAAAACCTGCCGCAGTGCTTCGGCCCGCGTGTTTACAGTGAGCAAGGGACTCGGGGACATAATGAAATGCAGCTAGAGCGGTGGTGAGAGGGGTTGCGGGGTTTTGCTGAATTTCCATCACCTGGCTGACCATGGTCATACGCTGTAATTGTGTCTGTGCGACTGCTCCTCTTGAACAGCAGGAGACTGGGAGGCTGAGTTCAGCGTTCGTTTGTGTAGTCGAATAGTGCACAAAAAAACGCTGGGCTTTTACATGCATCTGGCTCCCCTTAATCACAATTCACACCTAATCGACAGGGCAACTGCTCATTTTACACCCCCCTGCGCACTGACCGATTCCTGAACTACAATACCCATCGCCCCTGCACTACAATACCCATCACCCCATACCCTATGCCGGAGAGAGAGTCAGAGCACGGGGGAGAATGCACAGTAGGCGCTACGATCCCATCAGCAGTGCGTCAGCTGAAAGCACGCACAATGACCGTGTGCCGACTGGCACGACCGCTGCCCTGGCCCCCAGGGGCCCGATCCGGCTTCACAGAGCCAGTGGAACCCCCTGAAGAACGGCGACCCCTGGCCTCGCTCCTCATACACCGCCGAGCCGTGGAGATAACATCGCCTGGGCAGGCTGCTGCTAACAGAGCCCACATTATGCGCCTCCTCTGCCCTCTGTAATTAAAACGCTCAGCGGGGCCCGGCAGAATATACAGCAGCCTTTTCTAATCTGCTAATAAAATTCCACATCTCTGGCCTCGCTCATAACCCTTCAGAGAAAAGCAAACATTTTGAAAAGGTTATTGCGTCTATTCTTTCACCTAAGTGTAGGTCGGGTTTCTTTTGGAAAGGTGGAAGGAAACAGAAAAAAAAAAAAACCCACTTGTGCTGAAGTACCTCCTGAGAAGAAATACGCTGTTCATTTTGCTTCCTTTACAGAGTGATGAGCCTGCACGAAATGCCGCCAAGCCTCTCTGGGCCATTAACAACAGTGGAGCAGCAACTAAGAGAGGCCCCTCGCTTGGGCCAGGGCGTCACACGACGGTCAGACCCTCCTCCCGCACTTTCGCGCATTCATTTCCGGGGCCTCAGGACCAGACGCATCGACAGAGCGATCAGGGTTCATTAGACAGGCACTTGACTGACTCCATTGCCGTGGACAGCTAGGAATTGACTCCTGCCCGCTGGAAACAGGAAGCTCTGTCAGTTACAATCAAGCTCCTGTAAAAAGCAACCCAAGCTAGCCAATACAAGTTAGAAGAGCGGTAAAAAGGGCACAAGACAGAGTGAAGTGGAGCTAGTCAATACAAGCAAAGAGAACCGCAAACCAGAGCTAAGGACCAGAATAAGACCAGACTGCATCTCATGCATCAAGGGATGATGGGTAGGGTGCACATAGCTTCGCGATACAAACCCCACCCGATTTCTCCACTTCCTTTGGAGTCCCGAGCAGACCCTGGTTCCCACCGTCCTATCGATGCTCAGAGATGACCTTGTGAAAAGGGAGCGGTTGGCGGAAACGGAGGGGGTTTTCTGAGACGGATGGGACTCTCCTCCCCTGCAGAGCCGAGACTCAGTTACCGCCGATCTCTCTGCGCGGGTGCGCCAGAGAGCGGCTTTAATGGGGAAACGGAGAACAAGACTGGGAAACTCTTAAAACTTCGGGGATATTTACGGGCCCGATAGCCTTTCCATCTCGTTCTTCCGCTGTACTTTTTAGTGCACATTCCCAAGTGTCATAACTCTGCCAGCCAAGAGTTACAGGGGCTGTTAAGCATTGGTATGAGAACATAAATCTGCCTCTGCGAATGCCCCGGTCCAACACCGCCGGCCTAGCCAACCACGTGGCGCCACACGGGACCTCAGCCAGTCAAAAGCAAGGCTCTGCAGGGGGCGACAAGCCCCTCGTTTCCAGCGGCTACCTCTCGTCGCCGGGCCCTTCTGACATAGTCCACTGCTCAAGCCTCCAACCGCCCCTTTCCTTTCATTCGACTTTTATCACACAAATCCAAACGAGGCCATAAACACACATTTTCTCGTGCAATCAAAAGCAGTCTCTCAAAGAGTTTTTTCCCTCCATTAGCGGGAAGATTTAGGTAATCTGGAGGAGCTAATAAAGTAGGTGACACAGCCCAGTTCTTAAGCCAGTTTAAGAATGACACCAGGTCAACTTTCCAGTGCTATGCATATTTAATGACCACTACATTCACAGCTAAATAGTTTATGAGGAAGACAACCCGGAAGTGCTTTTTTATTTTTTATTACTTGCAGTCATAAAAGTACAGACACTTAACAGACATGAGATTAAAAAACAAGCAGAAACACTTGACCATAGTGCATAATCTTGGCATAACCAATTATCGATATATGTCAATACATAGCATTATACAGTGCATTATTAGGTTAAATAAATAAACATAAACAAGAACGTCATAAAATTAAGCGCATAAGAGCAGTGTCATTACTTGCGCGCGTTCAGCAGATTAATGGAGGTAGGGATAAGAGTTTCTTGTTCTATTGCACTTAAATTTGGGTACTCTGAATCGACGCCCAGATGGAAGGAGCTCAAATTTACGGTATGAAGGACGGTCGTGGCAATCCAGAACGGTGTTGGCCTTACGTAGTTTGTTTGTGGTATATGACTTTCCGTTGTTTCTGCTGTGCACCAATGATTTTGCTAGCAACCTGCACAATCTGTCCCTGTTGCGAGTGTTCAAATGACCAAACCAAGCCACCATATTAAAGGTTAAAACTGATTCCACAAACGACCTATAAAATAGGGTCATTATCGTCCTGCAACCTGCATATATAAAAAGACAGTTTTCTTTAAAAAAAAGAAGAAAAAAAAAGACGCTGCTGGCTCTTTTTGCAAATGGCATCTGTATTTTCCTCAAATAGAAGTTTATGATCGACCACTGTGCCTAGGCACTTGTAGCTGCTTACCATTTCAACATTTTGTTCATTGATAACAGTAGGCTTTGTGACTTGAGGCTCTTTTTTTTTTTTTAAATCGATGATCATGTCTTTGGTTTTAGACATGTTAAGTTGGAGGAAAGAGCAGTCACACCCATGTTCAGTGTCCCCATCATGGAGGAGACTCACAATGACTGAGTCATCAGCCAACTTTATGATGTGTCTATCATCATTCTGACTCCTGCAATCATCTGTATAAAGAATGTACAGAATAGGGGATAATACACATCCTTGAGGAGACCCAGTAGATGAGAAGAGTTTGTCTGACATGCAACCATTGACCTTCACATTTTGACCTCTGTTTGTCAAAAAAATCCCAAATCCAACCAACAATGTTAAAATCCAGTTTAAAATGTGTTAAAAGCCTTTCTGCTAAAGGATGTGGTTGAATGGTGTTAAAAGCGGAGGAGAAGTCAACAAATAAAAGCCTAGCGTGTGTCTTGGGGCCTTCCAAGTGTGCATATAAAAGGTTAAGAAGTGTGAGTGTAGCATCATCGAATCCTCTTCTGGCCCTATAGGCAAATTGCATGGGATCCAGTAAGTGCTCTACCTGGTCAAGAATATACTTTTGCACCAACTTCTCAAATGACTTCATTACTAAAGAGGTCAGCGCCACTGGCCTGAAGTCATTGAGGATCTTGGGTGGTGTTTTTTTTTGCTACTGGGACAAAAATAGCCTGTTTCCACAGTTTGGGCACTTTCTGCAGGTTCAAAAACATTTAAAAAATGTAGTGAAAAATACCAGAGTTTTTCAGCAAAAGAATGCAAGACATGCCCACTAATGCAATCAGGTCCAGGACTTTTCCTAACTTTAGTTTGTTTGAAAATGTTCCTAACACTCTCAGCATCAAACTCAATCTGAGTAGTAGCAGGGACCCTCTTTTCAGGTTCTCCCTGATATCAGCACAACTCAATCTGAGTAGTAGCAGTGACCCTCTTTTGGGGTCTCCCTGATCTCAGCACTAAACTCAATCTGAGTAGTAGCAGTGACCCTCTTTTCAGGTTCTCCCTGATATCAGCACAACTCAATCTGAGTAGTAGCAGTGACCCTCTTTTGGGGTCTCCCTGATCTCAGCACTAAACTCAATCTGAGTAGTAGCAGTGACCCTCTTTTGGGGTCTCCCTGATATCAGCACTAAACTCAATCTGAGTAGAAGCAGTGACCTTCTTTTCGGGTCTCCCTGATCTCAGCACTAAACTCAATCTGAGTAGTAGCAGTGACCCTCTTTTCGGGTTCTCCCTGATCTCAGCACTAAACTCAATCTGAGTAGTAGCAGTGACCCTCTTTTCGGGTTCTCCCTGATCTCAGCACTAAACTCAATCTGAGTAGTAGCAGTGACCCTCTTTTTGGGTCTCCCTGATCTCAGCACTAAACTCAATCTGAGTAGTAGCAGTGACCCTCTTTTTGGGTCTCCCTGATCTCAGCACTAAACTCAATCTGAGTAGTAGCAGTGACCTTCTTTTCGGGTCTCCCTGATCTCAGCACTAAACTCAATCTGAGTAGTAGCAGTGACCCTCTTTTCGGGTTCTCCCTGATCTCAGCACTAAACTCAATCTGAGTAGTAGCAGTGACTCTCTTTTCGGGTATCCCTGATCTCAGCACTAAACTCAATCTGAGTAGTAGCAGTGACCCTCTTTTCGGGTCTCCCTGATCTCAGCACGAAACTGAATCTGAGTAGTAGCAGTGACCCTCTTTTCGGGTTCTCCCTGATCTCAGCACTAAACTCAATCTGAGTAGTAGCAGTGACCCTCTTTTCGGGTCTCTGATCTCAGCACTAAACTCAATTTGAGTAGTAGCAGTGACCCTCTTTTCGGGTCTCTCTGATCTCAACACTAAACTCAATCTGAGTAGTAGCAGTGACCCTCTTTTCGGGTCTCCCTGATCTCAGCACTAAAGCCATGGTCATCAAACCAGAGAGAAAAACCATTTATTCCATCTGCCAACTCCTTATTAGTTTTAAAACCGTCAATATTCATCACGTTTTTGGATTTGTTCCCTTCGTCTTGCAACCCAACCACGGTTTTCGTTCCGTTCCAGGCTCATCTCAGATTAGCTGAACCAAGCTCACCCTCAATTTTCTCCTTGTACTTTAATTTGGCCTTTGCAATCTCTGACCTGACCTCACTTCTGGTTTCTTTAATTGGTAACATAGTTACCTTGTTGGAAAGCGTCGTGCTTCTTGGCCAATAAACCCTTCAATGACTTATTAACCCACGGCTTATTATTAGGATACATTTTCACTGATTTGTAAGGAATCGCAAGGTCCTCACAGAAGGTAATATATGTACAGACCACCTCTGTCAGTTCATCAATGTTGTCACACGTGTCCTGAAACACAGACCAGTTAGTGCAGTTAAAAACAGCCCTTTAAGCGCTCAGTGCTGTCTACAGTCCACACTTTCACCTGACGCACACGCGCCTTCTCTCTCCTCAGCACCGTCTTATAGATCGGTACGAGATGAACAGTGTTATGGTCCGAATGTCCAAGCGGGGATTTTGCCATGGCCTTATACGCCCCCTTAACAGAGCAGTAACATAAGTCCAAGATTTTGTTCTTGCGAGTAGGACAGGTGACATACTGGTGAAAACTGTACAGTAATTATTTTTTTAAGTTACAGTGATAAAATCTCAGAGAATCAGGTTGGGCGCATCGGGGGAGAGCAGCTGTAGATTGCGGATCACCGAAGAAATTTGGCTTAATGGCATTGGCTTTTTGGTGAATGTACACAACCGTCACAAATATCTGAGGGAATTCTCTCAGTAAATAGAATGGTCTTAGTGACACCGACAATAGCTCAACATCAGGCAGACAAAGTCTCTCCCTTACAGTGATGTTGCTGCACCATCGTTTATTAACGTACAGGCAGACGCCGCCTCCCTGAGATTCCCCCGTTACACCACTATCTCCGTCAAGTCGGAGGGGTTGTGCCAAAACCACAAACTGCCAAATCCGAGTCCACGTCTGAGTCAGTCAAACCAGGTCTCAGGAAAAGCCAAGAGTCAGGCATCTCTGTCCTGAGATAGTTTACGCTCGCCTGCAATTCATCCGTTTGAATCCGTAGGGACTGTACGTTACCGAGGCAGGAGAAGGCCGGGGAACCTTGCGTATTAGTTTTTTGGGGGTCTCAGGCGGACCCCGCCCCCTTTTCCCCCGCTTGCGGATCCAGCCTGTTTGTTTATCATCTTGATTGTTGTTTTGTCTCTTAATATCGGTGGCATCGATGCTCCGTAGTAGCAGCGGATTGATGGGTTTATCCGCCAGATGCGGCTGGTTCCATCGTCGCAGGAACTCCCGTGAGTATTGAATTTTACTGGCTTTGAGACGATGATAAAACAAATAAATGCAGTAACAGCGCATCAGACAACACCTGCTGCCGGTCGCTACAAGAGCAGCGCACCTAAGAATCTTGAATAACAAATAACAAAGACAGAGTGGAAGCTGGCTGAAATTCACTGAATATGGACACTAACCACCTTGGACGCAATATTTCACATACTTGAGCCATCTAAAAATGTGAATCCAAATAAACACTAATTGTTCATAGTAAGAGCTCTTAACATGCAGCATACAAAGCGCTAAGACATGACGGTGACGAACCTCCCTAAATTAGCTGAACACCTCTGCCCTTCACCTGCAATAGCATATTACTCATTGGGCTGTTTGGAATTCTTGAATATTCCATGAGAACATTAGCATGCATGTAAACATTGGTCTTGGTGAAAAGTTACTGGAATAACCGTTTTTGCATGCTCTGCCATATTGGAAGTCCATAAAGAGGAGGCCGATAGCCCCAAGTACAACGCCCCCAAACCTGCGCGTTTGCTGATGGTTCAGAAGGAGCCCCTGCCTGCTGCGCTGATACAAACCTGTGAGTGTGTGAGGTGTGTGTGTGTGGCACAGAATCCAGTTCGCCCCACCCCGGGTGAAAACAGGAGCCACTGAGAAGATGGGAGAGCATCGCCGGAGGAGGAGTGCCATAACGCTCCCCATCACGGGGGACTGAATGGGAAGTGGACGGAAAGGCCAGGCGGAGGTGCTGGCGTCTCCACAGAGCCGAACGCACCTGGCCTCATTGACGGCTCCCGTGCCTCGGCAACTCCCTCCGCCGGTTCTGCCACGCAAGCGCCGCGTGGAAAAGATGCCCACGCCCACGCCCACGCTACAATACAAACATGACATGCGACATCACACACAGAAGGCCTGGTCGGCTCGTTTGACAGACGGCCGTAACGGACCTACTCCTGGGAAAGGACGTATCGCGCGATTAATCGGGAAAAACCACCCTTGCCATCCTTACAAGGTGAATATTAATGCTCCCAAAGGGGCGGAAAGGTATGCAGCCGGCACGTTCGTGATTAATAAACGGTTTTCGGCGCGTCTGGCCGCGATACGCCTGAGCAGGGAGTTGATCAACCGTGAAGAAATCTAGAAACGTGGCGCAGATGTAGCAACCTGCCTTTTCTCCTCTAGTTTTAATGAGGCGGACCAATAAACAGCCCCGTTCTGGAGTAGCGGTGCATGCCAATGACCGCCGAGCACGTTAAACATAGCAGTTAGCCTTCAGTAAGATGTATGGCACATAATGGCGGTGCTATAAATTATACGCACCGTATTGATTCCCTCAGGCTTCCAGGAAATGCAAATGCAGAAGGGGGACACTGTTCTTCCATGTTCACACGGGCAGCTAATCAGCTAATGACCGTGTGAACGCTACTTCGGAAAAACATATTACCCATTTAACAATCAATCCCTCGTTACATTTACATCACCCGCTTTTTTCCCGCCGCTTATGAGACCCGCTTATCCGCGGAACTTTTTTCCCCCTTTTACATTCCATCCATTTATACCTCCGTATAACCTGCTCAATCGATTCAAGGTCCCTGTCTTGCTTAAGGGCGGGATAGGAGCGAGACTTTTTGGTCGCGAGCCAAGTTCCTTATCTGCGATGCCACACCATCGCAAGCAACGTTTCAGCGGCCTGGTTAGATCCTCCTCTGCTGAGAAATTAAGAGCTCAAGGGTTATTTATTTAGCTCTAGAGTTAAGCTTCTCTTCTGATACCTACTTGGGGGGAGGGGGAGGCGTTTCCAAAACATCCAAATAAAACTAGAGGAGTAACAGTGATGCCAGTGGTCCCGGGCCACTCAGCTTTAGCCCCAGAGAGCTGCTGTGCCTTCATGCATTTTTTCCAAGTGAGGCTCAACCATCTGACTCAACTAATTATCGTCTTGACGGTATAGTACCAATATAGCTTCCCTTCCCCTGTTCGGAGCGCGTTAGCGGTTTAAAGTAAACTAGAACGCAAGCTGGCGGGCATTCCCTCCGCCACTGGAGACGTACTGTGCTTGCATGTGAGGCTTTGCCCTTTCGTGGCTAAACCACTGCCCTCTGTTGGTGTAAAGCATAATTGCACTCAAAGGGGGAAGCACACAGTTGAATGTAATAAAAGTGGAGGGTTGGCAATAGAAGGACGGGACCTAAATTATGGGCGCAACACAAGCCTCCCACCGTGGAACAAAACCCATGACCTTCAGGCCCAGAGTTTAGTGCTCAAGCCACAAGACCACCAAACTCAGCGGTGTAAAAATACATATAACATGGCACAGATAAAGCCCTGCATGCAGAAATGTTACATCATCCTGTAGTCCCGCTAAAGTGAGAGACTACGGGACCCACAACGGTGCGTGAGGAACTGGGTTCTCCCCCATCTGAACTCAAACCTGCGGTAGCCCTGCTTCCATGAGTCAAATAAATCCACAAGAGAAAAAAAAACAAAAAAAGCTCTGGAACTTTACAAGAAATGAGAAATAAGTTGAATGTGGTGTCAGAAGGCAGCGTAGGCTGCTCTGTTCCCTGTGCAGCAGAATCGGGCCGACACGGAGGACGGGGCATTTGACCCGCTCTCCGCCACAAGGCCCCAGGCACGGCCCCCGGACCAGGAGGGCGCGGCCCCGCCGCCGTTACCGCTTAGCGGGAAGGGGACCCCGGACCGAGACCGTGGCAGCGGCACTCCGGGTGTTCGGCTGAGCGACGTCGCAGACGCCCGCTCAGCCGTCGCTCGGCGCCGAGGCCCCCTGCTCGTCCCTCAGGGTGCCTGTAAACGGAGCCCAGGTCCCTTTGTTTACGGGGAGAGCGCCTAGCGAGTTCACACAAGACCCCAGGTAATTCACCTAAATACATTACCGGCATTGTGCAATTCAACCTCCCTGGCGGGTGTTGGTGGTGGTGGTGGGGGGGGGGGTTATTTCTGTGAGCTGTGGAAGGGAGGGGGGGGGGGGGGGGGGGTTTTTAATGAGAGCTGTGGAGGGGAGGGGGGTGAGGGGGGGAGGGGGTGTTATTTCTGTGAGTTGTGGAGGGGAGGGGGTGAGGGGGGGGGGGTGTTATTTCTGCGAGCTGTGGAGGGGAGGGGGTGAGGGAACGTTTAATTTACCCCTCTGAGCTCCACTCATTCCAGAGTGCCACAGCACCGTTCCAGGAAAACAAATCAAAACTAAATTACGTGCAATCCATCTAGACAAAAACGAGACAGATAAGGCCGTGCGACTGGCAGTCAAGTATTGTAATATCAATCTCGTCTCCCCGGCGGACCGACAGACGAGTCGGGGTAATATCAATCCTGGCTCCCTGACGGACGGGCGGCCCCGCTCTTCTCGGGGGGGATGCAGACGAGGGCCCCCAGCGGGGAGCGAGACGGCACCATTGTTTATGGACGGGAACGCAAAATGCGAATGCGAAAACGCTACGGCCCGGTTGCCAGAGAAACCGTAAGACCCGGAACGCATGTGCCGACGGTCATGAAAGGGCGTTTAATAAAAAACGATGAAAACGAAATTAGAGAGCAAAGGCAAATAGATTTTGAAATGGTCAATTAACCACTCGCTGTTCTGTCAAAAACACCCTTTACAACAAACAGAATCAAAGCAGATTTATGTAAATGGCTTCACAGGGCTCCATACGTCTCAAGAACGGGCTCTCAGCAAACAGCTGACAAGTGGAAGGTCCTTTAAAAACATCTCACTCAGTCTTGGGAAGAGGCGCTTCCATTTTCCTGAACGGGTTTTCTTCTCCCCCATTTCAGGCGTTTTGGGTTTCGTATGGATTTAATTAAATTAGAAACATGCAAAAGGGGGTTGAACAACAAACAGCGACTCGCTCAGAAAGAAAACACTGCACCAAACTGTATTTATGTGTAAACATACATGTAGGATATAGACAGAAACACAAATAATATCAGTCGTATCGTCCACAAGATGAGATTCATTTAGTTTAAATATGGTTTCTCTGCAACAGATGGGGAATGTATCTAAACCACTGCAGTCATGCTGTAGAATAAATGAGACTACCGCCCATGTGTCCATAGTGATGACCTGGGATCAGCGCTAGATCCAATTCTTTCTGATGTAATATACTGTCTAATCAACCAGGCTATTCACTGCAGCCTGGTTAATAGGTACAATAGTCTTACCTCAAATAAGCACGGCTGTTATAAATCAGTTATGCGCTTTCTGTACTTATTTCCTGAATGAATCCAGTTAGAGCTGGGGGTGGAGGCACCCATAATGTTACCTCCTGAGCAGACCGCCAACCAACATTCTTACCCCCACCCTACCCAGCCACCCGCCCACCACTCCGCGAGAGGCATTTTCATTACGGATAATTGAGTTTAGAGTGAAACAATGCTGATTGCATTAAAGTTCAATCGCGTTTAAACGGTTCTTATTTTACCCTGCCCGTACTTTCGCGTTCTGACCTTCCTTGGAGGTCGTTGCCAGGGGAGTCGGCATCGCCACGGGAACCGCGCGATTGCAATTGCAGGGGACGCTGATAACGAGTGTTGACGGGACCCGGTATCCCGGTTATCAGGTCGGGGGGGTTGGGGAATGGCGGAATGGGGAGGGTGGGGGTGAGAGTGGGGGTGGGGGCGGGTCATTCTGTGGGCTCCTTGGCAACGCTCAACAGGGAGTAGTGAGGCAGCCAGCGGGGTCTGCCGACGAGCCCGCCTGCCAATCATCCCCCCTCCGGCCGCCGCACAACACAAAGCCCCGCAGACACAGGGCGGGGCCTCGCCCCCCACTCGCCTTTGTATCAACACCTTTTCTTTACCGAGCGCCGCCCCGCCACCGCAACAGGCGGCCAGATAAATGAGCGCAGCCCGAGCGCCCTCTCCGCGCGTGATGGATGGCCTGTGTGGAGTGTGAAGAGGAATAACTGATCGCCACACCAACACCTCCCCTCCCCCGGCCAAACTTCCCCCTCCCCTGCCACTGGCTGCCTCTTATCAGGAGGCCTGTATATCTGCGGATCCTATCTGTCGCCTGCGCCCGGGAACACGTGGAGGACTGAGATGACGGTAACGCATGAGCGGAGGGGGTGGCAGAGAGAAAGAGAAAGAGAGAAGGAGGGGAAAAACCTCCTCGGTCGTTGACGCCTGCAGTCACAGTACCTCTTTAAGATGAAAATGATAATAGGGCCCGTGATCGCGGGGCCGTGAGGTGGCCGCTAAACGGGACAGGCTCGCGCGGAGATTAGGGGGTGAGTGAGCCGCGCGCGAACGGGGGTGCAGCGTCCCGCCCTCGTAGGCAAACCAGCTGGACAAACACAGGAAATGGCTGGCGGACTCAATCCACGCATTGCCCTCGCCTGGCCAGTCCAACCTCGATTCCAAAGGGACTTGTGCACATCGCCATGGAGACTGACCCTCGTCACTGAATCGATCGCATCGGCGGGCCACTCGCACGCCGGCCACTCGCACGCCATCCTTGAGTTTGTGAAGCCCCCTCGTCACCCAGCTCACATAATACATAGCGTGAATGGTGAAGAACACACACTCTGCGTTTACACAAAGCACTGCGTTACACCTTCAGGGGTGGGGGAGGGATAGGAAAAGCAAAAAAAAATCTAAGAAAAACTACAAACAGATTTATGTGCTGATGAGTGGAAAATGAAGTGTGACTGCGCTAATCTGGAGAAGAAACGGCAGCGACACACGGGCCTCCGCTACCGCACAGGGGAGGAGGGAGGAGGGGTGAGGAAAACAGGGGGGGAGAGGTACAGGGGAAAAGAGGACAGCAGAATGAGATAAGAGAACCAGAGAAAGAAAGGAGCACAGCAAGACACAGTAAAACTCAGACAAAGAGAGAGAGAGAAAGAGACAGACAGTGTGGGAGAGAACAGAACAGACAGAAAAACTGCATACGAGGAACCGACAGAAAAAAAGAAAGAAAAAAAGACAAAAAAAGCCAATAACACGTGGGACCAATTCTGCCACAATTAAATTAAGCATAATTACATTTTCATTTAATTATTTCTTCAACTATTTATCTTTTTCCCCATTTATTCCTTGGCATTTGCTAACATGTTAATGGGGGCTGTCAATCACGGTCCCAGCAGGTAGTGTTAGATCCCACTGGCTAACAGAACAAGAGCTTGGTTATATATGCTGAAAATGGAAAGAAATTGGAATATGCACAGCTGAGGAGTTCATTTATTGAGGAGTTTGATGGTTTAATGGTTGTGTTGTGTGTCAGTTTAATGGTTGTGTTGTGTGTCAGTTTAATGGTTGTGTTGTGTGTCAGTAATGGTTGTGTTGTGTGTTAGTTTCATGGTTGTGTTGTGTGTCAGTAATGGTTGTGTTGTGTGTCAGTTTAATGGTTGTGTTGTGTGTCAGTTTAATGGTTGTGTTGCGTGTCAGTTTAATGGTTGTGTTGTGTGTCAGTTTAATGGTTGTGTTGTGTGTCAGTTTAATGGTTGTGTTGTGTGTCAGTTTAATGGTTGTGTTGTGTGTCAGTTTAATGGTTGTGTTGTGTGTTAGTTTAATGGTTGTGTTGTGTGTTAGTTTAATGGTTGTGTTGTGTGTTAGTTTAATGGTTGTGTTGCGTGTCAGTTTAATGGTTGTGTTGTGTGTCAGTTTAATGGTTGTGTTGTGTGTCAGTTTAATGGTTGTGTTGTGTGTCAGTTTAATGGTTGTGTTGTGCGTCAGTTTAATGGTTGTGTTGTGTGTTAGTTTAATGGTTGTGTTGCGTGTCAGTTTAATGGTTGTGTTGCGTGTCAGTTTAATGGTTGTGTTGTGTGTCAGTTTAATGGTTGTGTTGCGTGTTAGTTTAATGGTTGTGTGTCAGTAATGGTTGTGTTGCGTGTCAGTTTAATGGTTGTGTTGCGTGTCAGTTTAATGGTTGTGTTGTGTGTCAGTTTAATGGTTGTGTTGTGTGTCAGTTTAATGGTTGTGTTGTGGTTGTGTTGTGTGTCAGTTTAATGGTTGTGACTCTAGTGCAGTTTTAGTACCAGTGGGGTTCACAAACATTTAAAATCAGAGAAAATGGTTTTTGTGTGACCACCTCTCGTGAACATGCTAATGCATGCTAAAATGCTAATACGTGCAAATATGGAGTTATGACGCTTTCTTTTCTGAACTACACAATTTAGAAAAATACTTAGTTAGGTGAGCGAGGGAGAGGGGTGGGTGTGGAGGAGCTGTGTCCATCATCATTTGCATAAATGAACGTACATTGTACAAATAATTTTGTATAGTGCGGATCAAACTGTCAAACTAGACGTTGCACATCAACTGCATGGTCTATTTCTCACCTCAAATATTTTCAGAAACATATTTTAGTGGATTATTTAGGTGGAATAAGAGAGTTGAACAGGAAGCCACGTTGTTCTGGTTTAAAATTGTGGAGCAGAAACATAGCGGGTCTAACCAATCAGGTGCCGGCTGGGCAAAAACAATTATCCATATGACGTAGGGGTACCGCCAAAGAGGTACTCTGACATCACGATAGGGGAGGGGGCAGTGTGAGGAGCAGGAAGAAAATGTCAACCATTAGGGGCAGCACAAAGACGCTTTTCTACCAGTTTCTTCTGATATACAATATTATTTCAGAATTGTTGAAATAACGGAATGCATGAATAAGTTTCATGATAAGGTAGGCATACAAACATGTTTACAGCGGAAAAAAAGTGATCTAGGGTGTATTTACCCTTTAAGGTTTGAGAAAAAAAGAAGAAGAAATAAAATACAGAAAATACCTGTATGTATTTATACATTTCACTTTTTTAGTTTATTTAGGCCACTTATTCTGTAAATTCACTTTTATTTATACATTTTTTTATTTATTTTTTATTTTTGAAAATATATCTAAATCAGCCGCAATGAGTTATGAAATGCGTTCCCACCCCAAACTGCACACGACATCCCCAAGAGATTCAAACATTCGGTTTGACCGTTAACTCAGGCTGCATAGCTATACAGCGTACTCGTCCAAAAATTCATTTTCAACTTGCTCTGGAGAAACACTGACTGCTCAATTCATGCTATCTGGCGTTATGCGAAACCCAAACCATGTCCCAGAGAGACAGCTCCCGAAGAGAATGGGCGATACCAGCTCCTGTAATTCGATACGAGAAGAGAAGTGCTCCCACCCTCAGAACTCGACTCTGAAAACACTACAGGCTTGTCGCCATTAGCAACAAGAGCCAGATTTATGCGTGCCCGTGAACCAATTACAAACGCACACTCGGCGCCAACATCGAATCTTGCACTTAAAGCGGAACTGCAATGTTTTAGGACGTTTCAGTGATTTTTGAAACAACGAAAGGTAACGCAAGACATCCCAGCCATTAAAACGGCAAGAAAACTAATTCTAAGTAAAAGCGGTGAAAAACAAAGTTGCTTGCAGCCATATTGTTTGATGTCTCTTGATGACGTCAGAGGAACGGTTCCGCCACAGTTCACGTCTTGTGTTTGCATGCTATCAGATAGGAATGGCATCTGAAGAAACTTAGGCATGGAGGGTATCGCTGTGTTGCCCCTGGGTGTAGAAACAGCTTTTACAGCAACAAAGCAGTCACTCTCAGAAACTGCTGGCAAATCAATTTTTTGTTCAGAGGACAGTTCACGGATTGTAATGCCATGCTTTATGCTTTTATAGAGATGTTAGCTCTATGAATCTGATGTGATTTTTGGTTCCAGGTTGGCATAAGAACATAAATGTATTGCTTTATTGATGTTACACGTTTATGTAGCTAACAAGCAAGACATATGAAAACATTCAGAAAGTGTGATAAGCGAATTTGCTTGGCTACAGACATTCATTCAAAGCCAGTCAAAATCATGTCACTTTTCCAAGCCTTGATTAGGCCACAGGATGCTCGCCACATGAATCCGATTTGCATTCCCTTCCTGATACCCAGCAGAAAAAAAAAAGTTTTACTATTTACATTTTTTTGACATAATAATGAGTGTTTTGGATGACAAAAATGTTACAGTGAAAATATTTTCAAAAATATTATCTTTTATTTTTATCGAATGTCCCTTGCAGTGTAGGTTTCAGCAGAGTAGAAAATATGGTTCTTGAAATCAAAAACCAGACGTGTGTCCCCTACAGGGGACAAAAGTGAATTTCCGGGTCTTAGGAGTTTCTGGTTCTAGGTTGGCGTAGGTTAACTTGCATTTAGTGCTCGAGGGATGTTACACTTGCAGGTCTGGAGATGGTATTCGCCAGGTCAGGCACTGTTGCCAGCATAACCCTGGTAGATATGCTTATGTTCTCCGGATAAGAGCTCATTATGGTCTCATTATGGTCTCAATGTCAGCGTTTGCAGTGCTCCCCTTACAGAAGTGCATTGGGCTGTTATTAAACACAGGTTTGATGAATCCAGACAGCTTAGCCAATCAAACCTCCGGCACATCCAGAAGCCAGAAGTTTGTTCTGTCTCCGCTTATAGTAAGTACAGTGCCAACAGACCAACCCAAACTATTGCACTTCTTCCACACTACAATGACAACATTTTGCTGTGTAGACATGAAAAATAATGCAAAAACCTAAATTTTAGACACCAACTAAACACCAACTTAAAGGTTGCTTTCTGTATGCAGGGCTTGAAAAAGCAACATAGTATTGAATGATTGAAGCCAAGCCAGTTCACATATTTCCGAATGTTTTCATCTCTCAGCACGGTACTTAGCGACCAAAAAGTGCAGCGTCAATAACGTCAATGTAAGCTATAAATGTAAGTTAAGCCACGCCAACCAGGAACCCTTAAATCAAAACAGATTCATGTAAAAAAAAAAAAAAAATGAATCCATGTAAAATTATAAAGCATGGCATTACAAACCATAAACAGACGTGCGAACACAAAGTGGGAGGTTTCTGAAAGGTGAGGGCTTTGTTGCCGTGAAAGCCGTTTCTGCACCCAGGGGCAGCACAATGATACCCTCCACGCTCGAGTTTCATCAGATGCCACAATATCTGATCGCATGCAAACACAAGACATGAACTGCGGCAGACGTCCTCTGACGTTGTCAAGAGACATCAAACAATATGGCCGTAAGCTGGCTCTCTTGCCGTTTTAACGGCTGGGATGTCCTACATTAGGTATCATTGTTTTAAAAATCACCCACACATCCTAAAACACTGCGGTTGGCCTTTAAGGAGGGGCCAGTGTCATATTGCCTGACATACATTAAGAAGCAGCTTAGCTATGGTCTCATGCCATGCCGACTATGGCCAGTAGCTCCATAGGGTGAGACGTACTTGGCGACCGTGTCGCCCGGGGTACGGGAGGGTTCAGTCAGGTGATCCGCGTTTCATCGCTCTCTAGCGACCTCCGCTGGTTGATCGGGCGCGCGAGACTACATGCCGAAGACACGCGTGAAAGGTCTTCCTCCGACTCAACTCTATGCGAGCTTCGCTGTGGGCTGCGGTGTGAAGAGAAGCAGGCTGGCCACGTCACGTTTCGGAGGAGAACCGCGGACGTCTGCACTCCTGAAACGGCAGTGGGGTTCGCGCATTAGCGCGGCCGCGGTTGAAATAATTGGACGTTCCAAATTAGGGTGGGAATTGTGCATGTGCAGTCCTATATTGCGTGCCAGAACAAAAAGAGGCTTAGGAGTTAGCAGGTAGTCTGTTACCAGATTTCAATGTTCTAATTCAACGGAATGAAAGGAGAAATGGAAAATAAAAGAACACAGTCGCAGTTTGAAAAGAGCTTGAATGCAGACCAACATGCAGGGGGGTTTAATAAGCGCTGGTCACCGCTGCACAGTGGGTTTAGCTCATTCGGAACAATGAACGATTGAGTAAGTAATAAAAGCTCGCCCGTGGCAGTCAATTTGGTACCGCCTAAACAAAACATTTGGCATTGGACACCTGTCTGGAAGCGTCAAATAAACATGCGTTAGACCTTGACGTACCCAGAGAAGAGCAGTGGAGGTGTGCGAGTTAAAGGGTTTCCCTTCAGCACAGGTCCCTGCGCTGGTAATGGAAGTCGAGCCTGAGACATGCAGCTCTGTGTTGTTGTACTCATGTGGGCTGGCGGGGGGGGGGTGGGGGGATGGGGGGTGTGAATGAGCTCCTGGCGGGAGGCGGAAAGCTATGCAGCTCTGTCACCAACCAAGGACCCGCAGGAGGAGGCGGTCTGCAGGTATAAAAAAATAAAATAAAAAAGCGAGGTGTCTGCTCTTCCCCCCCCTACACTTCCCCCAGCATGCCTCTGCCCGTGCTGATAACACGCTTCCCCCTCTATCAGCCTCCATCTCTGCGCCCGCGCCTCCACCCCGACGCCCCTGCCGACACCTCCGTCAGGCAGCCAATGGCGGCGCGGCACGAGGAGGAGGTCCTCTCCCTCCCGGGGGCCCTTGCACCGAGAGTTCAGAGTGATACCAGGACACACTTCCAGCTCCCGTCAATCCCTCCTCCTTTCACCCCCAACATTCCGTCCGTCAATTTAACGCTTTCGCAGTTCAAGGGAGTCAATTTAATCAGGTCCAAGCAGGTATTTCCAGGTCCGTAAAAATGATTTATTTCATATGGAAATGGCATAATTCTCACTTTTATTTACTAGATACCACCCCCCACCCTATGGTTGGGAGTGAAAAAAGAGGAATGTTGTCACGGTAACAGTACCCGTCCAGTCACATTTGTTTGAGTGACAAAGTCAGAGGCCAAAATTGACTGACAGCACTAACAGAAATGCAAATGAGCCTCGCTGACAAAGGCCTGCAAATAACACAAAACTCACTGTGCTCTAACTATTTGACATGCCAACAATAAAAACAGACAAAAAAAACTCAATGGAAGAAATTAGATTAATTATATACAGATATGTAAATGCCAAATGAGATATGTAAATGAGAAAATCTAATGTTTTTGTTGAACGAGGTGCTGAACTGTGATTGTGCCGCTTTGGGGATTTACTGAGGACACTCAAAGTGCACCTAAAACATCGATTTGACAACCCCTAACCCGACAGTCAGTCTGAAAAAATCGGACCAAATTCCACAATAAGACCTCCCCCTCTTACTTCTCTCTCTGAACCCCCTGTAACCAGAGAAAAAGAGTTCTCTACGTCTCCACTAAAACAACGTACCGCTATTGCTCCAATACCAGGCCTGTAGTGTGAAAGGACCGCTCCTGAACGAGGAGGTCGTGTCACAGGAGAGCACCAAGCCTCAGACGGCAGGTTGGCAGGGTGAGGGCTGTGAACTGCAGCCCAGTGGGGAGAAACTGTGTGAAACACAAGCCGCGCACGGGGAGGTTGAAGCGCTCCAGCTGCAACACAAAAGCCTCCATTGTGTGGAAGGTGCTAGAGAAAGAGGTGGGGGGGACAAAGTGAGACTAACTGCCACGCAATCGTTTCTGAGAGGAAAAGGAAGGCGGCGGGTCACACTCCCTTTGGTGGCGGAAATCTCTGAAACGCTGGCGGCAAAGGAGTTGCAATCACAAAGTGGCTCTGGAGACTATCCTCACGCTGCCAAACTAGAGCCTCCTCCACTTAGGCCGCAGAGAACCATTTCCCTATCCGACAAACTTCAATGACGAACCTGCTCGAGACAGGCTGCGGATTGCGCTCACTAATACATCAAACCACAGGCGTCAGGACCCACAACCACAAGGAATTTGAAGCTTAATACAGGGGGGGGGGGGTCGACATATAGTGTCGTACGCTGTAAGGTTAACCGATATAACCCCTCGGTAATGGAGGTTTGATCAACATCTCTTAAATTCGCACAGCGAGAGAGACCGGCGGAGTAAAGTCCAATCCAGGTCAGCCTCGCACACAGGCCGGGGCCAATGGGCATTGTGGGAAATTAAACGGCAGACCAAAAATAGAGGACACATCTGAACAATGATGTCGGTGGAACGGAGCTTGCCTACCTGTCAGTTAGGTGATGAAGCCAGAGAAGGGAGCGTCTTTATCGGAGGCAACTCTTCATCAAGACAACGCGCCGTTTTGCTTCTCGTAATGAGAAGTGGACACAACCCGCTACATTTTCATCCCTTACCTCCCCTTTCTGTTTCAGTGCCCGCCCGCCTGCCTGTCAGAGGAAAAACAAGATTCCGAGGGCACTCGCACAGAGACACTTAAGAATAAATTGCAAGCAAACTTCCTTCGCGTGTCAATTTGTGAGAAAAGTGTGTTTTCATTATAAAATAAGTTTTGGCCTTCAACAAGAACAAACAAGTAATAAGAAGCTTCGCCATTTCAGCCGCCCTACCGGCATCTCATTCGATGGCTTAAAGTTTGCCTTCGCCGAGGAAGAAAGGGAGCAGCTCAGAGACTGAACATGCAGGAGTCTGAAGTGTGAAAATGCGCCAGGATCCGAGCGGTAAAAGCCGCTCCAGTTTCTCCACGGTTAACTGGAGACGGAATCAAGCTGAAGTGTGTCAATCAGGGAGAGGCCCCTCCCCTCCCTTTCTGTGCCAGCAAAGCAGCGTTTGAACCGCTGGCTTTCTCCCCGGGGCCTGTGGCAGATTCCACGCCGCTCAGACGCGCACTTCAAAAGGGGAAGCTTTCATTCCACTTAAAAGGCTTTGCGGACGACATCCGGGACTCGAGGAAAAAATGGGACCGTCTGGACACCGCTCGAGCGGCCCTTCAGACCGCCCGCGTCCAGCCCGGCGGGGAAGATGAAAGCGACCGCGGCTTGGCCCCAGCGGAAGCGCCTCGTCGTCACGGTCTTTCACCCGCTGAAGGATTCTAGGGAGACGCGAGGAGCACGTTTCACCCGCTAAAGGATTCTAGGGAGACGCGAGGAGCACGTTTCACCCGCTAAAGGATTCTAGGGAGACGCGAGGAGCGCGTTTCGACGTGAAAAGAGAGTATGAGCAACACACACAGCCCTTCCTTTCTTATGCAGATTCAGCTACGCAGACATGTTTTGATTACAATATCAGTTTCTCCCCTTCCTACACAGTGACAGTGACGGGAGAAACAAGCCTTCACAAAGCCCAAAATGGGTGGGCCCGTCACATGGTGTCAGTGACACCAATCACAGCGTTTTACTCGGCAAAGCAGTCTTTAGAGTAGCTAATGCAAGTCTGTGAGTAGCAGCTCAGGGAAACTCGGGTAATCTGACACAGCCTGTTGGCAGATCAGATGGGGCAGAGCCAAAAAGAAACAAAATGGCGGGAGAAGCTCGAGCTAAGAAAACATCTTCATCAGGAACACGTACCACAGAATACCTGTCGTGTTCAAAGTTCAAACCCCCCCCCCCCCCCCGTGCTCAGCTAATGCCTTTCACTGACTGCTGAATTTGCCTGTTATTATGAGAGGGGCGCCGTAATACGCCGGCTCCAGCAGCTCTGCAGTTTCGGTGCGGAGAGGCCTCCAGACTTCGCCGGTTTCCTTCCCTCTCATTTTGAATGTATTAGCAGCTGCGGCGGGTGAGACGGGCGAGGCGATGGGAGACAGGGGAGCTGAACGCCGCCATCATTATGCGCAGGCACAGCTCAAATCCCATCGACTTATCCCCGCCGATCTCCGGGGCGATCCCGCGCCGTTCCGCGCGCTACAGTCGAAAATGAATTTGGCTTCGTCGCTCCGTTGAAATCTCCGCTGTTAAGAAACATTAAATGTTTTCATTACGGCTTCAGACTGAGGAGTGGAACGTGTGTAATTATCGACGCGCTGATTACACGCGGCCGCCTCATTTCCGCTTATTCATATTTGTCCTTCCCACCGCAAGCGGAGATGAGCAGACGTTTCTGCGCCGTCTCAGAGGAAGCGGAAAGGACAAAAAAATGCGCAACACAAACACTAAACACGGTTTCACGCCAGAAACTGGCAGCTGAGGCCATTTCCAAGCAGGTCCGGAGGCGGGAACAGGAATAGCGAAGGGACTTCTCTCTCTTAAGAGCCCAGACATTGCACACGGTGGGTTTGGATAAATTGGAATCACGTGGGTTGAACTGGTCTAGAATATAGCGATGTGTAAACCCGAGGCTGCCAGAAAGTGGCCCCTGTGCTCTGAATCGCGACTAAAGCAGACTTTGAGAAGGCTCTGGATTCTCGATCCGGTGCAGATCTAAACCGCGGCTTCGGCCCAGAGCATGGCTACAGCCTGGCCCTCCATGTCCGTCTCACAAACAGAGCTTAACGCTCATAGACGAGACACACACACACACACACACACACACACACACACACACACACGAAGGGAAGCGCACGTTCGGAGACTGCTTCAATTCACAATGTAACAAACTAGTAAACAAAAAGATTAAAATAAAAACCTGGACACTATGACGCTGCAACTCTGCCGTTTGTCAGAAAATATAAATACACGCCCACCCGTGCGCCTCTGAGCCAGACAGACCACACACATTCTCCCTTGTACGTGCGTAGACGTACGCTCGCGCAGGCACACAGAGCAGGCACAAACAGGCACTGGCGTACTTGAAAGCAGCGTAGTATAGCGTTTAGGAAACGGGGCATGCAAGCCAACCAAAGTTGCCAGTTTGACACCCAGGAGGGGCATAGCCATCGTACCCCTTGAGCGAGATACTTCAACTGAACTACTTCAACTGAACCTGTGTATGTGTGTGTGCATGCTAGTGCCTTGCTCAAAAATATATATTTTTTAAATTGAAAGACCTTATCCAGAGCGTGCGCACACGAGCACACACATAGGAACGGGACAATAACCGATACAACTATATATAGTGATAAAAAACATTTAAGACATTTAATCGTTTAATTTAACCGAAATATCGAAATAACCGTCTGTTACACTTCAGCATTGGTCATATAAAACTGAAGAACAGTATAACATAACAGTATAACATAACTTCTTATGACACAGCGACATAAAGGAAGTTTTCATTGTACCATAGCAAAGGTCATACATCGCTGCAGCAGGAGATAACGTTACGAGAAAAAACAGGGCTTTGTCCCCGTCAAAATGTTTACATTTACGTCAATGAGTTGCACGTTATTTTGTTGAAAAAAAAAAAATAGTATTTACTTTATTTTGTTATTTTGTGAAAACTAGTTATTGGCATGGCCGAACTGTTTAAATTTTTACATAATTCTTAACAATAAAACATGTTTTCTGATTGGTATAAATTTGTATTTTTTTGTAATTGAAGTACGTTTTAATACTGTTTTAAGACTCACCTTATTTCAATAATTATCAAGATAATATCGTGAACATGTTGGCCAAGCTAATCGTACTATGAAATTTTTATATCGGCACATGCCTAGCATACACACACGCCCCCACGCCTGCGCGCACACACACACACACACACACACACACGCACACACACGCACACAAACACACATATTTGGCAATGAGAGTGTAGATCCCTGGAGGTGCAGGTATCTCCAGCTCAGCGTGAGGTCCTCTCTGCTTGGCACTGATACCGTTGTGCCTCACGTCTCACTCACACAACCTCAGGCTCAACAGCAGGGACCCTCAAACTGACTGTGAATCAGGCGATTCATTTATAACAGCTGATTCGCATCGTGTGCCCGCCCATTCTACGGTCTCTCAGCTCAAGGGCCTCGAAGACGGGTCAATGGGCCGGTCCACGAGTGCCAAGTGGCCCCAGTAATGGTTGTGTGGAAAAAATTTTTACCTGCTACAGCAAGCGACCAGTCTTTTTTTGTTCTGCTTATTATTTTTAAAAACAAGGCAAAATTGGCCCTGGTGTGGGAGTTGTAATACAGGACTAAAAGGGCTGGGTTCTCCAGCATGATTGGCTGGAGACGGTGAGGTCGCTCGGGCGCTGTGGCTCTGCGGAGCGCTGATTGATTGAGAGGGACGGTGACAGCCTGGGGAACAGCGGAGCGTGCCGCTGGAGCAGAGGGGGGAGGGGCCCGGGGGCTGCAGCCCTGGGCGCTCTCCCCGGCCCCGCCCCCCCCGGGGCTGAGCGGGGAAACAGCAGAACCAATGAGATTAGTGTCACACCCTGCCACTTCCCCCACATCGCCATCGCGTCCGAGAGCGAAAAGGTACCAGCTGTTCACCTGACGGGGACCACGCGCGATATCGCCCTGACGGCGACACCCACAATCTGCTGCGAACCACCACCACCACCACCGACACCCCCACCCCCCCCACCCACCCCCATCGACACCCCTCACAGCTCACAGCTCCACTGTCTCGACACGGGGGAGGCGGGGCGACAATGACATCACCCTCCGGAGTGCATTGGGGCTTCGCAAACGTGGCTGTGAGCGATACGGTAGGACCCGCGCGCCCAGAGAGAACACGAGTAAAACACGCTGCTAAATGGAAACGGAGAGCCGGGGGAATTTAGGGAAGCGTGCCCGCGCTGAAGGCATTCAGCCTGTTGCCCGGCGACGCCGAGATGCATCTGCCAAATCTGAGGAAATACGCAGCTGAAGGCCTCCTCGTCCATCTTTACTCATGTGCAGGCTGTCGAGAGGGGGGGGGGGGGTTGAGCCATAGAGCATGTGCCTGAGGGCGGGGGGTCCCAACTTTACCTGGCTGAGAGAAGCAGGAGCATCTGGCCATTAGATCCCTGCAATAATTACCCAATAAGATGCCTGCAATAATTACCCAATAAGATCCCTGCAATAATTACCCAATAAGATCGGCAAGTCCTGAAGTGTGAAACTGCACCCTGGACTTGTAACGTCTGATACCAAATCCAGCTCAAAGACGTAATTCTGCCCGCTCAATTATTTCGAGAGGGTGTAGAACTATGGGCGCTCTGTGCATACGCTACCATTGTGGCTATTTTCCAAAGAGCTTAATTACTTGAAAATGAAACATTTCTGTTTGAACCGATAGATAAACGGTGGCGTCTACTCACTTACTGTCAAAAATGCACATGGAGCCAGATTCTCGATGCATAAAATTAAATTGTTCAAAGTAAAAATTGGTCCACATAAATCATAGTGAATTATTCCAGTGCTGAAAGCAGCACAGCCTCGGAAACACAGCAGAAAACGGTGACGCTAAATGTGATTATTTATGAGATTGCCGTTCGAATTTGCATGTGCCGGGGGAGGGCAGAAACAGAAAGCCCATCTGACCGCGTGCTTTGGGCCGTCGCCCGGAACCCAAAGCCAACCGTTCGGGGGGCTGACCGTCGCTGACTGACGGTAGGGAAAGGTTATGCAAATTGAGGTTCTCGTACCAGGTGGGCCCTGCCCCCCCTCCGCATGACCCCCGCACCATCACGCACGCGCGCGTCTCGAGGGGGGTGGGGGGGTTCAAAGAGCGGCGAGAGGAGCAGCTCAGGGGGAGACAGAATTCTCATTAACCAGCACCTCGCTCTCCGCTCCGGCGCTTCCGCCAGACCGCATCTGAATACAGATAACGCCGCGCCGCGCACAGAAAGAGATTATCCCTCTCGGATGTAACCGTGCCGGCCGACAGCCTTCTCCACAGACGGACGGAGGGAGGGAGGGAGGGAGGGAGGGGGCGGGCTTCATTAGGAGACGCAGAGGCTCGGTTGGCTTGTACCTCCGTTTGGAGGTGGGGTAGAAACGAGGACACAATTTTTCTCCCATCAATCACTAATATTACGCCTCAGTTTGTCGCGTGCTGGGCTCGCTATTGCCCGCAACATCTCAGAGGTCGAATCAACGCAGCAATTTCCAGCACATTTGGAGTGTAATGGCCCGCTCCGAAGATGCCGCAATTAACCTTTTTATTACCTGGGTGCCGGCGGCCGGGAAACGGATAATTGCGAGTTGCAGTCGCACCGATGCGGGGGGGCCGGACCCAGCCCCCGCCCACCCAAAAGCCCCCAGGTCTCCAGATCGATCCTGTGCAGCGCTGCCTTCATCCATAATTCCACAGCCTCTTGGATCGCATTACCCCGCCGTTTTACGAAACGGGGGTTGACGGCGCAGCCTCCCCCCCCCCCCTGCAGAACACGCAGGTTTCCGGGGCCTTCCGTCTGCGCAGGAGCGGCTCAGAGCTGTTTTCTGCTTCCTTTCCGCATCATCGCTTTTCAATTATTCTCGCGTCTAACGGGCACCTGAAGCAAAGGAGTGAATACGGCTGCTTGAGCTGCACAGAGATAAGCCCCGCCTCTAACAGTCAACAAGAGAGAGAGAGAGAGCCATGGAGAGAACAAGAAAGAGACAGACAGAATGGGAGAGAGAGAGAGAGAGAGAGCCATGGAGAGAACAAGAAAGAGACAGACAGAATGGGAGAGAGAGAGAGAGCCATGGAGAGAACAAGAGAGAGAGACAGAATGGGAGAGAGAGAGAGAGAGCGCGCCATGGAGAGAACAAGAAAGAGACGGACAGAATGGGAGAGAGAGAGAGAGAGAGAGAGAGAGAGAGAGATAGAAAAGAAGACAGACAGGGAGAAAAAGAAAGAGCCACGGAGAAAACAAGAGAGAGAGACAGACAGACAATGGGTGAGAGAGAGAAATAGAAAGGAAGACAGGGAGAGAGAGAAAGCGCCATGGAGAGTACAAGAGAGAGAGAAGTAAAGAGGGAGACAGAGAAAGAGAGATGGAGAGAAAGAGGGAGACAGAGAGAGAGAGCTCTTTGAGACTGAAGAAGATACTTCCTGGTCCGCAGGATAAATAGAGAGTAAATTACACCCGTGGCGGGGAGCTGGGTCCTATCTAAGCTGCACAAGCGCAGAGGTCAGGAGAACTCCTCTAATGACTGAACAACCATCACTCCACTGCCTGGGAGCTCTCCACTGAGGCCCAGGTACAAAGGTGCAGCGCGGGGGCTCGTCCAATCGCCAGCGGCGCGCAGCCACCCTCCAGGAGAGCCCCCACACTCACACACACACCTCAGCTGTTCTGTCATGGCCGCCGCGCTTCACATTGAGTCGAGCGGGAAGGCTTTTCATCTTCCACTGACGCATGAGCGAAGCCAAAAGACAGATATACGGAGATATATAACAAGTCTGGAATTTCACTCGCAGCTTAATTAATTGTTTCGTATCTGTGCCGGCTTACGCATCACGGGGGACAGTGAAGACGCGCTGCTCTGTGAGACGCAGACATCTTAGAGAGTGAGCCTTTTGGAAGGGAACAAGCCTGGACTCATGAGCCTGGAGCTGGAAATGGCTTCCCGGGCCTGGGCTGTGGAATCATAATTGCGTTTTTGATCCCTTCCAAAGGGAAAGTGAGTTTCGGGCTGAAACCAGACCTGCAGTTCAGAAGGCTTAATATTGCACTCTGCACTCAGAGCAAAAGAACATTTGCATTTCTCCCGCTGCATGTTGCCAAATGCATTTAAACACTTCCTTTCCACTGATTTCACACCTGTACTGTGACATCAGAGAGCATTCCGATTGTCGGGTTGTTGATTGGCGGAGGCCACAGTGACGGTACACAGGGTCGTGTACACTGTCCTCACAAGACAAGACGGTGTCAGATCTCTCCTGAGACCCGGGATACGAAAACATTCATTCATCTCTGACCCCTCCTGACATCAAAGGAGCTCTACAGCATGCTTCTTATTGTGGTGTGTGTGTACGTGTGTGTGCGTGTGTGTGTGTGCGTGTGTAAATGGCTCAGTGTGCAGGTGTGTGTGTGTGTGTGTGTGTGTGGGTGTAAATGGCTCAGTGTGCAGGTGTGTGTGTGTGTGTGAATGGCTCAGTGTGCAGGTGTGTGTGTGCATGTGTGTGTAAATGACTCAGTGTGCAGGTGTGTGTGTGCGTGTGTGTAAATGGCTCAGTGTGCAGGTGTGTGTGTGTGCATGTGTGTGCATGTGTGTGTGTGTGCGTGCGTGCGTGCGTGTGTGTGAATGGCTCAGTGTGCAGGTGTGTGTGTGTGTGTGTGTGTGCGTGTGTGTGTGTGCGTGGGTGTGTGTGTGTGTGTGTGTCCGTGTGTAAATGGCTCAGTGTGCATGTATGTAAATGGCGCATGCAGGTTTGCCGGTCTTACCTGCCACAGTGAGCCGTGCGGTGCGGCTGCTGATGGTCCCCAGGCTCTCGATGGAGGCCTCGCACTGGTACACGCCTTCGTCGGGCTTGTTGTGCTTGGAGTGGACAACGCTGGTGATGAGCAGGGAGCCGTCGGGCAGCAGCTGGCGCCGGTCATCGGACGCCAGGTTGAGGAAGGTGCCGTCTTTCTTCCAGTCCACCCGCGCAGGCGCGTCACTGTGTGCCGAGCAGTTCAGCAGGGCGGAGGCGCCCCGCACCGCCAGGGTGTCCACTGGCTCCACCGAAAACCAGAAGGGGGTGAAATGCCTCACGGCTGAGCCTGCAGGGGAAAGAGAAACCCGGTCATACTCAAGAGCATCACAGAGACACAAACGCTCCACACAAGGGCATCACCACCTGAGGAACCGGGCTTCTATCCTAGAGGTTGCAGGTTCAAATCAAGGTTCAAAACCAAGTTGGGCTCTAAAGAAAAGTACTTCACCTGAATTCCACAGATTACAAGACCATTCAATCACATTCCAATGCACAGCTGGAAATGGTGTCAAGAAATCTCATGCCGTAAAAGTTTGAACAGTAAAGATTTTCATGACAACAAATTGGGACACGACGCGAACCCTCGCTTCTTATCACACTGCAGTTCACACTGCACACTCACACAGACATGAATGGGAGGAAGATGCGTCGAGCGCAGCTTAACGGGTGGACTTGCAGAAGCCCACTGAGATCCTGCCTGACGGAAACCGCCCCACGCCTGGGTGACGCCAGAGCCAATCGCGCTCTGCCCTGCAGGGCTCCGGGCTACAGCTGGCACTGGCTCGGTCCGGATCCGACACCAGACTGGGGGCTATCCACGCACTACAACAGTGAACTTAACAGGGGAGTCATCCGTGGTCGCTTCACCTGTTATGTGCGTACTTGTGAAAGCTCACTCCACAGTCACTACACCTGCATGCAAATGCTGCATTAACAATTAGATCAGAATTCACTTTGGAAACAGATTAAACTGAGCCAAGCTTATAAGTATAATAATGCTCCCATAATTCTCATCCAAGTGGCGGCCTGCCCTGGGAGCTCCCCACTCCCTCTCCTGGTCTACTGCAAGCTTCAACTGGGCAAGCCAGATTCTCACCGGAACTACAACTCCCAAGCACCTTCGGGACAAAAACAGAAAGCCCCTCAGGCATGTGAATATGACCTTCCACGAGGATCAAAGTGACAACTTAAAAGCAAATCAGAACGCTACTCTCAGAACGCATGCAAATGACAAGATTGTGATCTTTTTGCAGAACGGTAAATATCAAAGGGTGAACGATGCAGAAGTGAAAGTCAATGTCCCAGTAATGGCTTTGAATTTGACCTCACAAAAGGTCAAATTCTTTAGTCGTTGAGTCGCGCGCACTCGCGTCATTTAAATAATAACAGCAATTATCTGTGCTGCCGGGAACACAGAGGGAAAAAAATAAAAAAAACAATTAGGTCTACAGGACTTCTTCCTAACGCAGCAGATAATAAGCCGGATGGTTTATTGTCTGGGCGAGGAAGACAGCTGTGAGCTAACTCGCTGTGGTGCCACCTGTACTGATAAACTACACAGCAAAGAGGTGTTTGAACTAGAGGACCTTAGAAGTCCTGTCCGTAATCACGGCTGCTAATAAGACGAGCGCAAGACAACCGTTTCACCCCCCCCCCTCCCAACCACCTCCCCTCCACCTCCTCTTTTCGGCATGCACGACACAAACACGCAAACACGAGGAATACCGCAGTGTGTTTTTGTGGACAGGGGCGCCGCACTAAGAACCGTTTCTGCCCAATGCATGTAGACTAGGCAACAGGGGTTTGTCTCCTATATAAAAAAAGGCAGCGAAAGCCTCTTGCGAACGCGCTTGCGGCCACGTTCAGTCACCTCCAAGAGGGCAACCTCGAGACGTCGGGAGAGTCGCTGCACCGAGCGGGGCGCGCCCAAGGCGGATCCGAGTCGGTCCCCTCTCCCCCAATCCGCAGGCTCTATCTGAACCGATTAGCAAGAGCAGACAGAACGCACAGGAACTGTGGAAAGCTACGGAACAGCTGCTCTTGTTGGCCGTAGCGCCGGGCGTCCACTCGGTTGTGCTAAAATAAGCTAACGTGACTCATTGTTGGGAATACGGGCCTGGCTCGGGCCTGCCTTGGACCCTGGGATATGGCAGCAGTGGCTCCGATCCACTGAGCGTTCAGCATGTGGACGCGATTACGGCAGAAATGAGATAATGTTGATAGTGGAGAGAGAATGAGTCGGCGGTAGTCCTTCGGGTGTAAAGGTGATGATTACTCTGGTTCGTGAAGGCGCTTTTGGAACAGAACTTTGGACTGCATATGAAAGGGGAGTGTGCAGAAAAAGCAAAACTCGATTAGAGTAATCAAAGTGGTGAGGGGAAAGAGCGCGCTGCGAAGCCCGGTGGCCTCCGTCGGCTGAAAACGAGGCGGCGATCACCGAATCGATGTCCTCACCGGTCTTCTGTGACCGCGGTCGGGTGGAGCGCGACCCCACGCGCTAGCAGCTTGCGTGTTTGGCTGGGGGGGGCGACGGGCAGATGGAGGGGCTATTTTACACGAGCCTGCAGTGCCAGCGGCACAATTAGCCCTTTAATCATTACAGTCTTTAGCGGCGTGCTGGCGGGAAACGGCCGTGAGTCGGGTGCTAAGGAGCCACAGTTCTCCTTCGGCGCAGGTCGAGAACCGGCCATCTGTTTGAGCCCCGCAACCTCGGAGCCACGCTCACCAAACTCCTCCTTTCCGCTTCCACACAAATGCTGCCGCAACCGAGAGAACTTGTCAAATTCACTTTTACAACATCCCCCCCGTGGAAACCACGCAATGCTACGGATGGATGGGGCAACGGAATGCAAGCAGGCGGGACACGGCTCTGTGTGTGAGAGAGCAGCCAGAGGTACACACGCCACAGTGCGTACAGCAGAGAGACTGCACTGTGTGAGAGCAGCCAGAGGTCCAGAAACCGCTGAACCTACAGCAGAGGGAACCCTACAAAAAAGGATCCCAACGGGAGAGCGGGAGCCCTGCTAGCAACAGGCTACAGACGCTGGACAGCAAAGGCCAGAGAATCCAAACTGTCCGCGACATCCCAACCGTCTGATTACATTTTCACTATCGATAAACATCCCGAATCCACACGCTTCACACCGCGTGTGGTCTCGTTGTTTATTTACACAACTTCGGTGAAGATTACACAGGAACGCAATCCCTGATACGACCAACGCCGGAGTATCTGTTTATAGGGGAATGAGATGCAGGTAAACAACGGCTTTATCGGGACGCGGCATCGGGGTGAACCGCTACATTTTTAACACTCGTCTAACGAGCTGAGACCGGAGAGAAGCACCGAGGAGCTCAAACTAAATTCAAATGTAGCAAAGATTTAGAGGCCCGACAGATGAGCCACACTTTTACCCCTGCTCACTCCGAGGCGCTCACAGCAAAGCCTAAATTTCAGCGTTCTGGGCCAACGTGTGATTAAATGTTTTATGAGCGGCCGACTATGAGCCCTTCGAAGGATGCGTGTGGCTGCAGTAAACCATGAATAGAACAAAAACACTTCCAAAAATAAAAAGTCGTTCAGCCCGCATGTTCTACCCTGTGCTGCTGGTATGGTGTGCTTTTGGTATTCTGACAGGCAGTTCGAAGAGAACGCTGTGCTAGAAACCTCAGGTGATAGCACTGAACGGATAAGACAGAAACCACCATCTGACCAGCCACGGTCGCCACTAGCCGATATGAATCATATTTAATACATGCGAAACCGCACCTAATCGTATGGTTCCTATCCTGCTCACCCTCAAGTTAATGAGAAAGAGGTAATATACTGTACATTCTATCCCCAGCTCACAACCTGAAACGGGCCGCAATGGAACATGTGAAACGGCGTCCATCTTGATAGAAAAATCGAGACGGCGGCCTGGCTGTGAAAGATGAACCGACTTCAAGCCATTAAAGAAGAGAAAAAAAAAAATTGCGGCAGAGAGAGGAAGTGAAGGACGGCTGGTCGGCTACCTTTTCCGAGAAAGAAAACGCATCAGACGCGCCTCTGCCGCACTTGCCTACATCATGAATATTCAACCTTAAGTTTAGGAGGAGGAGAAAAAACGTTCATGATTAACCTTAGGGCACCGAGAAAACATTCAAAACTGCAGAACGCAGCTCCGCTTTAAAAAAAAAGGGGAAAAAAAGCACCGAGGCTAGACAGGAGGGTCGACCCGAGTCTGTGAGCCGGGGGGCGGGGGCAGAGGGCTGATTGGGGGGCAGAGGGCTGATTGGAGACCAGACAAAATTCATTTTTCACTGTCAGCGATGGGAGCGGGGCGTGTGTCAGAAAGCGCATCGCAGCCGGAGACGTGTAAATGTACTCCGCTTTAATTCTGTTGAGGGCTGGGTTCAGAGTTCGTGCTTCAGCCACGGGATGTGAAGAAAATTAGATTGTCTGCTTGATAAGTACGGGCCGTTACCAGTGTCCCCAGCCTTGTAAAATCCACTTTATTCTCCGGTCAGAGTGAGCGGGACCCATGCTTCGCGCACGGCGCTGGGAAACCGCTGCTTTTCCCGCCTCGAGTGAATAAGGGAAATGCCTTTTGTTTTGGGCTCATTTGTTTCGCTCTGCATATTCCCTGCGCCTTCAGGAGGAGTGTTTATGAGGTAGTTTGTGTGCGGTTTTGTGTGTGTGCGTGTGTGTGCGTGCGTGCGTGCGTGCGTGCGTGTGAGGGAGAGAGAGAAAGAGAGAGACTCATCTCTGTCAGGAGTGACGTCTATGTACCTGTTTATGTGCAGAATGCGTATCAGGGCTTCTCTGCGAGACGTTTGATGGCGTCTCCCTCAGTGAGTGTGTATGAGAGTTTTAGTCTGTCCAGACATGAGTCTGTGTGTGTGTGTGTGTGTGTGTGTGTGTGTGTGTGTGTGTGTGTGTGTGTGTGTGTGTGTGTGTGTGTGTGTGTGTGTGTGTTAAAGATGTTTAAAGTGTGTACGTATGACATCTATTTTTGTGAGGAGAATTTATGAGGCCATCTCAGGTCCTTCTCACATTGATTTGTTTGCTGGACTCTGAAGCAGAACACATTTGTCATCGTCTTGTTTTGGCACTATACAGATTCTGCCAAACCATGGTGCAATTGGGTAACGTGTAAGGCCCGACTATATCGGCCGATCATATATCAGCCAATGTAGAGCCTTCACGTATATTGTGGAAATTCCCGCGATAAAGTCTCTTGAAATTTCAATTAAGAAAACCGCATTCATGGACATAACAGCTATTTTGAATAATGGCCACACATAGAGGGCGCTACTAACTCACTTCGCTAATATGGGGTATCTGGGGTACAGCAAACTCTATGGTACATCTGCTATCACACTGAAGAGGTTTTGTAAGTTAAAGAGACAGAGTTGCATAACGTGCGGCTGCACGTGCACACTTGCGACAAGTACAATCTTCTCACCACAAAGTCCCCCTACTTAATTTTTTTCATTATTCAAATGCAGGTTGTATAATGTAAAACTAGCATTTGTTACCGCTGTCAAACCGTGAATGAATAACGATATGCCAAGTCAGTAACGTTGTTAGCCAAGCTACGTGCTGTGTATGTCAGGGTATCAATCAGCCAACGTGTGAAAGCACGAACACAACATCCATTTGTTTTGCCAGGGCGAGTGTTATTTACCTGCACACTCAGTGTCCTCAATCCTGTTCAACTGCAATGACTTCCTGCATTGCAGTTTACCACTATTGGCCTGGTACTAT